>OY720133.1:8013158-8613158 GCA_963082685.1 Cyclophora albipunctata
GCACTTATTAACATACACAAAACGATGTAAAACAATAACTTTCATTCATAATTTTCCGTTTTTAATTGTAAACAAAAAATAGGCAGGTGTTACAACAGAAGGCGTTCAACGGTTTTCAATTTGACAATTGATTTGACGTTGACAGTCCAGATATGTTTGCAGATAAAGTTGCCATTAAAAAATCTTGGTAGTAATTGGTAGAAAATTAGTTCCAAGTGTAAAACTAGATGGCGTTTTGTTTAGTAAATAATGAAGTGACAAGGCTAAGCAAAACATAACCGCGCGGAATACGTTTTATAAATTTACTAGCAGTGCCTCGATGTTTAACCCGCAATGTGTTCGTTCCCATGGGAATTCCATTATGAAAATGCCTTATGCTGAGTGTGGCTGCCTGCCTGAGATTGGCGCGTTCACACTTCAAACAAACAATAAAATGAAACAAAAACCAAACAAAAATCTTTATTGTTAATTTATTTTTATATTGATAGAAAATAACGTCCATAATTGAGTTTTTTTAACGAGACTAATCAGCGTTAAAAAGCACTAACAGAGCACGAGGCCCCTATAGCCATTTAAAATATGATTATCAAAATGATGATGTGGGCAAATTTATTTTTACTACCTTCACGGACATACCAAAAAAACTAAAAAGTAATAAAACTTCATACATCATTTTAATTATATTTATTTACAACACGATATTGCAGTAATATTAATCCTCAGCAACATTACAAAAATATTATGAATCACATTGTCTTATCTATACATTGAACCAGTCTGACACACGGAATGTTATTATTATAATTTGTATTTCAATATTGTGTGGTATAAACGTAATATGTAATAATATGTTTGAAGTCAGGTATATGATATAGTTAATTACAGGCACGGATTAAGGGCTATTGTCGCCCTATGGTAAGAAACATAGCCCCTCCCTAATCAACCCTGGATCAGCGCCTGTGTTTCAAAATAAAATGATTTTAAAGTTTAAAAATCATAACTTCACTTTCAGAGTATATATGTGAAATCATTTGTATTTCAACTTAAACACATTAATTCGTAAGTTTTAGTGCTTTACGACATACAACGACAAAACACATTTAATTATGAAATAAATTATAAATACGACAAACTAACACTTTAGAGGTACAAAACATGAATAATTAAAAATATAATTTAATTCATAGAGTAGAAACTTACATTATAAAACTTTTAAACCGCTTACACCATTTCGAGGTTTACGACAATTTATAACAAAATAAAATATAAAAATTATCGTAATAGACAAAAATAACGTACGTTAAAAACTTGAAATTAAATACAGACATCCAACATTCTGTTACTTATGATTTTATTATCTATGTATTCCAACCATAGACATAGAAACTTCAACGCTACGGAAAATCTAGTTCTATGTTTCAAACATCTTAGACAGTTTTATTAAAGTTTGATTATGAAATAAAATAAGTATTCCTCTATATCTAGCGATCTCTTTAAACATAATATTTTCATCTGTATTTGTAATAGTATAAATTTTATCACCAATCTTATAATTCTCTATTGCAAAAATAAATAAATATATTTTCTTGACAATTCAAATAAATAAATTCTCGTTAAATCAAAATACGTATTTACAAAGACCAGAATAATTATTGCAATATACCTTTTTAATATAATAAACTATTTGTTTTTTACAATTCGTTAAATATAATGTAACATATAATCCTGTTTTTAGGAATTTCAAAATGTAAATAAATATGGCCGATCTTCCAACAAAAGACAATTCCTTCTATAGAGAAAACAGTTGAATGCCAATCCAATCCAATGACATCACTAATAATTTTCCGCAAAGCACGTTCCGAAGCAGGAAAAATGTCGTCCATTAACCTTTATATATTTGTCTCTGTCACTCGTAGACAATAGTATTGCCGTTTCACTCCGCCAACGCATTGTGCGAGTGAGACAGTGATATTATTGAGTACTAGTGACAGAGACAAATAGATAAAGGTCAACGAACGAAATACTTCATGTTACGCGACCGCGCTTTAATAATAATACCTTTGGTTGGAAAATAGATCATATTAGTCTACATTTTAAGGCTCATAAGAAATAGATAGTTTTGTTGTTAGGCTAACTAGAACCAGTCTAGATATTCAAATTAAATATTTCTATGTGACCTAGACCCTCTTTATTAACGGAGCATATTTCATACAGTGAGATGATAGCTGTATTTTATTCACAGTAAGGCAGCTTATTGAGATATTATAAAGAGTGATTTTCTGCCAGAGTTAGGGTATGCCTCGTTTGATATGATTGGTAGATATGGATACCAATATCGCTGTTACGTTATGTTAGCTTTGATGTGATTGGCGGATCTTGTTGTTTTATCTCCCGAGCGTCCCTTAGCCATACTTGCGTAGTGTGAGGATGGATGTATGTTTGTTGATGTTTCACGAAAAAACTACAGAACGGATTTGGATGAAACTTTACAGTAATGTAGGTTATACTTTAGAATAACATATGGGATACATTTCATCCCGAAATTCCTGCGGGAACGGGTACAACGCGGGTAACACCGCGGGGCGCGGCTAGTCTAACATAACACAGCATAACTCTAGTAAAAAGGCACGCTCAAATGAGTCTCAACAACATACATACATTCTGTTTTGTAAAATGTAAAAAATATATATAATGATTAGTGTAACTCTATTTCACAATCGTTCATTGTACATTCAGTGGGGATACAAGGGAAGACGGGTGCCTAATGTAGTTTGAATATCAGTAGGTTTCACATTAAGGCAAAATATATATAAACAAAGTTTAATCTTGATCCGCCATCTCAGATTGACATCAAAATCGATATAGATTGAGGATTTTTCTGGATAAACAAAGATATTGTAATTATTAGATAATTGGAAATATATATAAACAAAGTTTACTCTTGATCGGCCATCTCAGATAGAGATCAAAATTGGGTTTAGGCCCATCTCGTAGCCAAATGGGAGAAATAATCCCGATTCGAAGCTGGCTACGAAAAAGTCCAAGATTTAGGATTTTAACTAGTAAAAAAAAAACCCTAACCTACCGAATAGATCGTTCCCATTTAGTAGCTAGCTACAAGATGGGAAAACACTTTTCTCATTTCGTAGCTAGCTACCAAATCTGGCTACGAGATGGGCCTAAACTCAAAATTGCTCATAAATCCAGATAGATTCGGGATATTTTTAGATAGTATATACATAGATATTGGAATAACCAAGTAAGGCAAGTGTTGTGATTACACTTTATCCTCTTCACTGTACTGATATCTCAGTGAGATGGGAGGCCTTTGCCCAGCAGTGGGACATTAAAGACGTTACTTTTCTTTTTACATTACCTGAGTCTTATGAGGTTATATATTACCAGATCTTTAGTGCAAAACCTACCGATTTATTAAACAATATCTTACAACAAATTTTATACATAAAGACACTACCATAAGATATGTTACATTTAATTACACGTACTAATCATATTATTATTATTATTTGCACATATTATTAAACATTATTTACATTCTTATTATTATTAATTTCGATCTACGAACTGATATTATCGACAGATAAGGTCGTTGCTCATTTAAAGTACCGCGACACATACAATATTGACACTTCAGCATTAGAAGTGATATAAATACTACAGACCTAATTCATAAACGGTTATAGCAGCATTTTAGCTATCAAATGGTTTGTCCCTTTCTAACGTACACTGCTTTCCGAAGAGCAAGAGAGACAAGACACTTTGTAAACAGTGTTTTAACACACACATCAACAATACACATCTAGATATCGGGTCACGTACAAAATCAAAGCTAAATACTGTCCGCGTGGATGACGTGTGACAGCTGATTTTGTTTACTACCGAACTGAAACAAAAGTTTTAAAACAGTTCGAAGTTCAACCTAATTACAACCATGACACTTAGCAATAAAGTAGCAAATTTTATGAATAAAATAAGAGCTCACTTTCAAATGAGTCGTTATTCACCGAGACGTATTTTTGCGCCGACCCGACATCTAGTTGTGTATTGTTGATCGAAGGTTTTAGGTAATCAGTGTCATGAATAAGGCGGTGCATTAAGTATGGAGATACGTTATGTCACGCGAGAGATAAGCTAAGCCCCTTTTTAGATAGAGACACAATCGCGCATGAAACCGCATTCGAGTGAGAAAGAGCGCGTAGTTCGCTCGAATGCTCGTACAAGCATTCCGGCGAGCAATACACGTTTGAGAATGCGTTATGCGTATCCGTATGTGTTATAATAACCGTATGAATCTATTGGGGTATTGTTGCTTGTATGTAAGACATTAGATGAGCGATGACTCTGTGTTATTGGCTTCCATAATCTTCGATCAACAATACACAACTAGATGTCGGGTCGGCGCAAAAAATACGTCTCGGTGAATAACGCCTCATTTGAAAAGTGAGCTCTTATTTTATACATAAGATTTGCTACTTTATTGCTAGGTGTCATTGTAATAAGGTTGAACTTCGAACTGTTTTAAAACGTTTGTTTCAGTTCGGTAGTAAACAAAATAAGCTGTCACAAGTCATCCACGCGGACAGTATTTAGCTTTGATTTTGTACGTGACCCGATATCTAGTTGTGTATTGTTGATCGAAGTTCCAAATAATTTAATTTTTACAGGAAAAAAATCAGCGAAAATAAGCTTATAAAGGGGGCGTATCCATTAAAGGGGGCGGAGCTCAGTCGACCAATTGCAACGCATTAAAATTGCCAAATACCACATTGACATTGTCACAATCATTTCATTTCATCATGTAATGCGTTGTGGTTGATTGAGCACCGCACAGATCCGCTTCGGCTCAATGGGAACGCATCTAAGGGTGGGTTGCTTCAAACGGATCGTAACATACGTTCGTCAAAAGGCTTACGATTTTTTACGCTGTTCTAATATTATAAAGAGGTAAAATTTGTAAGTTTGTTTGTTTGTTTGTATGTTCGAGGTAATCTCAGGAATTATCAGTCCGATTTTAATAATTATTTTTGTATTAGATAGCCACATTCAACGGGAAGGTTATAGGCTATTTTTCATCCCGATATTCCCGCGGGAACGGGTACAATGCGGGAAAAACCGCGGGGCGCTGCTTTTCTGATAAATACAAAGCGTGGTGTCATAACTTAAATGACAGCCTGATAAAGTGATTCGGGTTTCCCGTAGGAAGCCATAATTGTTCATTTTCTCACGTCTGTTGAGACTGACATTTAGTGTTACTGGTCCGTAAGCGTAAGATGCAGCAACCCACCCTTAAAATATTACAATTTATGTACAATTATCATAAAATTAATTCGAAGTAATAATTATTATGACAATAAATTATTAATTTATATGAAGCATGCTTTAAGATACAAAATATATATAAATGCGAGCTTCACACATGTTGGAGTCGCATTTTAATTAAACTCGTTAAATGAATATATCTACTTAACAAGATCGAGTCGTTTTATATAAAAACATTTCTACAGTAATAATAAAAATAACATACAAAATAATTTAAAATATCGGACTTTTAGAGCGCCCCTTAAAATATTCATAAAAACTATTTAAAAAGAAAGAAAAAACACAATTCGAGAAAATATTTTAAAAAAATGTAACAAATATTAACAACTTTTAAATATTAGTTTATATTTATTAATACTTTATGAAGGAAATAGGTTTTAGGCTGTAACCCGATATTCCTACGGGAAAAAACCTTTGAAACGAAATCGGTAGCCTAGAACGCACAAATGTATCCCAAAATAAATCCGGGATATATGTGTGTGATAATAAGTATCAGTTAAGTAGCTTTTCTATTTCTCCATACACCGTCTGCCAGCGTTTGCACTAATCTCAATAATTGCTGAACGGATTTTTATGCGGTTTTCACCGGAAGAGTGATTTAAGATAGAGATGTTTGGATATTATTCATCCTAGATTTCAAAATACATATAAAACTTTGAATAAACATTAAATTAAATTGACAATAATCGAGGAGGAAGTGAAAATAATCTTTTATTTTTATTTTAGAAAATATTTCATAAGACTCAAGAAAGTATTAAATCAAAGTAAAATTAATTATTATAATTTACATTAGGTAACACCATTTCAAAATACGTCAAAGACGAATTGCCAAATTGACAACCATTATCGAAAACGGTTTAACAAAAAACTTAAAATTTTCTCCCGGTTTTGGAAAAAAAACCTTTTGTCATTTTGACATATGTATTTTTGACTTTGACATACCTATGACATTGACATTTCTACGACAATCAAACGTCAAACTGACATTTCTACGTTGCTTAAACTCTAAACGCACCTGTACGTCACATAATCGACTCTATAACTATGCTAATAACGTCTATATCCCTACATCAGTCGTTGTTGGTCGTTCACACTTCGATTTGACCGCCGAAAGACCGCGCGAGGTCTAATCGGCTAATCAAACGCGGTCTTTTTATGATAAATGTTAACAATAGTTTGTTATCACAACACTAAAAAGGTTTTATAGTTTTCTTCGGTGTCTATGCACGATTCTTTTTTATTGTTTATAGAGTGTTGAATATGTCCCTAGCGCTATTCTTGGAATAGCGCTTATAGGAACAGTCGCTGAATCAGCTGCCACTGGAACAAGAAAGGATTGTTGTTAATTTCTATGTAGGCTTTCTAAGCCAATCTTACTTAAAGGAAATTGTCTGAAACATTGACTTGGCAACTTATGTCTCGTATATGTATGGGAGTTTTATAAATAGGTAAGATCATTTCTTACCAAAAGAGGGTACAGGGGGTCCACATTTTTCTGGATTGGGGGCGTGGCTTGACTTGGTAATAGAGGATTGACCATGAACATGTACTATGAATAGATAGATGTATTATGTTATGACTGAAGCAGCGCCCCGCGGTTTTACCCGCGTTGTACCCGTTCCCGTGGGAATTTCGGGAATTTTTATACATATAAACCTTCCTCTTGAATCACTCTACCTATTACAAAAAACCACATCAAAATCCGTTGCGTAATTTTAAAGATTTAAGCATACAGACAAACAAACAGACAAAAATAGCGACTTTGTTTTATACTATGTAGTGATAGTGGAATTTCAATCCGAGCGCTGTCGTATTTCAGAGAGTACATAAAGTTATCAGTCCCGGTTATTCCCATCGATAGACCATGTCGGAGGCCTTTAGGCGTTCTAAAAACACCGACACCAGGGTTGGCCACTGATTTACTCAAAATGAATTAATGACAGGTTGCTCCTTTTTTATACTACGTTAACATTCAGCCGAAGTAAGCCGGGAAGTGGGCAGGGAAGTGGGCAGGGAAGTGGGCAGGGAAGTGGGCAGGGAAGTGGGCAGGGAAGTGAGCAGGGAAGTGGGCAGGGAAGTGGGCAGGGAAGTGGGCAGGGAAGTGGGCAGGGAAGTGGGCAGGGAAGTGAGCAGGGAAGTGGGCAGGGAAGTGGGCAGGGAAGTGGGCAGGGAAGTGGGCAGGAAAGTGGGCAGGGAAGTGGGCAGGGAAGTGGGCAGGGAATTGGGCTGGACGAAGACGTGGCATGAGAATTATTGTGTTTACACACTCGTCCTGTCCACTTCCGTGCTCACTTCGGCTGAATGTAAACGTAGTATTAGGCCTGAGGTTACCTTCTCTCGCTGGCGGCGCGCCGTCGCGCCGTCTGGCGCTGGTGCTCGAACTCGAAGTCGTCCTCGGTGAGCCCGAGGCGCGTCATGTGGTACACGAGGTAGTCCTCGGCGAGCACGGCGGCGGGCGGGTGGCGCAGCAGCTCCAGCGTCTCGCACAGCCCGCACGCGCGCTTGCGCACCTTCGCCGACCCGAGTGCGCCGGCCAGGATCACCAGCGCCGCTTTGAATAGGACCTGTGGTGGTAAGGGAAACTTGATGTTACTAGTGCGGCTTTGAATAGGATTTGTGGATGGGAGATTTTATTTTATTTTGTATATTATCAAGTTGTTACTGGTATAATTTGGTAGTTTGTCAAATTAAACTTGAGTTTGTAAAAGCAGCTTGCTTTAAAGAAGCCACGAGAACAACGGCACTGTTTTACACAATTATCCAGTCATTTTTAAGTTTAATTATCATATTACACCTAAGTTCTTAAAATCTCGCTTTAAACTTTAAAGAAACGACGAGATCAATCGGGCTTTTCTTAACAACTGTTACTGTCCGTTGAGAGTAATTTTCAAAATCCAATGTCATATAATTCATCTGGTTGTAACTCTAAAGAGGACTTGTGACTCTGACTTAACTCTATATTAAACAAATTGGCGGTACATGCGTTCAAAGGAATAATCAGTCAGACAATCCCAAATACTTTCTATAAAAGATCATCGATATAGACTAGAAACAAAATCGGTCCTAAACTCCTCCCCTGAGGCACTCCGTCACGTTCCCATCCTGTCCTTCACTAGACGGTACCATGCTGATGACATCCATACCTTGACGCCCTCGCACAGGAAACAGTCCCAGACGCGCAGCAGGCTGTCCCACGGCAGCGTGCGAGTCAACGCGCACAGGAACCACTCCGTCACGTAAAGCACAGGCTCCACCTTGTGTTTTAAGAGATGGCGGTGGACGGCCGGTGCCGTGCGGCGAAGTAATGCATGGAGGATGTCTCCATCCCGTTGGAGAACCTGGGAATATGATAATAATGGAGTGTGAGATGGTTTTGTAAACTTGTGTGCACCATACTACATTGACGACGAATGAAGCTATCTATTACAAAAAAGAATTATTCAAATCGTTTAGCGGTTTTCTCAAAATCCTTTCATAGTGCTTAGTTACATCATGAAAGGATCCCCTGTATCAAATTGCAAGTTTCTAGGAACAGCACTTTCGACTGTGCGTTGATATATAAGTCAGTCAGTCAGTCAGGTTTGTCTTTCAATATATAGATTACTAGCTGCGCCCCTGGGTTTACCCGTTCCCGTGGGAATTTCGGAAATTTTTATACTTATAAAAACCTTTATCTTGAATAACTCTATCTATTTAAAAAACTGCATCAAAATCCGTTGCGTAGTTTCAAAGATTTAAGCATACATAGGGGTAAACAAACAGACAGTGGAAAGCGACTTTGTTCTATACTATGTAGTGACTATAAATATATTGTAGAGAAATCTCACCTCAAGTCCAGGGTTATAGTACCCGCTCAGGTACTTATCACTGATGGACACGAGGCACCAAAACGCTTGCACCGAGGGCATGTGCATGAGGAGGAAGGCGGCGACCGGCGCCTGCGCTTGGAAGTAGCCCACCTTGGGGTTCAGCACTGAATACGCTTTCAGCACTGAGAATAACTCTTGTTGGCTGGAATAGAATGGAAAAAGTTTTAGCCTGCAACGTCCCACTGCAGGGCAAAGGCTCTCGTCTCGCCGATGATATCAGTACAGTGAGAAGGAATCCTTCTAATATTATAAACTTGCCGCGCCCCGTAGTTTTACCCGCGTTGTGCCTGTTCCCGTGGGAATTTCGGGATGAAAAATAGCCTATAACCTTCCCGTTGAATGTGGCTATCTATCTATTACAAAAATAATTATTCAAATCGGACTGATGATTCCTGAGATTACCTCGAACATACAAACAAACAAACAAACTTAAAAATTTTACCTCTTAATAATATTATTATAGATGAGAAAGTTTGTGAGGATGGATGTATGTATGGACTAGCCGCGCCCTGCGATTTCACCCACGTTGTACCCGTTCCCGCGGGCATTTCGGGATAAAATGTATCCCATGTGTTATTCTGATGTATAACCTATATCACTGTACAATTTCATCCAAATCCGTCCAGTAGTTTTTTCGTGAAAGAGTAACAAACAAACATACATCCTCACAAACTTTCGCATCACTACATAGTATAAAACAAAGTCGCTATTTTTGTCGTCTGTTTGTCTGTTTGTCTGTATGCTTAAATCTTTAAAATTACGCAACGGATTTTGATGCGGTTTTTTGTAATAGGTAGAGTGATTCAAGAGGAAGGTTTTTATGTAAAAAAATTCCCGAAATTCCCACGGGAACGGGCACAACGCGGGTAAAACCGCGGGGCGCTGCTAGTTTATAATATTAGTAGGAAAGGATAGTATCAGAAGATACCATAATACAAGCTGAGAGCTTACTTTGGGTCTAATCAACTAAATATATATTTATTCATTCAATTGCGCCGTATGTAAAGAGTCGTATATCTAAAATCACAAACATGAAACGCCCAATATATTGTTTCAATATATTACATTACACATTAATGCGAATTATTTCCTGAAATATTTGCTGATGGCGTGCCTATTTTGTGAATCATTGCATACATTAGATTGAGTAATATTAAACACTCATATGTTATATTATATTACTTCGATTGATAGTTTGAACTGTGGCGTAGTTTGAGCGATTTTAACTAATGGTGAATGTTGTTAATCAACGTGCAACTCTATGACTATTTGGATGGGCGACCTATTTATATCTTCACGTACCATGCCGAGAATAGTTCAAACCATTTTTAGAATATTTAATAATTATTTCGTGATCTAGACTAAGGGATTGTTTCCATAGTGCACACCGGTGCTTAGCTCAATGAAAAATCAAATTTCTCATTTATCTTTTATCTCTTTTCTTCATATAGAAATATAGCGAGAGAAATGTCTTTCGAGAAGAGTAACACGTAATCTTTACTTGTAGTATAGGAAAAACAAAGGTATACAGATACACTATGGGTCTTATTCATAAACGCTTATAAAAGTACTAGCAGCGCCCCGCGGTTTTACCCGCGTTGTACCCGTTCCCGTTGGAATTTCAGGATGATAAATAGCCTATAACCATCCCGTTGAATGTGGCTATCCATTACATAAAGAATTATTCAAATCGGACCAGTAGTTCCTGAGATTAGCGCGTTCAAACAAACAAACAAACTCTGCAGCTTTATATTAGCATAGATTTTAGCTATCAAATAGTTTGTCCCTTTCTAACACACGCTATTTTCTAAAAAGGAAAAGAGACAAAACACTTTATAGCGGTGTTAAAGTCAAAGTGCGGTTATTAATAAGTAGAGTAACCAAGCCAAAACTCACCCCAACCCCTCCTCTCTGATGAACATCTCATGGTACGGGAACTGCCTGTGCAGATCCTTCCTGATGTCGTCCATGCACTTGGGGTCCCCTGGCGCCTGCAGCAACTCCTCGTATTCGTTGGGATGCTTCTCCAGCAAAAGTTGACCTCCGCACAGGTAGAGCCAGGCTTTGGGTCTGACTGACGCGGGTATACCTGGAAAATGTATGGAGAGTGTAAGATCTGGGGGCACGGCATCGGCAGTACAATTCAACGGCCAAGTCACACAACATCACTACATAGTATAAAATAAAGTCGTCTCTGTTTCGTGTCTGTTTGTCTGTATGCTTAAATCTTTAAAATTACGCAACGGATTTTGATGCGGTTTTTTGTAATAGGTAGAGTGATTCAAGAGGAAGGTTTTTATGTATAAAAAATCCCGAAATTCCCACGGGAACGGGCACAACGCGGGTAAAACCGCGGGGCGCTGCTAGTTAACCATAAATAATAAAGAAATCGCAGTAAGGAACCTTAAATTGGCACGAGTTTGTCTAGATTTCATTACTTTTTAGGGTTCCGTAGCCAAATGGCAAAAACGGAACCCTTATAGATTCGTCATGTCTGTCTGTCTATCTGTCCGTCCGTCTGTCCGTATGTCACAGCCTTTTTTCTCCGAAACTATAAGAGCTATGTTGTTGAAACTTAGTGTGTAGATGTATTCTGTGAACCGCATTAATATTTTCACACTAAAATAGAAAAAAAAAATTTAGGGGGGTCTCCCATACTTAGAAATGAAAAAAATATATTTTTTTTTTCATCAAACCCATACGTGTGGGGTATCTATGGATAGGTCTTCAAAAATGGTATTGAGGTTTCTAATATCATTTTTTTCTAAACTGAATAGTTTGCGCGAGAGACTCTTCCAAAGTGGTAAAATGTGTGTCCCCCCCCCTGTAACTTCTAAAATAAGAGAATGATAAAACTAAAAAAAATATATGATGTACATAACAATGTAATCTAACACCGAAAATTGGTTTGAACGAGGTCTAGTTAGTAGTTTTTTTTTTACGACATAAATCGTAAACCGCAAAAAAATACTGATTATTCATTCAATAACTCAAATGTAAATAAAAAAACAAGTACAACGAACTTCAAGAACTTCTTTATTATGTTACTCGCTGCTACGGAACCCTTCATGGGCGAGTCCGACTCGCACTTGGCCGCTTTTTAGATAAACAAGCAGCTCCATCGAGACTTGGCTAGTTTTTTACAGAATGTTTTTGATGAGATTACTCTTTTTTGAATTGCATTCGAAGCAGGTTCCTTAAGTTTAAGCGTTAAGTTAAGCCTTTTACTCATTACTAGCCATTACCCCCATTGTACCCGTTCCCGCGGGAATTTCGGGATAAAATGAATCCCATGTGTTATTCTTCTTCTTCTTCATCGAGTGGATGGTCAACCTGACCAATCCTGGTGTCAGAGTTATCGAGCCGCCAAAGGCCTCTGACATGGCTCAAGTAACGACTACTATCCGTAGAAAATAACCGGGACCGACGGCTTAACGTGCCCTCCGAAGCACGGAATTATTGTTATTCTGATGTATAACCTATATTACTGCAAAGTGTCATCCAAATCCGTTCAGTAGTTTTTTCGTGAAAAAGTAAGAAACATACATACATCCTCACAAACTTTCGCATTTATAATATTACTAGCAGCGCACCGCGGTTTGACCCGCGTTGTGCTCGTTCCCGTGGAAATTTCGGGAAATTTTACATATATAAACCTTCCTCTTGAATCACTCTATCTATTTAAAAAAACCGCGTCAAAATCCGTTGCGTAGTTTTAAAGATCTAAGCATACATAGGGACAAGACAGACAGCAGAAAGCGACTTTGTTTTATACTATGTAGTGATAGTAGGATACTTGGAAAATACTTGGTATTTGAAGTTAGACTTCCGTAATGAACGTAAAAGAGAATCTTCGCTCCAAAAGTAGGTTAAAACAAACAATTACAAATCTTCCGCTAAACGGTTATAAAAGACATCTTCCTTCCGCACAATATAACCGGTGAAGTAAACAAAACAATGCGACAGCGTAACATGTACAGTCGGCACATTAAAACACGACGCACTATAGTACCTTTTCAAACTATACATTCGAAAATTTTAATTGACATGTCAGTAGTTATTACAGAATTTTGAATATGGCAAGGTTCTAATTATGCCAAGCATATGAATATAAAGAAAGAGTGCACATAAAAATGCTCCGCACTTTAGGACTTTTGTCAAATTAGATTTTTTTATGATCATGTAAGATATTATTATAGAAGCTTTAATATGACAAGGTTCTTTAATATGACCTCAGTAATATTTAGTTTATTTCAACGTGCTTATCACAGGAACTACGAGTCCGAATTCGATAATTATTTTTGTTTTGGATAGGCACTTTCATGAGAAAGGTTATAAGGACGACTAGCCGCGCCCCGCGGTTTCACCCACGTTGTACCCGTTCCCGCGGGAATTTCGGGATAAAATGTATCCCATGTGTTATTCCGATGTATAACCTACATTACTGTAAAGTTTCAACCAAATCCGTTCATTAGTTTTTGCGTGAAAGAGCAACAAACATACTTCCATACATCCATCTTCAACTTTCGCATTTATAATATTAGTAGGATGCCGAACTATCCCGAAATTCCCACGGGAACGATTATAACAAGTGGTACTGGTAGTTGATAATATGACAAGGTAGAGTGCGTAGCACTTTCATTTGCCGACTGTACGTGCGCTCGATAAAAAGCACTAAGTGAAAGTTACGCTTATACTCGTACGTTCAGATTCCGTACTTGTGATATTTTGTTAACAATGCCTTAATCACTTGTTAAGAAGATATGCGTGTATTTTGATTTTTCCAAATATAAAGGTTTTGTTTTCAAAACTTGATTGAGTTATAATGGATCCGTACCCGAAGGGTAAACGGGACCCCATTACTAAGACTCCGCTGTCAGACTGTCTGTCACCATATAGCTGAAGACAAAGGTGTTCGCTTCGTTTCATCTCTACTTTATAGACAAAATTCTCTATATGTACAGTCACCTGCAATGAAATGTATACACGGGCAGATTTGCAAATAAATGTCCACTCTGAAAATTTCAAAAACATGTAGCCACGTAACAATTCATACTATATAACCACCCGAGTTTCTCACAATAATGAATACATTTTTGGCAAAAATATGGATATGTATATTCACTATTTTGACAAATGGGTATTAATTTCAATAACATGTACACAAAGTAATTTTCCATTTAATGTAAACAATATTCATTTTTGTCTTTTAAATATTGTTATGAAAGTAGCCAGGATGCGGAAGAAAAGCCTCTTTGGCGCAACAACTGAAAAAAAAGACTTGACTGATAGGTAATAACCATAGAGATATAGAGAGATACCAACCTACGCGCTGAGTACGAAACCTAGTGTCCCACACACACAAAGTTATCAAAATAAAAACAATACTTCGCGTTTAGTGTGTGTCACGCACACATACATTTTTTTGTGAAATAATATCGTTTTCATATTTATTATTGTAATTCAAAATGGATACATATTTCTGCATGTGATCGTGTATACAAATATCTGAAAACAACCTGTGTCCATATTTTTGCACAAAAATGTATATACATTATTGTGAGAAACTCGGGTGGTTATATAGTATGAATTGTTAAGTGGCTATTATGTTTTTGTAATTTTCAGAGTGGACATTTATTTGAAAATCTGCCCGTGTATACATTTCATTGCACGTGACTGTACATGCAACGTCAACATCTCTAATTTTTACTGTCAAGTGAAGACTAAACGGAATTGTTTTATTATCTGTGGGAGGTTTCTCTACATTTTGTCTAGAGTCCTATTTTTGTCACTCGAGAGAGACATAAAATCCGGAAGGAGTAGAGATATGTCTTCAGTAATATACTTGCCCCGCAGGCTATCTCATGAACCGTGATAGCTAGACAGTTGAAATTATGTCAGATTATGCATTTCTGTTGCCGCTATGACAACAAATACTAAAAACACAATAAAATATATATTGAAGAGGTCTCTTACAACAAACGTTTTATTACTACGCATAGCTATAGCGCGTACAAAATTAAGGCCAAGAAATATTTAGGAACTTACAAAAGTAATGTCTAGTTTCAACAAATTCTCTCTCGAAAAAGTAGGTACGTTTAGATGTCGTTAGTAGTAACCACTACACAGAATGCTACTGTTTTTCACTACACCTTTTTGTAGCTGTTACTTCATTCCATTTTACTGTCACTCGATGTTTTTGAAGGGTCGAACACAAAACGCCAATGACATAACGCCAATCAGTCCATCCGTGACACTACGAACGAATATAATACCCCTCTTTTTGCGTGCTAGGTAAGAGTTTGATTTTTTGTTTGTTTGAACGAAACTACCAATCCTATATGAATAATTATATGTGTAATGAATAGCCACATTCAACGGGAAGGGGCTTTATATCCCTTAATTCCCACTAGAACAGGTACAACGCGGGTAAAACTGCGGGGCGCTGCGAGTATATTTACGTAAGTATGGATACCAAAAAGTTGGGAGTATACATTAAACATTACCACACTTAATAATGGAATTTACGACATAAATTCTGCGAGTCCAAAAAGTGGTATTCACGCCACAAATTCAACTATTCGAAAAAGTGGTATTTCAACACAAATTCTACAAGTTATTGTAAACACGCCCTAATTATGTCGTTATCGCATTTGCAGTTGCGGTTTGCTGTTACGTCACAATTCGATGCGACAACACAATGCGTCACGGTAACCAAACATTCGTCGTATGATTAGCAAAGCAAGTGGTTAACTACCCAATTAGTACAGACTACTGCAGATCAAGCACCTCTCACTGATGATATTAGTACAGCGAGGAGTACACGTGATCACAAGCGACCACTGATGTAAAGTATCGTCCTATAAGACACTGCAGATCAAACACCTCTCACTGAAGATGTTAGTACAGCGAGGAGTACACGTGATCACAAGCGACCACTAATGTTAAGTATCGTCCTGTAAGACACATTACCTTTCCTGCACCTTTCGCGGACTTTCTTGTAGTTTTTGCTCATGAATCCTTCCCAATTGTTGAGCATCCGGAGCCATTTTTGTTCCCGCTTCAATATTGTGCTTGGTGATAGCGTCCTTTTTCTGAAACAAACATGAAATCATTTTAAAGAAACTTGGTCACAAAACTAATACCCTTCAACTTCTACTCCATTTCGTTAACATAAATAGTGAGGAAAACGTCCATTTCGGTTCTTTGTTTATGCAAAATGACGCGCCAAGGTTGGAGCCTAAAAGCATTTTGCCGTTACTATACACTGGTACCAAGTTTGTGCCAGATCGGTTTGTCTGCAGATATGTTAGGAGTGCAAAACAAAACCGAGAATCTACCGATTTTTAAGAGTTTAATTTTGGAATCCTAACTAATATTATAAATGCGAAAGTAACTCTGTCTGTCTGTCTGTCTGTTACGCTTTCACGCCAAAACTACTGAACCGATTTCAATGAAATTTGGTACACAGTTAGTGCAGAGCCTGAGAAAGGACATAGGCTACTTTATATCCCGAAATTCCCGTGGGAACGGGCCCAACGCGGGTAAAACCGCGGGGCGCCGCTAGTCCTAAATAATATGAATGCGAAAGTAACTCTGTCTGTCTGTCTGTCACACTTTCACGCCAAAACTAAACCGATTTGAATGAAATTTGGTACACAATTAGTCCAGAGCCTGAGAAAGGACATAGGCTACTTTTTATCCTGAAATTCCCGCGGGAACGGATACAACGCGGGTGAAACGGGCGCGGCTAGTAATAAAATAAAGCCGAAGAGTATGATTTTTGTTTGTTTGTTTGAACGCGCTAATCTCACAAACTACCAATCCGATCTGAAGAATTCCTTTTGTAACAGATAGCCACATTCAACGGGAAGGTTATAAGTACACTTTTATCCTGACAAGCCCGTTGTCACAGTGGCAGTGAGAGCGCTTACTGTGTCGGGGGTTGCGCGTTCGATTCCCGCCCGGAGTCAACAATATGTGCAGACATAGTTGTTGGTGACGACGTCTGGGTGTCAATTATATATTCTTATAAAGTATTTGTGTATATATTATATATGTAGTAGTACCAGTTAATTAGATTCCATAACACAAGCTTAGAGCTTACTTTGGGTCTAATTAACCGTGTGTGAATTTGTCCAGGTATCTATACTAATATTATAAAGCTGAAGAGTTTGTTTTGTTTGTTTGTTTAAACGCGCTAATCTCAGAAACTACTGAACCGATTTGAATAATTCTTTCACTGTTAGATAGTCTATTTATCGAGGAAGGCTATAGGCTACATTTTATCCCGGATTTCCTACGGGAACGGGCACAACGCGGGTAAAACCGCGGGGCGCTGCTAGTTTATTATATGTATTATTATTTATTATTATCCTGAAACTCCCACGGGCAACAGGTACAACGCAGGTAAAACCAAGGCTTCTCAAATAAGTGATTTAATCCCATACTTAAATGAAATGACAAAATCTGTTCAACAATTACTTCGATAAGGAAAACTGTTCGCTTTCTCTCCCAAAAGAATTCTTATCATTTCTGACGCATCAGTAATAAATAAATTTAACTTCGTTATTTCCACTGGAGCGAGGCCGTCGGTTTGGCGACCTTCCGCCAAGGTTAGACGCTCAGTTCCTGCAGCTTAGGTCATACCCATATTGAGCATCTGGGTTATGGAGATTCCTTTGGTTAATTGATGAGTTGTACTGTTCTTAGGTTTAAGTGAACACTACTCATTTTGGAATGAAACTACGCTCACGGATACACTTCGCTTTTATTTTAAACTAGCAGCGCCCCGCGGTTTTACCCGCGTTGTGCCCGTTCCCGTGGGAATTTCGGGATTTTTTTTACATAAAAACCTTCCTCTTGAATCACTCTACCTATTACAAAAAACCGCATCAAAATCCGTTGCGAATTTTAAAGATTTAAGCATACAGACAGACAAACAGACGACAAACAGACACGACTTTATTTTATACTATGTAGTGACTAGCCGTGTCCCGCGGTTTCACCTGCGTTGTGCCCGTTCCCGTGGAAACTCCGGGATGAAAAATAGCCTATAACCTTCCCGTTGAATGTGGCTATCTATTATAAAAAGAATTATTCAAATCGGACTGGTAATTCCCGAGATTAGCTCGAACATACAAACAAACAAACTTAAAAATGATACCTTTTTATAATATTACTATATTAAACTCTTTATATTTTTTTTTTTGCGAAATGTGAGAACCCGATTTCGCAGCTGAAATTTATATGAACGTTTTCTTTAACCCGGTTAAAAGACCATCAGAAACAGCAGACTTAAATGCGACTATCCTGGAAGGATTTGTCTCAAATTATCTAGATATCGCAACGCAATGTCTATCTACGTTCTAATTCTGACTAAATTGCAAAGTGGCCAGATCTCATTTCTCCTAAATCTTCGCGTTATCTTCGCGAAACCTACATCGCAAATTGACTTGATAATCATTTTTATTTTGCATTACCGCACGTATAGGAAGCTCTGTGAAGTTGGCAGCCGAATTAGATCTTAATTTGGTTTTAGTAGATAGTAGTGGATAGGTAGTAGGATAGGTTAGAAGTAGATAGTAGTGGCAATATATTCGTTTGTAGCAATTTAAACTAAAATAATAATCTATATATATACTAGCTGCGCCCCGCGGTTTCACCCGCGTTGTACCCGTTCCCGCGGGAATTTCCTGATAAAAAATAGATGTTGGCCGATTCTCAGACCTACTCAATATGCTCACAAAATTTCATGAGAATCGGTCGAGCCGTTTCGGAGGAGTACGCGAACGAACACTGTGACACGAGAATGTTATTTATATTATTCATAAACGCTTACTATCAAATGGTTTGTCCCTTTCTGACATACGCTATTTTCCAAAGAGCAAAAGAGACAAAACACTTAGGCCCATAGCACACGGCGTATTTTATACGCCCAGGCGACGCGCAGATGACGCGCGTATACGAGCTTCAAACGAGATTTGAACGCAACCTTGTAACCTAGGCACACGGCGATCATGAAACGTGCGTCTCCTGCGCGTATGCGCTCGTAGCGTTTTGACCGGAGACTCCTCCAGTCTCCAGTTGTACAATAGCGTCGGTTGAGATAATACTGATCATTTGTACGCGCTACATAAGCGCGTATACGCGCTTCATGCGCGTGTATCATCAATGCAAACGCAACAATCAGCGTCTAAGGCGCCGAAGACGCGTATTTCTAATACGCGCGTCGCCTGCGCGTATAAAATACGCCGTGTGCTATGGGCCTAACTAACAGTGTTTAGTTAGGAGCGTTTATGAATAAAGCAGTATGACTTTACTCGACGATTTCCTACTAGCATGTATAAGTTCAAGTAGGTCAGTGGCCAACCCTGGTGTCCGAGTTATTAGACCGCCCAAAGGCCTCCGACATGTCTAACGATTGCAACAACCGGGACCAACATATTTCGTACAAACAAGTCGGGTGCCAACATCACATAGCCCGTAAAGGAGTAAGGACAATTGAACAGCCACAATACCCTTCTCAATTAATGGTAATATTCCCAGATGGGTCCGTGCTGATTGCGTCATTGGATGACTCACTCGATAACAGTCCTCGGGATTAGGGGGCCCGGTTTATTTAGATCTAAATCACGAAGGATTTTTGGTCAAAGGTATATGCTAACTCTAAATATATCCTAACTACAGCGATCTGTGGTTTTACCCGCGTTGTGCCCATGCCCGGTGAAATTTCGGTATAAAAAATCTATATATTATGTAAAATTCAAAGTCCTGACTGACTGGCTGATAATCAACGCACAGCCTCAACCGCTACATCTACAAACATGAAATTTGGCAGGAAGGTTCTTCAAGTGACGTAAGTGCACACTAAGAAAGGATTTTCGATAATTCCTACGGGAACGGGCTCAACGCGAGCAAAGCCGCGGGGCGCTGCTAGTAGACTCCCGGTGAATGTGGCTATCCGTTACAAAAATAATTATTCAAATCGGACTTATTTTTCCTGATATTAGCGCGTCCAAACAAACAATAAAATAAACAGCTTTATAATATGTACTAGCAGCGCCCCGCGGTTTTACCCGCGTTGTGCCCGTTCCCGTGGGAATTTCGGGAATTTTTTTACATAAAAACCTTCCTCTTGAATCACTCTACCTATTACAAAAAACCGCATCAAAATCCGTTGCGTAATTTTAAAGATTTAAGCATACAGACAGACAAACAGTGTGACAGACACGAAAAAGAGACGACTTTATTTTATACTATGTAGTGATTAGTATACCTATAGATCTGCTGCGTATCGTGATAAAAAGACGATTATCCTCAGATTTTTGTACCCTTCATTCAGAGTTAATCTGAGTGACTTCTGTTCATACAACACACAATGACAATATTTGTTTCTACACTGTCCTCATAACCTTCGTCGTTTGTCATAAAACGCGTGACCTACTTCATGTATGATTTGTATGACCAAGTTTGCGGTAGTCATTCATTTTATGACAATTTTACTATACAAGTGTTGACAAAATAATGCTTTTGTATTTGTGCGTCTAAATCTTCACATTCATCATCTTCATATTTTAGTAGTGGCCGCGATGCGCGACTTGTGAGAATGTTGAACAAAGAGTAGCCTATTACATTATATACATTTTAAATTGACACTACGTTAACGAATACACTTCGCACTTATTCTACACTAGCAACGCCCCGCGGTTTCACCCGCGTTGTGCTCGTTCCCGTGGAGAAATTCGGAAAATTTTATACACGTAAACCTTCCTCTTGAATCGCTCTATCTATTATAAAAAACCGCGTCGAAATCCGTTGCGTTGTTTAAAGATCTAAGCATACGTAGGGACAGACAGACAGCGGAAAGCGACTTTGTTTTATACTATGTAGTGATTTTTATCTGACGTTTCGGCTCTTTACAGATCATAGAGGACTGAGGTGGTCATACAATAAAAAGTAACCTAAAGTTAACCTTCTTCTTAAAATTAAGTATCTTACATTATGAAACAAATTCCCCATAAGCTGTCTGTATGCAATTGATTTATTTTTAAGCTACTGAATTTTCATGCGGTTTCCATTTCGATTTTCATTTTCATTTCGAAGAGAGCACAACGTAAAACCTCGTAACACTACCAGTGCGATTCGAAATATTCATTTTGTATATGATTTACTTTCAATACAATAAGCGCTTGTACTTTATTAATTGACTAGCAGTTTTACCCGTTTTGTGTCCGTTCCCGCGGGAATTTCTGGAAAAACAATAGCCTGTGACCTTCCCGTTGAATGTAGCTATCATATACAAAAAGAATTATTCGAATCAGACTAGTGGTTCCAAAGATTAGTGCCTACAAACAAACGCACATAACTAACAAACTCTTCAGCTTTATTATATTACGAGTAGTATAGACTAGCAGCGCCCCGCGGTTTTACCCGCGTTGTGTCCATTCCTGTGGGAATTTCGGGATTAAAAATAGCCTATGTTACTCGTGGATAATGTAGCTTTCGAATGGTGAAAGAATTTTTAAAAACGGTCCTGTAGTTTTTGAGCCTATTCATTACAAACAAACAAACAAAGTTTTCCTCTTTATAATATTAGTGTAGATATATGTATGTAGTACAGTACAGATAGATAACACAATGCAAACACGGTTAAAAAACAAACCAGATTGTTACGTATCGTGTTGCATCGATAAAATAGTGAACAACACGAATTGTATGTCGAACTGGATTATCATTTTATATCAGGTTATTTATAATTATAAGTTTCAGGTATTTAGGCCCAATTCCGCCGTGACAACTGCACTCGATCAGTTCTACTTAATCCTGGTTCACGAGCTAAACTGAGATCAAAATTTCACCAAAAACGAGTTCAGTTAACCGTGGCACGTTAAGCCGTCGGTCCCGGTTACTTTCTACGGATAGTAGTCGTTACATGAGCCATGTCAGACGCCTTTGGCGGCTCAATAACTCTGACACCAGGATTGGTCAGGTTGACCATCCATTCGATGAAGAAGAAGAACCCGGAACCTCCGGATCGTGAGCCGGGCGCTCAAACCACAAGACCACGGAGGCTGTTCTAAATAAACAAACTGTCAAAAAAAACTAGATTGAAATTGATAGCAGCTACAAAACGTTCCATACAAATAAACTTTCAAACGAAAAAAACTAGATTGAAATCGATTCAATCGTTAAGGAGGTATGATGTCACAGTCAGACATACTCGTAATACCAAAACACAAATACTTTTTTGCGTGGCTTTTTACAGTTCTATTTTTGCGTCGGGGTAAAAAAAAAACAAAATATCCACGATCTGAGAACCTTCTACTAGTTTTGGATGTTTGTAAAAAGTAAAATATACATCCATCCATCGACACCAACTTTAATTTCGATAAAACAATCTGTAATACTTCCTTCCTACTAAAGATGTTTGTTACCCTTTCACGAAAAACTACCTACAAGACGGATTTGGATGAAACTTTACAGCAATATAGGTTATACATCAGAATAACACATGGGATACATTTTATCCCGAAATTCCCGCGGGAACGGGTACAACGCGGGTAACACCGCGGGGCGCGGTCAGTATATGATAAAGCTGAAGAGTTCGTTCTCTTGTTTGTTTGACCGCGATAATCTCTGAAACTACAAATCCAATTTGAATAATTCTTTTTGTAATGGATAGCCACATTCAACAGGAAGGTTACAGGCTATTTTTCATCCCGAAATTTCTACGAGAACGGGCACAACGCGGGTAAAACCGGGAGGCGGTGCTAGTAGTAAATAGCGTCGTTGAATTCGGTCTTATTCTCACTCACAAATTGACATTGAGAACACAAGTCCCACCTGAACAAACATCACTGTACATCAAACACAGACATCTGTATGTGACTATCTAGTCATCAGAAAAACATCTAGCTACCTAACGCCTGCTGAAATGACTTTTTATACCCCCAGCGCAAAAAATCGGTTATAAGGGTTCCGTATCCAAAGGGTAAAAACGGGACCCTATTACGGAGACTGCACTGTCCGTCCGTCCGTCCTTCTGTCTGTATCTCTGTCTGCATGTCTGTATCTCAAGAACAGTGATAGCTAGACAGTTCAAATTTTCACAGATGATGTATTTCTATTGTCGCTATAACAAAAAATAAAATAAAACAAATATTTGTTTGTATGATCGGGCTAATCTTAAGAAATACCAGTTTGGTTCGAATAATTATATTTTTATCCTGAAATTCCCACGGGAACGGGCGCAACGCGGGTAAAACCGCGGGGGCTGCTAGTAATATTTAAAGAAGTAGGGAAGCAACTATAAAAACTGTTTTCACAACTAGTTTTCATTTAACTACCGTCACAGTGGTCATGCATCGTCAAAGAAAGCTACGTATTCTATATTTGGAGCCAATCCTATAGGGAGGAAGTCGCCATAGAGAAACATTCCTTAGGTAGCGAGTTTGTTTGGTAAATAACGCGATCAGCGAGAGCGATTTAATTGCTATATAAAGCATATGTTTTCTAAAATGTATACAAACCCATGGTGATAGGAAATTCAGTTATTTTTCTGAAAATATGGGTGTATTTTCAGAAAAATCACTGAATTTCCTATCACCATGGGTTTGTATTTCAATCAATATTTTATCACATATTTTCAACAAAATTTTGAAGTTATGTACCAAATTATATAAGTCGGCTAGAGCGACTGAACCGAAGCGAACTGAGGCGATATCCAAGTGCGAGCGATGATACGAGCAGGTGATTCAGTATCAGTTCCGGCTGATTGGCCTCTCAATATATCTATAATATAAAAATGAATCGCAAAATGTATTGGTAAGCGCATAACTTCAGAACGACTGCACCAAATTGGATGATTCTTTTTTTAATGTGTTGTATTGTCAGGACAAGGTTTTTATATAAGAAAAATAAGGAATAAAAATCTCAAAATTCCCACGGGATAGGGGGCGCTGCGGGTGAAACCGCGGGGCACAGCTAGTGGGTTAATATAACTAAGTACCAACTGATATTGATACAGAAAGCTAGTAGCTAGTATACCGCTGGTAGAGAAGTTGGAACCCGTCAAATTCAAATTCAAATTCAATTCAAATTCAAAATGTCTTTATTATATCAGATCATTACAATCATTTATAATCGTCAGCTTAAAATTGAGTTTACGTTAGTTCGCATCGCGCCACCTACTGAGAAGAACTAACAAGAAACTCAGTGGGGTTGTCATTTTTTAATGATTGTATTAACAATTTTAAGCCTTAAATAATAGAGCAATTCATTTCCAAACGTCTGAGTCTAGAATATACTCTGAAAAAGAGTAATATGCCTTTTGGCTGAGTCTATCAGTCGTCAGGGCTTTTCGATGCTGGTTTAGCACATTGTACAGAAACTCGGCACCCGGCACCAAAGTATTCATCTGAATCATTTCACAGGGCAAAGGCCTCTCATCTCACCGAAGATATCAGTACCGTGAGGAGGATTAGGTATAATCACCACGCTTGCTTAATGCGGGATGTGATCTCAAACCTGAGCCTTGTTTGAAAAGAAGAAAATGTTTTTGCTCAACCCGGGTATAGAACCCCAGTCTTGGCAGGTATATGCATACCACTAGACCTCATCGCTGTGCCAACATCTTCAGTGAGAGCTGTTCTCTCATAGGACACGGCACACGTTCGCAAGTGTAAGCTATCTATTTAAATAATGTATTCGGTATTCAGCGAGCGCAATAGAAACTCTGCAACGGTACCGAGTAACCTTCACTTAATTATTTAGCAACTTTTTAATGGTACGTTCACATGAATTGGAGCAAAAACGGTCAGCTAAGTGACCGAGTTACAATGGAAAGATGATAATTATAAATAGAAATTGTTTGTTTAGGACCGGCGGCTTAAAAAGATCCCTCTGTCAATTTCAGTGAGACTGAAGATCTCGCGCTCGTGTAGCAGCACCCCGCGGTTTTACCCGCGTTGTGTCCATTCCTGTGGGAATTTCGGGATGAAAAATAGCCTATGTTACACGTGGATAATGTAGCTTTCGAATGGTGAAAGAATTTTTAAAAACGGTCCAGTAGTTTTTGAGCCTATTCATTACAACCAAACAAACAAAGTTTTCCTCTTTATAATATTAGTGTAGATAATAAAGCTAAAGAGTTTGTTTTTTCGGTTTGGACACGCTAATCTCAGGAACTACCGGTCTAATTTGAATAATTATTTTAGTAATAGATAGCCACATTCAACGGGAAGGTCATACATAGGCTATCTTTAATCCCAAAATTCCCACGGGAACGGGCACAACGCGGGTAAAACCGCGGAGCATTGCTAGTAAATAATAAAACTGAAGCGTTTCTTTTTTGATTGTCCGAACGCGCTGATTTCAAGATCTTTCAGCCTAATGTGAATAATTATTTTTACGGCTAATAGTTACATTCAAGACCACAGTTATCAGCCTTTTTATCCCGAAATTCCCACGGGAACGGACACAAAGTGACTTTAACCGCGGCGCGCTAGTCTACACTAATATTATAAAGTGGAAAACTTTGTTTGTTTGGTTGTAATGAATAGGCTCAAAAACTACTGGACCGTTTTTAAAAATTCTTTCACCATTCGAAAGCTTCATTATCCACGAGTAAAATAAGCTGTTTTTCATCCCGAAATTCCCACAGGAATGGACACAACGCGGGTAAAACCGCGGGACGCTGCTAGTAACTTATAAAAACAAAGCGATCTCGATGTGCAGGAAACAAATAAAACATTGCTTTTAACTAAAATGGTGTGAAAATACTTAGCGAGTTTCTCTTCCTATGTCACTCAATTTGTACTGTTAACGGAGTTAGCGAGGGACTAAATTTAGCTAGCATATAACATCAATGAAAGAAGATATTTGATTATAATTCCGGTAAAAAATTAACTTTTGTGTCGATAATTTAATTAAAATTGAATTCGTTTTATTATTAAGAGTGTTAGAGAAGCCAAAATGTATATTAAGTTAGAGTAATTCAATGGCCAACCCTAGGGACGCAAGTTTTAGACCGCCTAAAGGCCACCGATTAGATAGAAATGCCACTATCCAAGTAATGTCCGAGATGCACGTTGCTTAACAATCTCGATTTACAAAGCTTTGGCTACTAGGCTACTTTATATAATTACTAGCAGCGCCCCGCGGTTTTACCCGCGTTGTGCCCGTTCCCGTGGGAATTTCGGGATTTTTTTTACATAAAAACCTTCCTCTTGAATCACTCTACCTATTACAAAAAACCGCATCAAAATCCGTTGCGTAATTTTAAAGATTTAAGCATACAGACAAACAGACAAACGACAAACAGACGCGACTTTGTTTTATACTATGTAATGACTTTCGAAATCGAAGGATTTATTACGGTCACCCATCCAAGTAGATGCAGAGATGCACGTTGCTTAACAATGATTATCATTAGTTAGTCGAACTACGCCACGAGCTCTACAAGATTCTAATAAAAGGAAATGAATAAGGAAGTAACATTGTATTCACTTCCCAGCCAGTTTCGTAATCTCGAACACACAAACATCAGAGCATTAGTATGCATATATGTATATTCAACTGTCAATATTGAATGAGATTTTTTACAAACACGTTGCGTGCACATGTGCACATGTTTTGTGATTATGTATCTTGTTCGGAACCACCTACTTAATTATTCATCTAAAAATATGAACTACTAGCAGCGCCCCGCGGTTATACCCGCGCTGTGCCCTTTCCCGTGGGAATTACGGGATTTTTTTTACATAAAACCCTTCCTCTTGAATCACTCTACCTATTACAAAAAACCGCATCAAAATCCGTTGCGTAATTTTAAAGATTTAAGCATACAGACAAACAGACAAACGACAAACAGACGCGACTTTGTTTTATACTATGTAATGATATTTTTTTATATTTATTTACAGTCTTCTGTGACCACGGTTCCTGTAAATGGGCCTAAACGTCAGATATTTTCTTTATTTTTTTTTTATTTCACCTGTTGTGTCCCACTGCTGGGCAAAGGTCTCCCCCAATTCTTTCCACCTGGATCTATCTTTTGCCACTTCTTTCCACTCTTTGTCGATAATATTTGTAAAATAAAAGCGAAGTGTATCAGTACACATAGTTTCAATTCAAAATAAGTAGAGTTCGCTTAAACTTCAGAAACCAGTATATTGTATTTGAATTTGAATACAGACATATCACCGGTTGTCCTGCCCTCTGAGCCCTACCACATGTACCAAGGAAGACTTGATGCTGCCCTTCTGCTAAATAAATACTGGACAGGAAAAAATTAAAGAACATTGACACAATAGAAGAACCACATCCATTCTTACATGTAAACACTCCCTTTTCTCTATGGCTTGATTGAAAATCTATGATACTTCCTCTTTTTGTTTATTAAAAATAAATAACAGCTTAAGGAAGCTGCACATAATACAGTATCATTATTCAATCATAAATTATAAACATTATAGAGTTATGTTTATACATTTCATTGAAAAAACAATCCTATAGTTAGGTAAACATGTCAGTAACCTGAATAAGACATAGCTAGATAAATAATAATATTTAAAAAAACCCGGCCAAGTGCGAGTCGGACTAGCGCACGTAGGGTTCTATACTTTAAAAAACGGCAATAAATCACGTATGTTGTATGGGAGCCCCCCTTGAATATTTGTTTTATTTTATTTTTAGTATTTGTTGTTATAGCTATGGAAATACATCATCTGTGACGAACGGACGGAGCGAAGCCTCAGTAATAGGGTCCCGTAGGGTACAGAACCCCAAAAACTATGTTGAATATCTTATTACTAGCGAATATCTGGACTGATTAAAATGATACTTATTTCATATTTTAGATTCATCTAACCCCTAAATAGAAAAGCGGCCAAGTGCGAGTCGGACTCGCCCATGAAGGGTTCCGTAGCAGCGAGTAACATAATAAAGAAGTTCTTGAAGTTCGTTGTACTTACTACTACTTACTTACTTAGCGTGTGGGTTGTGATCGATTAACGACCTCACAAACCAAAAAACTAAAAAAATAAAAAAAACTACTAACTAGACCTCGTTCAAACCAATTTTCGGTGTTAGATTACATTGTTATGTACATCATATATTTTTTTTAGTTTTATCATTCTCTTATTTTAGAAGTTACAGGGGGGGGGACACACATTTTACCACTTTGGAAGAGTCTCTCGCGCAAACTATTCAGTTTAGAAAAAAATGATATTAGAAACCTCAATACCATTTTTGAAGACCTATCCATAGATACCCCACACGTATGGGTTTGATGAAAAAAAAAAATATTTTTTTCATTTCTAAGTATGGGAGACCCCCCTAAAATTTTATTTTTTTTCTATTTTAGTGTGAAAATATTAATGCGGTTCACAGAATACATCTACACACTAAGTTTCAACAACATAGCTCTTATAGTTTCGGAGAAAAAAGGCTGTGACATACGGACAGACGGACAGACAGACATGACGAATCTATAAGGGTTCCGTTTTTGCCATTTGGCTACGGAACCCTAAAAATGAGTATGAAATCTTGAAATTCCGATGGGAACAGGTACAAGACCGACAGGCGCAGCTGGTAATTAATAAGTTTAGTGTGGGTCTAATAATTGTGTTAGTCTAGTCTTCTTCTTCATCGAGTGGATGGTCAACCTGACCAATCCTGGTGTCAGAGTTATTGAGCCGCCAAAGGCCTAAGGCTAGCCTAGTCTAGTCTGTTTCTATTCTAATATAAATGTTCATTATAAACAGGCAGAGTAAACTTCGGAACAAATATTTGAGGAAAATGAATGAGTACATGTGATATGATTATGATATGTGCATGTGATTCGACAAGCCCGTTGGCACAGTGGCAGTGAGAGCGCTTACTGTGTCGGGGTTTGCGGGTTCGATTCCCGCCCGGAGTCAACAATATGTACAGACATATTTGTTGGCGACGACGTCTGGGTGTCAATTACGAGCATATATTCTTATAAAAGTAAATATTTGTGTATCTATATGTAGTAGTATCAGTGAATTAGATTCCATAACACAAGCTTAGAGCTACTTTGGGTCTAATTAACCGTGTGTGAATTTGTCCAGGTATATTTATTATTATATATTAATTAGTAAGTAGAATAAGATATCTTCGCCTTTAACAGCGATTGGTGGGGACCTTTGCCCAGCAGTGGGACAATATAGGTAAAAAAAAGTATAATAAGTAAGTTTGAGCAGGTCAGTGGCCAACCCTGGTGTCAGAGTTTTTAGATCGCCTAAAGGCTCGTTTGAGTCTAACAATTGTACAAGTCCCCAGCATGAAAATTTTAAAACAAGTTCATATTGCACATTAAATGGCAGGACAGTGTTGGTTAGTGTATACTATTAAAATAAACTTTTTAAACTCACACGATTTTCACTCATTATACTAAATGAAACGGGTCTGTATCGCGTTAGATAATTACACGTATTTACTAAAATTTGTGCGGGTAATTGGAAAAAACAATATTGTGCAGTGAATATTCGCCTCTCCACCCACTCCAGCCAGTTATCCCGTGACCACGAGCGGTGTAATCCGCTCGAAACGTCGTACATACAAAAAAACAAACAAACTTATAAATTTTACCTCTTTATAATATTAGTATAGAGGTGTAGATTATCTGACTCACTCACATAAATACAGATAGTATTGTGTGCAAAACACGTAAACACATACATCTAACATACAAATAAAGCTGTTTTTCATGCCCATCACCTGTTTATTTACCTAAATAATTTGAGGTGTTAAATATGTTATTTGTTTCACTAATTTGTTTACATCCTCCTAAGTCCTGCACTATGGAATCATTCTACTTCTTGTTGGTAGTAAAGTTCGATTAATAAAGCTCTATTAGCCTAAATACCGTGCTATAACTCATGCCACGGCTAATTATTAGTCTACGCAATAGGTACGTTAGAATGTATATTGACTTAGCGATTGGCACGTTTCAGAGGATTTCCGACGGAATATTAGAGTAGATTGAAGGTGACTTACGGTTCAGGACTGTACTGGGCGCCTCCAAAGAAGCCGTGGCGGTCGGGCTGCGTGGTCACTGACGAGCATATCGAAGTGGTATCCGCCTGCTCACTTCGGTCACCACCGGCGCTCTTCACACTCTTTTGAAGCGACATTTCCAACAAAATCACAATTCAACACTATTAAAACATCGCGTAAACACCGACAAACAAACGCCGACACACACTAGTCACAGCACCCTGACAATTAATTACAAAACATGTAATTTGTGCACAAGTCAACACCCGATATGTTTAACACCGAAAAAATTGCGATACGCACAATTATTTGATAGCAAACTGTGGCGAATGATACATAGCTATGTTAGAAATAACTAGTTCGAAAGTTAGAATGTTTGTTTTGGATCGAAATTTAATAAAAAAATATTATTTTTTCACAAATTCGACGTGTTGGTGGGTGGGCGAAATGAACACACACATACGTCAATTGAATGGAATCAATCAATCATGGCGTCATGTCAAATTCGATAGTATTGCCAGCTCAAGAAATCCGAGCTATCAAGTCAAACAAGCAAACCTGAATCGATCGATTATGTTAACATTATCAATGCGCAAAGACCTTTTCTTACACACCCACTACGTAAGAGAGTAAGAAGCCTGAAAGCCTGTGATAGAAGAAACATTTTTAGCCGACTGCAAAGAAATTAACGGTCAAGAAAATGTCTGAATCTGCTTCGCCAAAAAGATGGTGATGATGGCCCTGCCTCATTTTTGCTTATGTGGGGGATTGCTGTTAGTTTTTCATGTTAATTATCACTACATAGTATAAAATAAAGTCGTCTCTTTTTCGTGTCTGTCACACTGTTTGTCTGTCTGTATGCTTAAATCTTTAAAATTACGCAACGGATTTTGATGCGGTTTTTTGTAATAGGTAGAGTGATTCAAGAGGAAGGTTTTTATGTAAAAAAATTCCCGAAATTCCCACGGGAACGGGCACAACGCGGGTAAAACCGCGGGGCGCTGCTAGTATATCTATAAAAATAAAATAATGCCTAGTAGGATCAGGTATACCTAAAATCTACAAATTCATTAGTAACGTAGCATATCAATAAGGCATGGCATAGCTCTGGTGGAGTGACAGTTTCGATGTACTGGTTGTTTGTCTCAGTATTTTATCTATCTATTGGATAATTGCCGAATTACTGACACCAGTCGACAGCCACAGCCCACACCATGGCTCTTGGTTAAAAATGGTCTATAAGCCAACTTTACTTAATGTAGCGGTATACTGAAAGGTGGAATAATAAACGCCAAAATCATATTTCATACAAACTTTATTTAAATCAAAAAATAAAATCTACATAAACCTCTTACTCACAGTATGTCTAGTAAAATTTGTTTAGTTGTGTTGCGCTGCTTTCGGCAACTGCACAAGGCAACGCATACCCTTTCACTGATCAGTGACTTAACTAACGTCAAAACAAGCCTGGTCACCACATACAAACATCTCCAAGTGAAAAACTATCACTCCCACTAAATCTTTACACAATAAGCTTAACAAATTATATTAATCTTCTTTTACAGCTAAATTACAATGCATAAATTTTATTTCTCAATAAAAATACATATCTCAAATATTACTTTTTTAGAACACTATTTTTATTAAATCGGTAACGAGTGAGGCACATTATTATTACATAATATAAATCTTAACTATTTACAAAAATTCTTGGACTTATCAACTTATTTTAGACAGTTACATAAGAATCTTTCAGTCCGTTTTAAGTTGGAAGCTTGTTACATATTATACAGATGCTAGGGTCCCAGGGGTTGACGCGCACACTGGGCCGAATTCCTCAGTTGGCGATGTCGCATTCTGCAGCACTGTGATGCTGACCGCAGCGGCATCAACAAAATAGCAATTCATGCCGTCATACTCTACAAGTACACTCCATTAAGGGAACATCATTATGTATAACTATAAGGCATCTTAGCTTTGTATCTTAGGTTTCATAAAACATTACATTATTTGCGGTCCCTACATATTGTTTAGATCTTTTATAATATAATCAACTTTATGCTATACATATCTCCAAGCTGAATGGAAGTAATGAAACGGACGAGGTCTCTATATGGTCTACACGACCTCGCAAGCATAGCAAACGAGCGGGTTTGACCCGTGAATCTAAGACAAACAGAACACATTTTAATATTACACTAGAATTACATACATATTGAATTCTCTTTAAGCTGCCTGTCCGAAGCTGAGCAAAAAACATACATCAATAGAATTGCACAGAATCACACTTCACTTCCTTTTTAAATTTTGCAATTAAAGATTTTCTTTTATTTTCTTTGTAACCAAACTCTGCTTCAGTGTTCAGGCAGTCTTATTCATTCCGAAAACATTATATAGACTTCTAATGATGAAATAGTGATTATTTTTTATACTGTAATATAATATATTCACTAGATATTTAAATGGTCTCTAAATATATTTTTCATACACAATTAAATATCAATATTCATAAACAATACTTTGTACTTTGTTGCGGAAAGATCCAATCGGCAGTGTAAATACTGATTTAACTTTTTGGTACAATTTTTGGATACAACATCAATTTGTATAAAATAGTATAAAAGGCATGATATATAACATTAATATTAATATTCGTATATTTTCAACTATAATAAAGGGTTGATTCTGTAACACTTTTGTATACAATATATTAGATACATAGTATAAAATAAAGTCGTCTCTATTTCGTGTCTGTCTGTTTGTCTGTCTGTATGCTTAAATCTTTAAAATTACGCAACGGATTTTGATGCGGTTTTTTGTAATAGGTAGAGTGATTCAAGAGGAAGGTTTTTATGTAAAAAAATACCCGAAATTCCCACGGGAACGGGCACAACGCGGGTAAAACCGCGGGGCGCTGCTTGTATTAGATAAACTGAAATGATGAAAAAATATAACTATTTTATAGATATTTTGTCGTAAATAGGTGTAATATAATATAATCTACTATATATGCGTAATCTGTTAGAATGGATGTATTATATACATATATGTATGCATTAATTGTTTTTACAACAGGGCGCGTTTCTACTGTGCGCAGCTAAGCAGAGCGGAACCAATAGACCTAAGTTCATAAAATATTGCAAGAAATTTAGAGCATTGCAATGCAATGCCATTGGGCGATCGAGTTCCGCTGCGCTCAGCCTCATCTCAACGGATACGCACACTCGACCCAAAGGGTACTTATTCGAGTTACCTACAGGCCAGGTCACACCACAGGGTGGCGCCACTAACTATATCTATGTATCATATGTAACAAGCTCGAGTCATCTTAGTTGTATACAGTTTAAATTGTATCTACAACAGCAACAATACCAAATATTTGGTTACTTTCAACATAACATCAATGGTTTCATGATCACATTGTTAACACAATTATTTTAAGATGATAAACGAACACCGATATATGTAATATCGTGGAGATCTGTACAAGCAAAATATTATAGATTTTAACATGCACCAATAAAAACAATTCTACGATCGTAGTCTAAACAACGGTTACAACGTAACAGGGATTAGTTAATTTCGAAAACATCATTTTAACTTCTTCAACGATCCATCGATATCACGACTCGACCGATAAAGCTTAATTAGGAAGTATGTAAATAATTCTTTTCCCAAAAGAATAACTCTCTTATAACACTATCTGAATATGAAAATACATTTATTTATGCACAATTGAAAAACTAAACTTTTGGTGATATTAGAACATCGGCCCGCGCGGCTGGAGGGCAGCGCGGGCGCGGTGTGGTCCAGTGCTAGTTGGGGCGGCGGCGGCGCAGGCGCCACACGCGCGGCGCGCGCTTGCCGAGCGGGCGCGCGCGGGGCGCCGGCGCGGGCCGCGGCCGCTTGGCGGGCGGCGGCGCGGGCGCGGCGGGCTCGTTGCGGCTGCGCAGCGCGCGCTGCTCGGCGTCAGGGCGCGCGGCGCCGGGCGCGGCCGCGGCGCCGAGGTTCTCCTTGCAGCGCCCCGGGGCCCGCCGCGCCGGCCCCGGGGCGCGCGCCGAGTTTCCCGCGCGCGCCGCCGCCGCCGCCGCCGCGCCGCGCAGCTCCCGCGCGTACGCACCGATGCTGCGGGTGATCTTCTGCGCGAGCGGCGTAGCGGGCGGCGCGGCCGCGGCGGCCGGTGCCGACGAGCGCGTGGCGCGCCGCGACTCGTCCTCCGCCGGGTCGGGCGGCGGCGTCGGCGCCGGCGCCGGCGCGCGTCGAGATAAGATCACCACACGCTTGTCATATAATAAACGCTCGAGCGGCGCGGCAGGCGGGGCGGGTGGGACGGGCGCGGGCGCGGGGGCGGGCGGCGGTCGCGCGCGCGTCGGGCGGGTGGCACGCGGTGCACTCGGCTCGTGGTGCGAGCGCAGCACGCGATCGGGCGCGGGCGGCGAGCGGCGCGGTTCGGGGCGCGGTCGCCTCGTGCGTCTCGCCGGCTGGTCGGTGGGCGAGCTGGACGACACCTCGTTGATCTGGATGCCGGAGTCGTCGGGCGGCGCGGGCGCGGGCTCGGGCGCCGGCTCGGGCTCCGGCTCGGGCACCTCGGTGGAGGGCAGCGAGTCGCGCGGGCGCGGCGGCGGCGGCGCGGGCGGCGCGGGCGGCGCCTCGCCCGCCAGCTCGTCGGGCACGGCGGCCAGCGTGTTGATGACGCGCGTCCGGTTGAGCAGGCGCGCCATGAAGAAGGACTCGGCGGGGTTGCCGTAGTTGGTGATGGCGTCGGCGTCGGGCGCGCGGTGGGCGGGCGGCGCGGGCGGCGGCGGCGCGGGCGCGGGCGGCGCGCGCTCCGCGTCGGAGTAGCGCGTCATGATGGTGAGCCCGTTCTGCGGCACGGGCGCGGGCGGCGGCGGCGCGGCGGCGGCGCCGCGCGCGCGCAGCACGGTGGCGCGCGGCGGGCCCGGCGGGTCCAGCATCAGCGTCACCACCGACGTGTTGTCCGCGCGCATGCGGGTGTTCGACCATCTGACCACGACAAATACATTTCTTTAATACAATATAAACATTATCCAACTAAAATCACCATAAAGGCAAGTATAGTACTCGACTCGATCAGGAATTAACTGTACCATTATCTCTGTCATACACAGTCAAAATGCAGTTCGTCATACTGACACAACCACCAACAAGTGACATACTACGACACGCCCATCAGCTGTTAAGGTTAAGATCCCTCAAGCGGCGTACCTCTCGAGAGCGTGGTCGACGAGGCTCTTGGAGGGGTTGAGCCAGTCGCGCGGCGCGGCGGCGGCGGCGCCCACGAGCGCCGCCTCGTTGTGGCGCTCCGTCGCCTGCACCAGCGTCACCGCGCCCTCCGGGGATATCATGTTCCACAGGCCGTCCGTGCCGAATATTAGACATCTGGAATTACGAGAAAGATGAAATGTAGGTTTTTTTTAAATTTATACGAGTATGTATGTATGATTGTGGCTCTTTCACGCAAAAACTACTGAACGGGTTTGGATGAAACTTTACAGATGTTGGTTGTAAATCAGAACATGACATTGGATACATGAATCTTGCGTGTTTTTTAAATAAATGGCGAATAATCGGACACATAAACATAATTAACAAACTTTTGTGTCTTAAAAAAACCTGTAGTTATATGATAATGATGTGTACAAAAAAATCACAAAGGTTAAATAAAACAATATCAAGATAACTCTCTTAAAAATTCAAGCTCACCGAAACTTGGCAGGATCTATAGTCAAAACACCGACATCAGGGTCCGGACTGACAATAAACTCATCATTCTGATGATTATAGCTCCAGAGATCTCCCAGCGACCGCGCCACAGCCAAGAAGGGTATCTCATCCATGGGTGTGTTCTTCTTAATTGGTCCCTTGTGCCCCAGTCTCGGTCGGTTCCACACCACCCGAGGGACACCAGCTTTCGACACCACTTTTCCACCAGATTTCTGTATCCTTTCAATTTCCGCTGTTGATTCCGGTTTGTGGTCTAATGTTAGAGGCTTCGCTGCCCATTCTTCTGATCCTGTAAAAAGGTTTATTAAATGATAAGTATTTACTCAACAGACTCACGCACACATACGCGCGATTACAGGTCTTTCGTATCAAATCCCCTTTAAATAAAAATAGCAAGTTTAAATGAATGCTTTCAAACTAATTAAATTATGTATGTGTGATTAATTATGTATCTCTTTCCTTAACAGGCAGTTGTTGTTGGTTTTATGAATGTACTAGCAGCGCCCCGCGGTTTTACCCGCGTTGTGCCCGGTCCCGTGGGAATTTCGAGATGAAAAATAGCCTATAACCTTCCTGTTGAATGTAGTTATCGATTGCAAAAATAATTATTCAAATTGGACTGGTAATTCCCGAGATTAGCTCGAACATACAAATTAAAAAACAAATTTTACCTCATTATAATATTATTACTAGCAGGGCACCGCGGTTTTACCCGCGTTGTGCCATTCCCGAGGGAATTTCGGGAATTTTTATACGTATCAACCTTCCTCTTGAATCACTGTATCTATTTTAAAAAAACTGCATCGAAATCCGTTGCGTAGTTTTAAAGATCTAAGCATACATAGGGACAGACAGACAGCGGACAGCGTGTTTTATATTATGTAGTAATGTTAGTAATTATGCTTCCAGAAATCCCATTTTGCGACCAAATTTAAAAGATGGTCATTAATTTGATAAATTTTGCTTCGCTCGCAATATTTCTCTTTACAAATAGTGCAATAAACTGTATGTAACATTGTTATCTTATTTACATACACCATTGTGTATTTTTACAATCCATTGTGCAAATTATTATATAGATATTGTATAACATTATTTCAAAATAAATTGTTTTTTTAGTCACATAGTTTCAATTTAATATAACAACTATTACAAAAGAAAAAGTTCAGTGAATCATTCATTGTCTATTGTTCACCTTTATCATGGAAATAGATAAAAGTTTGTTTCGAAGTATGTCAGTTCCTTTATACTCCACTAGCAGCATCCCCCGGTTTTACCCGCGTTGTGTCCGTTCCCGTGAGAAATTCGGGAATTTTTATACATATAAACCTTCCTCTTGAATCACTATCTATTTTAAAAAAACCGCGTCAAAATCCGTTGCGTAGTTTTAAAGATCTAAGCATACATAGGGACATACAAACAGAGGGCTGAAAGCGACTTTGTTATATACTATGTAGTGATTAAAAAATGTTTTTTATCTACACTAATGTTGTAACATTCTACTTATGTTTCCAATACTTGACTTATAATTACTACTGTTATAGCGCAGACAACTAAAACACTCAATTTAAGCAATTGCACATGATGTTATAATATCATTATAATTTAACATTATAACATCATTATAACGCGACCAATTAACCTGGCGAGCCTTATGTCAAAATCCTCATACTAGTTGTATAAAATTTTGATATTAGGCTGGCTTTTGAAAATAGTTGGGTTATACGTGAAAACTTCGTCGAAACTACATACACAAAACTCTTTGGTAAGATCTCGCTCGCTCCTGATTGGCCCTACGCGCAGCTGCGCTCTCATTGGTTAGATTTTAATGGCGGCAAGTTCACTGTGACAATACACGTACCTACGCGTGAATTTAATGTTTCGCAATGTGTTTTGTTTTTAAAATTTTGTTTGATTAATTGCATTAAATAGTGAAGATAAAGTAGTGTATGCAACTGCATATAACACGGGTATTAAAACACTCGTTACTATTATGAAACTCGCTGCGCTCGTTTCATAAACTCACACTCGTGTTTTAATGCCCTTCTTTATATGACGTTGCATAAACTACTATTATCTACACTAATGTTGTAACATTCTACTTATGATTCCAATACTTGACTTATAATTACTACTGTTATAGCGCAGACAACTAAAACACTCAATTTAAGCAATTGCACATGATGTTATAATATCCACATCGATATCGTAAAATCTTAATATAACATCATTATAACGCGACCAATTAACCTGGCGAGCCTTATGTCAAAATCCTCATACAAGTTGTATAAAATTTTGATATTAGGCTGGCTTTTGAAAACAGTTGGGTTATACGTGAAAACTTCGTCGAAACTACATACACAAAACTCTTTGGTAAGATCTCGCTCGCTCCTGATTGGCCCTACGCGCAGCTGCGCTCTCATTGGTTAGATTTTAATGGCGGCAAGTTCACTGTGACAATACGTACCTACGCGTGAATTTAATGTTTCGCAATTTGTTTTGTTTTTAAAATACAAATTAAAAGTTAAAAATGGATAGCGACGATGATATTTGTACGCCTCCGGATATTCTAGAATTGGCAACAAAAGTAACTCACAATCTTTTGCCAGAAAAATCTAGAAAATTATATGAAAAAGAATATAATAACTTTTTGGCATGGAAGATCGAAAAGAAAACTACATCATTTTCTGAAAATGTCATTCTTGCGTATCTCAAAGACCTCTCCGACAAATTCAAGCCATCTTCTATGTGGGCTAAATATTCTATGCTCAAGTCCACACTGAGTATCTACAACAATATTGATATCACGAAGTATTCAAAAGTCATAGCGTTCCTGAAACGCAGTTCAGAAGGACACAAGGAAAAAAAGTCCTTGACGTTTACAACAGGTCAAATAAAGATGTTCCTGGAAGATTCACCAGATATTTTGTATCTTTTTGAAAAGGTAAGTATTTTATGTATTTTAGTTCTGTTATTTAATCTACCTAGTACTTACGTACTACACATGCAAGTTATCTAGACACTCCGTTTAAGCGCTTTGTGTATAAATTTGGTAGTAGGTACCTACACTTTACTACTTCATAAATCATAGTTTTTGCCTTGGCTATGTACATCAAGCTTATTATATCGTTTATTGTTACAGGTTGCACTAATCTTCGGCATAATGGGGGCATGCCGAAGGCAAGAGCTATACAACATCCAGTTCGATGAAGTCTCTAACGTAGACGACAGTACAATCATGGTGAAAGTTTCGAAAACAAAAACGAAAATAAATAAACTATTTTCAGCTTTTACTCTTGTTGTTTGATTAATTGTATTAGTGAAGATAAAGTAGTGTATGCAACTGCATATAACACGGGTATTAAAACACTCGTTACTATTATGAAACTCGCTGCGCTCGTTTCATAAACTCACACTCGTGTTTTAATACCCTTCCTTATATGACAGTTGCATAAACTACTATTTAAATAAATAAATAAATAAAAAATGAATTAAATGAAACTTTCAGATATAATCTTCTTCTTCATCGAGTGAATGGTCAACCTGACCAATCCTGGTGTCAGAGTTATTAATATTAAGTTATTCAGATATATAGACTACTTTTACCTAAAATTTACCATGACATACCCATCCCCATGGAAGAGGTATGCTTCAGGTAAACATAGAGAACAGCTCGTTGGTAATAAAATATATACAGAGTATAAATTGGACTCTATTTATCCTTACGAAAGGTAAACTGTGGTTGATTTTCCAGCCCAAGACAATTTCTTTCTCAAGAGGAAAAAGGTTTAGTAATTTAATTTCATTCTTACCTAATTACTGAACCATTTCTGAATGAAAGAAATTGGATTGCAATTGGAATTTTAACTCTAATAAGAAAAAAATAAATATACGACCCACCACATCGGTCTATAACTTCAATAACTCACCATCTTTCTGATATCCAAGTACAATAGCCGAGTCCCCAACATGTCCTATATAAATCTTTCCTCGTCTAATAAATGCAACGCTGGCGGTCGTGCCTGCTGTACTCGGTAGTCCAGTCACAGTTTTGGGCCATTTTTCTGGAAATTAATTTAAAAAAATATGTAAGTGAATTTTATTATATAGATTAGCATCTTTTAATTTACCAGAACTTAATACTAATCATTTTTTACTCAACTAATTAACATGCTTTGACTTTCCAAATATCTAATACTTATAATTTTATTACTATTTCTTTTATTATTTGATCTTTTTTGGTCTGTTCAGTCATATTTTTTGTCAAAGATGGTATCAAAGATGATTTGTGTATCACAAACAATTTACTTAATTTATTTTGGTACTAGCAGCGCCCCGCGGTTTTAACCCGCGTTGTGCCTGTTCCCGTGGGAATTTCGGGATGAAAAATAGCCTATAACCTTCCCGTTGAATGTGGCTATCCATTACAAAAAGAATTATTCAAATCGGACTGATAATTCCTGAGATTACTTCGAACATACAAACAAACAAACTTACAAATTTTACCTCTTTATAATATTGGTATAGATGTAAATATTACTGGTAATATCCATGAACAATTTAAATGGGCCACTTCCACAGCACCAGATTCAAAATAGGTAAAACCGATGACCAAAGCTAAAGTTTATTAATAACATTATTGCACGAAGAATATATTACATACTAAAAAGAATAATCAAATTACATACATCCAATACAATCTAATAGCCTACTTATAAAATGCAAGCTTGTATGTTTGTTCTATGTAAATTGAAATCTGATGATTCTGTTTGTGTAAACTACTGAATTAAAGCTAACATTGTATGATTGTATCTTTAGAACTAGCAGTTGGACTGGAAAAACACTTTTTTGATATCGATAAAGTTTAAAGATACACTTGGCTTTTATTTGACATTTTTATCAGACATTTCGACCCCTTTACTGGAACCATGGTCACAGAAGACTACAAATCTATACAAATATTATAAAGAGGTAAAATTTGTAAGTTTGTTTGTTTGTTGTTCGAGGTAATCTCAGGAATTATCTGCCCGATTTGAATAATTATTTTTGTAATAGATAGCCACATTCAAAGGGAAGGTTATAATACGCTATTTTGCATCCCGAAATTCCCACGGGAGCGGGCACAACGCGGGTAAAACCGCGGGGCACTGCTAGTTTAAAATAAAAGGGAAGTGTAAACATTGTTTCAATTCAAAATCAGAAGTGTTTGCTTCAATATGGATAAAAACTTTTTGTATGTGATAGCTTCTTTCAAGAGGAAGGTTACTTGTTACTTGCTGTACACTTCTTCTGAATTAAGGAGTCCTAAGTGCTCATATGTGTAAGAGAAAGGTTATATGACTTATTTATATCCCACAATCTAATTGGAACTTGTAACAAAGTGTTCAAACCAGTGTGTGCTATTATCAGTAGTAAAAGAAAGTAGGTTTTAGGAGGTTAGTGGCCAACCCTGGTATTTATAGACCCTTATGGCCTCCGAAATAGTCTACACTTTAAACAGGACTGACAATTAACATGCAATTAACATTTTGTATTCACATAATATAATGTCATTCATCTTAGTGCTTTATGTTCAATGTGTTTATTACATAAGTTTAAAGAAATAAACTTTAAGGTATTTGTAAAACATTAATCAGATGAAAGAATCATAAATCAAATAGTTGAAATGTATTTAATCTTAATAGTCTTGAAGAATGTTTAAAATCATTTAACTAGTAATTAATTTGGAAACTATTTTAAAAAGGTATCCAATCGTTGAAACTTTTTAGCAGTAAGTAACCTTGGCTAAATAATATTATACCACATGAGATGTTTATATTATAGCCTGCAATACTTGTTATTAATGTAGCTTCATATAAATGAAAGTATTTAGGTGTTTGAGTTTATCAATTTTATACAGATTTTTATATTACAAGTGTAGGTAGATGGGATTTACATTTTAATGTATTTTGTATTGTTATTAGTTTAATTAATGAAGGTAATTAAAGTGTATAAGTCTCATTATCATGCATTCAAGTTTAAGACCAACACTGTTTATTTATATTAGACTTATATTGGTCAAATATCATTATTGAGGTCGCAATATCCAACACAACTAGCCCCAAAATTACAGTGACCTCAAATTTGAGAGAGGCAACTTGAAAAAGAAACTCGAAATACTGCTTTCACCTAAAGTGAGTGGGAATCCCAAACATTGTGCAAACCTATGTAACACTATGAGAAACTTGTTATCTAACAAAAAGCCTAATTTTAATGACTATTAGAAAAAACTGTACCAAGTCAAGCAAAATAACAAACTAACAAGGTCAAATTATAAAAACATTCAAACATTCTCCTTGGGGGGTTTCAAAGAGAATCGAAACGGAATTAGCATTATAGGGCTATATATCAAAACAGACGTTTACCTAGCTCTTTCCACATGTTCAAGTGGGTCAGCATATATCCATTCCTGATGGCTTTGAGGACATCCTCGTCATTGTCAGACCAGAACTGCCTCTGCTTCACGATCGAGTCCATCAGGTGTTCTTTAGCAAAGGCGGCTGCCTCGCTGCCGCCGTGACCGTCGTAAATCCCAAAGAAAGCATACTCTAAATCTCTTTCGTCTTCCGTTTGTTGATAAGCAACGGAAAACAAATCTTCCATGTACTTTCTCCCGCCTTGGCTACAATGGCCAGTCACACGTAAATTAACACCTATTGATGCAGGCATCGTAACTAATAACACTACAACACGTAACAACAAAACATTTAGGGTTTCATTATTTTAACACAAATGTTTCTTTTCTGTACATTTTGCATTTGCAATTACGCGAGTTGCGATTGACGACAGATCACGTGGACATATTGATCATGACGCGTGCCCGAAAAGTCCGAAAATTGAACGGCAAATTCTGTAAGCTAGAAAGAGACAATGAATAGTTGACAGTTCATTATGAAAAAAATAGACGCCATCATTCTTTCCGCCATTTTTGTAGCAAATTCGTTAACATACATCGAAAACACAAGAATTTTGTTGTTTTAATCAAAACTACACGACGTGATATCACAAAAATAATACTTTATTTTATTATTAGAGAACTATTAGAACAAATTTTTGTATAAATAATAGTTTATTTTATTAAGAGTACTTCAACTGAATGATTAGATTACCGGAAAACGTTCCTTTCGAAAAGCATGAACCACAGGCTACCAAACTTTCAATTATTTTGTTCTAAAATTGAAAATGACATAATTACCACAGATAATAACAGATTAATAGACAAGACCTGTGGACAAGAAAGACTGTATGTATACTCTGTTATGGCCCATGAAGGGCCCATGCTATGCTATAATTTACATTGTGATTTACATGTAGTCATGTACTACCTAGCCATGCCATGTGAAATAGCGTTCCTGCGTACCTATTTATTTTTTCATTGATACGCAAACCTCAATTTGATAAAAATATAAATTAACCTTTAATTTCATTAAGATGAAAGTTATTGTAATTAAAGGTCTTCACTCACTATACCTCTAACCGCCAACGCTTGTACGTTTACGCTTACATATTATATTTTGGGCGAGATTAAATTAATTTAACAACTGATTACGATCTGATCTCATGACATTCTCTCATAGGATCACGCTATTTGAAACTAGGTACATACTATTCCACCAGAGATGCTATGCTACATTGGGTATCCTCTATCCACCAATAATTTTGATGTGATAGTATAGTGATATTTCAAAGCTATGTTATCATTAAATCAATTTATATAAAACATAGTATAGCATACTTTCTGATGGAGTGGCTCACTTATAGGGTTACCATAAGCAAGAATATTAAAAAAAAACAAAAACAACAGCTAAAATAAGTTTATTTCCTAACAACTACAAAAACAAACACAATTATTCTTCCTTAACTTCCCAAGGCTTTTCAGGTCTATGCATATCAGTGGGGAAAGGATTCTTATACACTTCTGGTTCCTGTAGCATAATACCTCCTTTGACAACCTCATTTAAGAACTTTTCGATTTTACCTCCTTTGTTAGCCTCTATATCGCAGTACATTTCTGTAATGCCCGACTCTAGACATCTTTGTGCTAAGACTTGCCCTAAAGCGATGTATGCACAAGTATCTGTGACACTGTATAGTTGTTTTCGGAGAGCCCATTCGGAGGTTTTTGCTTCAATTACAGGGCCATTGATGAAGTGGGTTACTTCGGCTGTTACTGTGCGCTTGCTCGGAGTTACCGTTAGCCTGGAAGGAAACAAGATATGTTTTACTCACAAAAGTGGGATGTACAGATATATATATATATATATAGAGTAAATAAGTTTTGTTTGTAGGTATAACGTCTTTTACTGGCTGTTAATAAATATACATATATGTATACTATGTAGCTTTGCCCAAATCTCCGGAACTACCAGTCAGATTTGAAGAATTATTTTTCAACGTGATAGCCACCATCAGGACTTTTCATTCTGATGATCCAACAAACTGTTATGGCGGTAAAACAGACAGGTCCTGCTAGTAATTAATAAGGACCCAATTAGGTAGGTATCCAAAGCTATGTTAAAGTACATATTCTAATATTCTAACTTAATGACATAACCTATCCTACTAATAATATAAATGCGAAAGTTTGTGAGGATGGATGTATGTTGGTTGCTCTTTCACATAAAAAAAAACTACTGAAGAGATTTGGATGAAACTATACAGTAATGTAGGTTATACATCAAAATAACATATGGGATACATTTTATCCCGAAATTCCTGCGGGAACGGGTCCAACGTGGGTAACCGTGGGGTGCTGCTAGTTCACCATAATATTACCACAGAGGTTAGAATAAAAAAAAGTAAATATAGAACCACTTACTTATGCCAAAACTTCCTGCCAGGTCTATCCAAGTGGTAACCGTCTGGTTTTCTCGCAATACGGAGTTTTTCAAGATTTCTCGGGTTTCTGTTTACAAACTCGGCAGAAGTCGATGAAAAACGGGCTAGTTGTGGTAGTAAACGGGAATGGTGAAGAATATTCATTGTGTGAAGCTAGTCGAATATGCCTTTATTGTGCAAAGTATTAGTAAATAGCGTAATTATGTACTATTTACAAAAAACATATACTTCGCTAAATTTAAAGTTTCTCTGTACCTCAATATTTGTTTGCTTGCTTTTGATTCACAATTGATTGATGAATTCGAAGGATGAATTGATAGCATTGACAGGCAGGTACTGTTTGCCACAGCCACAGCTGTTTGTGACACACTCAAACGTCATTTGATATACAATATTATATAAAATCCGTTATGTAACGAAATCTACGAACGAAATCTATGATTAATTAATCGTTATTTTGTCAAAATAGCATAAATGTAAGAAAACGAAAAGAAAACAATTAATATCAACTATCAAGTTGAATCAATCAACCAATCAAATCTATCAATCACAGACCAGGAAACAACAATATCAGTCAACTGTCATTGTCAAATCTGAAGAAGTCTGAAGTCACTGTCAAGCTGTCAAGTCAAGTCAAGTAACAAAAAAAACTCAACAAGCAGGCAAAGTTCGCTCGCTGTTCATATTAATTTTCATTTCCTATAAATATTACTACATCAGCAATTATAACGAAACACATACGATAAACATGAGCCGAGAAGTCGATGTAAAGGCGCTGGTTTCACATCTCGTGAGAGGAGATGGTTTGGATAAATGCCGAATATGTCTTGGAGATACTTCTGAAGGACAGGTCTTCCTTGGGGACGCAGTAATGATGGACGGAGACAAATCTATCACACTATCTGAGCTATTAGAAGCTGTTACAGGAGTCGAGGTAAGCGTACTTTTTGTTTATTTACTTTCCTTTTCATTCTAATGTCATTATTGTTATTTCTGTGATAAATGGAACGGATCTTCCTCTTCCTTCCCGCGCACACTAAAGTAAAATGGCCGCCGTATTCCATTTTCCATTAAAATATAACTATTTTTATAAACCATTCTATGTAAGGATGTTTTTTACTTTATGCAATGTGAATAACAGGATACCTACATTGATTTTATTTATGTTCAATAAATGATCATGCGTATGAGGTAAAAAAGAAAATTTGAGTAAATGGAACACCTCTATTGAGTGCGTTTACGAAGCATGTTTCTGTTACTGACGTATGTAATCGACAAAAACAAATGAATTATAATATTATTTCCTCAATTTAAAATTAAGTACAAGATGTACCTATACTGAAAAAAGAACTCTAAATAATACTGTATAACATACATATGTTTTTGAAGTTAAACATAACAAATTTAACCTTTAAATTTAACTGATAAAAAGAAGATCAGCTTTTCTCAGTTCCAGTCATGAATCATAATTTTTTCAATAATAATAATTGTTACTGTCTTTGCAAATGTTTAAAAAACTTTTGGTAAACTATCTTAAATCTAAGCAAAAATGATAATTACTAGCTATGAATGGAAAAAATTGGCTATTTGACAGTACTGGTGGTTGCAGGTGGAGATGGAAAATGCCCTGCCCCCAGCTATATGCTTAAGTTGCTCTGTCTCGGCCGTGCAAGCCAAAGAGTTCTGCAATCTTGTTCGAGACTCGGACAAACATTGGACCAACAGCTTGCAACTACTAGAATACCTACCTGACCACCAGTACTCGAAACAAAGCGACAGCCTTATAGTCATATTGTCAAATAACAATTTAACCATCAGTGAACATTGTGATCAAAAAACAAAAGCCGCAGAAACCATCACAAATAATGGCTTCAAAAGATTTGGCAAACAAGAGCAGTGCCAATGCCCTATTTGCGGCATGAAGTTTTCATATGCACAAAATTTGTATAAACACTTGAAAGAGTCTGCGGATATGGTCAGAGCTTGTCATGTTTGTGGTGAGATCATGACTAGAGATGAGTTGGTACCACATTTGCACAACCAACATAAGATAAAGCCGTATCCTTGTAAGAAATGTCCAGCGTTATTCTTATATATGAAGCAGTATAAAGATCATATCGCCGAGGCTCATTCACCAGGAGCTTATACTTGCGGAGACTGTGGACGAAGCTTCCAGAATGCTGCTGGTTTTCACGCCCATATGTCAATACATTCCAATCGATCATGTCCGAACTGTGATAAGCAATTCCGCAATCAAAAATGCTACTACTACCACATCAAAACTTGCTGTAATCTATACACAGATAATAGAATAAAGAAAGCCAAAGTCACTGTAACATTAAAGAATAAAAATAATAAAAAATTGTCTATAGGAAAAAGAGGCAGCACAACCACAAAATGCATTTGTGATTACTGCAAAAAAGTTTTCTCGGGAAAGAAGTTTATTGCGGCTCACATTAAGATAGTACATACCAAAGAGACGCACAGACCTTGCGTTTACTGCGGTAAAGTGTTTGCTGCAGCTCACATGTCGACCCACATGAAAAGTCATAGTAACAAAGTCTTTGAATGTCAGGATTGTGGCATTAGTCTGAAATCTAAGCTTGGTTTCAGTCAACATTTGCGACTCCATACAGGAGAGAGGCCTTACATATGTCAGTATTGTGGAGAACGGTTCTCAGCATCGTCCAGACGGTCCGCACATATTAGAAATACACATAAAAAGTCAGAAATAGTACTGAAACATCGCTGTGAATTATGTCCGGCGAAATTTAAGTTACCTTTCAAACTTAAGAGTCATGTAAAGAGTGTTCATGGAGATGGGATAGAGGATAAAGCTTGGTATGAGTGCAGCGTGTGCAAAGAGAAATTTGCTAGCTGCAGGAGTCTGTTACATCATACTAAGAAACACCAGTAGCAATTTTTTCGTGATATCTATGTACGTTCTAACATTTAAAGAATCCATTGCAAGTATTTTTACGATAATCCTAATTAATATTATAAATGTAAAAGTAACTTTGTCTGTTTGTCTGTCTGTCACGCTTTCACGCCAAAACTACTGAACCGATGTTGTGGCATGTTGTGGCACCTATAGAGAGTGCATTTAGGTGTTTAATTTAGTGCTAAGTTTTATTTATAGTTTTAATGTACCTCTCATTGGTTGTCCTTAAATAAATAAACCGATTTGAATGAAATTTGGTATATACAGTTAGTCCAGGGCCTGAGAAAGGACATAGGCACTTTTTATCGCGAAATTCCCGCGGGAACGGGTACAACGTGGGTGAAACCGCGGGCTGCTGCTAGTGATTCTATACATATTATGTGTTTTCATTCTGCAAATAAAAAGCCTATCTCTTATTGTGTAATGCCTATGATCAATTTACTGGGACAAGCCGCTGTTTCCCAACATCGCTTTTTCCCCAAAAAATATTAGTAAATGGAGTTAAATGACCGGACTGACCGACACATCCTTGTTTTAGATGGCTCCTGCCCCGAACCTGCCGGAAACAGTTTGCCAGCCATGTTTCTCTTACGTAAAAAACTTCCTTCCATTCATAAAACTGTGCAAAGAATCGCACAACAAATGGACCAACATAGTTGACAACTTAGGCACCTTGAAAGCTTATCCCAACTCGACTACTGCCTACGCTGTTATAGATTTTAAAAATTTCCAAATATTTACCGATCGAAGTGCCAAGAATAAGTCAAAAAATGATGTTTTGAAAAACATCAAAAGCTCCCTCATAAGACTCCGCTACCGAAAGAAAAGAAAATTAAATATGATAGAAGATTCTAGAAACGCAAAGAAGATTCTAGAATGCCCTGAATGTAGTTCAGTGTTTGACCAGCCGTATAAGTTTAATGTTCACTTGAAATATTTGAAAAAACATTGCTGTTCGTATTGCTACGTCATAGTCGATACATTTGACTATGGCGATCATTTAAAAACCCACGACATTTTATCATTTCATTGCGATATATGCAATACTTACTACGAGTCCGAAAAACAACATTCAAAACATAAAAGTCGCCATTTTCAATATAAATACACTTGCGTGGAATGTAAACTAACATTTGCGAGTACAGACATATTGACGCTACATTTAAATTTTAGTCATAAACCCGATTTTTGTAATCATTGCAACAGAAAATTCTCCAACAAAAATTGCTTAAGAAGTCACAGACGGAAATGTGTCAAAGTTAACACCTCAAAAACGTATAAATGTGACCAATGTGAGAAAGAATTCCAAAGTAGATCGGCAATCAAATCTCATATTACGTTTAAACATGCTAAGATTTTACTTTTCACCTGCCATAAGTGTGGGAAACAATATAATAGCGAAGCAAAACTCTTAGAGCATGACGAAGTGCACGACAGAAGGTCAGATAGATTTATCTGCAACATATGCGGCTCCAAATACTTCAGCTCTGGGGGATACAGGAAACATATGCGTGTGAAACACTATAAGCAAAATCCGGAATTAAAAGCAACATTTAAATGTCCTTTATGTCTGAAAATATTGATCAGTGAGAAGAATTTAAAGAATCATATCGATAAACATAACATGACTACTTATCCTTCGACAATGAATACCGAATAACTGTATGATAGAAATATCTGGGTACAAAAAGTGCCTCTGTAAAGCTTTAGTTGTAATGAAACAGTGCATTTTATAGACTATCCATACATGATAAAACCTGGTTTCAGGTTGAAGAAAACACCATTCTGCCTCCCCGTTTATGCCGCTTTTGCGCTCAAGATGCAGTTACCGTATTCAAATTCAAAATCCTCTGTCAACAATCTGACCAACACTGGGCTAAAGCCACTGCATTCTTAACACGAATACGAGACCCACCGGGAAATACTAGGAAAGATTTAGTCATATATTATCCAGATAGGATAACTTTAAATGATAAAATTCCCGAGGGAATTGCAACTTTAGGAGATGCCATAAAAGATGATCAAGAGGGCAGAAAAAAGTGGGATACGTCTCTAAGTCAAAGCACTTGTCCATTTTGCTCATTCAAAATGAAATCCATTGAAGAATTAAATGATCATCTAAGTAAATCAATGAAACGTGTTTGCTACGCTTGTGGTTCCGTAGTGGATAAGAAAAAGCTGGCTACACATTTGAAGAGTCGACACAAACAAGATGTTTTAACTTGCTCGAACTGTTGCGAAGTTTTTAATAGTCAAGACAGCATGGATCAACATACGCAGAAATATCACGGGCTTAATTTCTTCATTTGTCCAGTGTGTGGTTTAGGATATGCCAACGAAAGAGGCTTAAGAGCCCACGCATACTCACACAATATTTTCATCTGCAATTGCAGAAAATCTTTCGAGAACTTCAGATGCTTTAAACACCACCAGATATCATGCAAATCGGAAAAACTAAAACCTAAATTCTACGAATGTGACTACTGCGGCTTAAAATATGACAGGAAACCGTCTTTAAGAATACATATTGTGCAGAAACATCTGTCCGTATTGCCGTTTGTCTGCCAAGTTTGTGGTAAAAGAACTTCAACTTTATCACATTTAAAGTCACACGAAGATACGCATAAACTAGTCAGGGAGACATTGCAATGTTACTGCGGCAGTAAATTTAAGACGAGCTATGGGTATAGGCTTCATATGCGAATGCATAGCGGTGTTACTCCGTACAAATGCGAATTTTGCGACAAAAGTTTCCTCTCTGCGTCCAGACGAGCTGATCACGTCATAAGAAAGCATAGAAAGTCCAAAAACATGCGTCACGCATGTGATAAATGTACAGCTTCCTTTATCAGGCCTTGGGAATTAAAAAAACATTATTTGTCTATTCATAACATTGTTCTAGACTCGATTCCTTATAAAAGATCAGTCAATACTTCTTTGGGAAGGCTTAAAGTTACCCAGTGAATGGTGGGTATAATTTTCAAACCGATAAAAGCCGTTCTGATTTTGCTACCTTATTTTAAAGTACTCTTTATCTTTGTTTCAGATTTATGAAGAAAAAATGTGTCCTCTCATAGCGTGCGTGACATGCGTCAATGCTGCAGTCGAAGCTCACAAATTCCGTATATTCGTTCGATATTCAGAATCCATGTGGTACAAAGCCATTGAGAACCTATCACAGTTGGAAATCGACGGGAACGAGTCAGCCATGTTGAAAGCTATGTGTGCGTACTTCACTATGAACAATGACTTGTCGATGTACACGGCCAAAGATTACGTCGGGGGCGAACCCAAAACTATCTTGAATAGGACTAAAACCAAAACTGTTAAAAAGACTGAAAGAAAACCTAGATGTTCTAGAATAGGACAGATGGCGACATGCCCGGACTGTCACAAAACATTCGCCAGCCCCTCGTTTCTATACATGCATCTCAGAAATAGTGACCAGAAAGATGTCTGTCTAGTCTGCGGCACAGTCACGAATAGAGGCAAAGACATGATGAGTCACATGCAAAATGTACACAAAGAACAGCCTATAATGTGCCACCTATGTCCCGCTTTATGTAATAACGAGGAGGAACTCAAGAAACACGCTAAAGAAGCGCATTCACGCGGCGGTTACTCGTGCAAACACTGCGGCAGATCTTTCACAAGAAAAACTACGTTCAAATCACACGAGCACATGCATTTGGTTAGGACTTGCAGGAAATGTGGTGCTCAATTCTCAAACCGAGCTTGTTACAGAGAACATAGATCGCAATGCGAACCCGATGCTAAACCTAGTCTGAAGTCTGTGTCTCGTAGTAAGAGATCGAACATTCGAGATCCTGCCACATTCATTTGCGATTACTGCAACAAACAGTATACTTCTAGAGCACAACTTCAGAACCATATTCTCTGGATCCACATGGACGTAAGACCGCACCAATGTCAGTGGTGTGGAAAAAGGTTTTACACAGCCAAAAGACTGGCCGATCACACGGTCGTGCATACTAGAGTTCGAAATTTCGAATGCGACATTTGTGGCGCCAAACTCGTTTCCAAGATGGCTGCCGTTTACCACAGAAGACGACATACGGGTGAAAGGCCGTACACTTGTGAGGATTGTGGAGCCAGCTTCATATCGTCGTCTCGGAGGTTGGAGCACGCTAAACGGAAGCATAATAAGGGTGTTAGAATACCGTGCCCTGAATGTCCATCAACGTTCGTCAGAAAGTTTGAATTGCAGAAACATATTCAGAAAATTCATAAAAAGGAAGTTGAGACTGCTCCGGATATCACTTGGATAAGAGTGTAGCATTCCGTTCATATTGTCAACCTTACCTCCGTGTGTTTTAATGCCATATTTTGTAGCCATTTTCATAGTACTTATTTCCACTCATTTACAAAAACTTTTTTTCGAATATTGTATGTAATTAAGTGCCTCTTAATTTAAATGGCGTTTGAGTATTTGGAGGTATAATTCATTAGTTTAATTTAGTGATATGTTTTTGATAATAATGACGGATTCGTCACAATCATTGAGTTAGAATCCTATAGAGTCACAATCTATAGCTGACAACTCAAAAACCGTCCGAGCACCGTCATAATGTCGTTGTCATTGTTATTATATCGTTATGTCACTTGTTTACGTGTTCAATGTCGCTTGTACGCAAACTCGGCGCACTACGTCATGCGCCGAGTTTTTGCGCGGACAATTTTTATGTCATAATGTGACTGTAGGATTCTAACAAAATTTTCCCAATACATTAAAAAGAATGTATGTCAACTTATTGTCAAAAACATTTGATGAGATATATTTAACATGTTAGTTATTTATTTAATGGATACACTGCCACAAGCGATATTACTGATTTCTCAGCTCATTTATTGTTTTAATTCTTACTATGTATTATATAAATTATGCTGTCTGTACAGTTTTTAGAAATAATTGTGAATAAAGTTTTATTTAGTACATGTTGGTATATTTAATACAGAAATCCACCTTTAGTTACCAAAATACATAGGGACCAGACCAAACCATCGCTATAATGAGGGTTTTCACGAAAATGACACTTTTGACAGATTTCTGGACCTCACGTCTCAGTGCTGCCGCCTAGTGGGTGTCATTTCAGAAAACCATCATTGATTGACGGTTACCGTTTGACCAACAAAGCAAAGTCAACCTTAACTCCACAAGATAAGCTTGAATTTGCTATGTTGTGTTTCAAATGGAGGGTCCATTTGAAACACAACATCTTACCACCTTAGGATGCTTTCCACCGGAGATGTTTCTATGGATCATATCCACCAATCATATTAATTGGTTCACATAGCATAGCACTGGTAGAAACGGATTCGTAGAACTTAATCAACTATAATTAGCATAGCACCAGCGAAAGAAAACGTTGGGATGGTTTTAGCATAGCTGCATAGCGTAGTTTGGTGGAAAAGCACCCTTAGGCTGCACTATAGGTATCTACATATTACTGTATTATTATTACTGTCAATGAAAAATATTTCGTATCGTAGCTTAGCTTGTATATCCTCGAATAACTAGCACATCTCTAAAAAAACAATAAAAATATACTTCTTGTTGGAAAGGAAAATAAAATTAAACAACCCGACACTCCATAAAGTCCAACTATTAGATAATAACACCGTAGAGCCAGCTGTGTCAAATACAACTTTACAAACAAACAACTCGCCCGCGGACGAACCCCTCCGGTAAACAATGCGGAAGTAGGAGTAGCGGTGGTAGCGGTGTGGTAGCGGGATGCGGCATGAATGGCGCCAACCCGACCCATTTGTACGACACGCGCCACACGCAGCCGCGGCGCCCCACACCCCGCCTATTCCAACCGGCTAGGTTATAGTTTGGGTGCTCACTCTAGCGTCCTGCCACGCTCCCTTGCCGGCGACCAGTCAGTTACGCGGCGAACTCACCAAACGACACATCTGTTCGAGTTCCACATTCAAATTAACTTTATTCTGTGTTTTCTTTTCATTTATCAACATTTCCGTGAAAAAACAGTGTCAAGTGAGTGATGTTTTGAATTTCGAACGTTGAAAACAAACGCGCGGTAAAAATAGCGGGAGTTTATAAAAATTGTTTGTGGTTTGGTTATAGTTTTATCGATCGTGTGCTACTGCATTGGAGTGAACTGTGAAGATAATGTTGAATGTTTGTTTACATCCGAGCTTTCTCGTCTTGTTATGTCGCAGTCCTATTAATAGAACGGGGTTAATTAATATTGATCGGCCTATGTTACATTATTGTGGTATTCCAAGTATTGCGATACTAAATGCACTTTGTATTGAAGAGCACAATGTTACAACTACATTATTCCTATTTGTAATCAAATTCTCCCTGTAGGATACATTATACACATAATTAATATGTTGATACCTACACTTTCTTTAATAGGTACATTGTAGTGGATTTAACAGTTGGTAAATGTGAATTACCTACTAGCATTTAATTTAAAAATATATGTTTAATTAACCTAGGTAACTACTTATAAATGTAATTAATATTTCATTTTATTTAGAATTTTGCGTACACATATTAATAATTAAGTAAACAATTTTTTATTTATTTATTTTATTTAAGTACATAGAAATTATGGATTCCAATCAAAAACAAGGAAGTGCATCCTGAGAAAAAAGAAAATTATTCAAAGACAATTGTATTTTTTCTCTCCATTTAGTAGGTACATCGACTGCAGTTGCACGCAGTCACATTCAGCCACAAACCGCGGCTAATGACAATCGGTTACATAAAGTATTCTGCCACATACATGTTACTATTACCATTTCCTCATTATTCTAAAAACTCTGCAGCTTTATAATATTAGTATAGATGAGGAAAACCAGAGAAACTGTTATTTATTATGTGTTATGATGTGATTGTTATGAATTATGATTATGGTGGCTTTATGAAATTCAAATGAATAAGGGATAAAAATCATAATAGTAAGCCATTACATTAAACATCTCCAAAGGGCCTCTACTCGTTGGATCTTTAAAAAAAAAAAACCGGGCTTGTCCCGTGACTCCGAGGAGAAACACTATAATAATACCCCCGGACAAATTCACACACGGTTCTCTAAGCTTGTTATTATGGAATCTAACTCACTGATACTATTATATATACTCGTACATGTACACAAATTCTTTATAAGAATATATAATGTACACCCACACCCAGACGTCGTCGCCAACAACTTTGTCGTCACATATCGTTGACTCCGATGATTCGAACCCGCAACCCCTGACACAGTTAGCGCTCTGCCACTGTGCCAACTGGCTTGTCATTCAATATACGAAAGGAAAAGCCTGTTATTTATTAGTTATTTACCCTAAACTTGAAAATTAATAATGAATAAAATTTTGATAAAAACGTCCATAATTTAAAGAGAACCTCCTTTGAAAATTTAACCCTACCGTATAAAAAAAAATGCGTTTGTTTAAGGAGTTCAAACCTTACTGATAATGCCAGAAATAGCGTGTAGGTAGGTAAATACAAATTGCTCAGCTTCATTATATTAGAAAAAAAAATCTTCGTTTAATTCAATTGTAGGTAATATTTCTTATAAATCAATTTAAAGTCATTAAAATGGCGAACAGTCTTCTTCAAAATACTAGTTTTGAAAGGTAGTAAACGCGCGAAAATGTATATGAGGGCATCGCCCTACGTCTAGTATCTATTCATCGACAACCATTTAATTTTATCTATTTTAAAACCGGGCGCGGAACTGACCACGTGTTTTGAAGGGTTCCGTAATTAAATAACAATATTTTTATGCCAGTCTTATCTTCTTTGGAATATGTTTTATGTATGTTATTGGATGTCCAAAAAAAATTAAACTCTTTACCACAGACTAGCGTCCTGTGGTTTTACCGAAGTGGTACTCTTTCCCACCCGTTCCCAGATTCTCTTCTCTATGGCATGTGAAATTAGGGATATTCCGAGTTCTTTCAGAATCTAATTTTAATTCTTACGTTCATTAGTTATGTTGTAAAGAGTTTTATTCAGTTATATAGCTATATATCTACTTATATAGAAATAGATCTAAGTATCTATCTTTGTATATCATATCTCATATATATAGAATAAGTGGTATATCATATTAAACAGCTATTTCAAAGCCATTCATACTTTCAGATCATAACTACATAATTCAGTATATATGTCGTAGGATAATTTGATACTTCGAATCTTCGCGAAAATCGTAGGGGTTTTGCGAAAACGCGGACAATTAGACATAGGCAACCGGCTAAGCCGTACTTCGGGTATTAGCCGTATGTCATTTTAATGAAAAGAGAGAGTTTAAACATGAAAAAAAAAATAACCCTAACCTACCGAATTACTTACTATTCGGTAGGTTAGGGTTATTTTTTTTTTTCATGTTTAAAAGTAAGATTTGATAATTTTTCGCCTATGTCTAATTATCCGCGTTTTCGCAAAACCCCTAGGATTTTCGCGAAGATTCGAAGTATCAAATTAACCTACGACATATATATTTTTAGATGGTGTCAAAAGATGTCACATTTGTTCACCTTCAACTAGTACTACAATGCTATTTGCAACCTCATTAATCTAAAATTAGGTAACTCTGTTTTTCACATTCCTCTACGTAACCCTAAAAGTAACAACAAACAGTGTCCGCACAAAAAGCCAGTCTATTTCACATTCCTCAAGTGAACGAACGAGATCGGCCAGTTTTTGTTTATTTCGCCAAATTGATCCGTTGAGTGTGTGCGAAACGTTAGTGTGACCTTCAATAATAATTGCCTGTTATGTAATGCCCATAACAAGTTAGAGATTATAGTATTCTACTAGCGCCCGGCAGTTGTACTCATTTCCGTAAAAAAAATAGATAAAAAGTAGCCCATTATAATATTAGACCAAAAAACAGCCAAGTTAAATTTAAATAGTAAGGAGGTCCGATCTAAAGTTATTTCCTTCGTAAATTAGTAAGGAGATTTGGATCCATAGTTACCTCCTTAGTAAATAATACTAAGGAGGTTTGAATCTATGGTTACCTCCTTCGTAAATTACTAAGGAGATTTAGACCTACAGTTCCTCCTTCGTAAAAACTATTGAATTTTGGATCGATACTACCTCGTTCGTAAATAGTAAGGAGGTTTCGATCGATAGTTACCGCCTTCATAAATTCTAAGGAAGCTTTGATCAATTAAGACCTTTTTCGTAAGTACTAATGAGGTTTAGTGCATTTAAATTAGACCTCCTTAAATTGTTTTCAATTCTTCTTATAAATTAAATGTCTGCTATATAAACTAACTAGCAGCGCCCCGCGGTTTTACCCGCGTTGTGCCCGTTCCCGTGGGAATTTCGGGATTTTTTTTACATAAAAACCTTCCTCTTGAATCACTCTACCTATTACAAAAAACCGCATCAAAATCCGTTGCGTAATTTTAAAGATTTAAGCATACAGACAAACAGACACGAAACAGAGACGACTTTATTTTATACTATGTAGTGATATACACAGACTACCAAACCTGCGTACAAACGTAAAACGCAGCAGTAATGCGATCCTTATTGTTATCTCATGAAGGACGGCCCATCCAAGGTCCTTTCTCAAAGGATGGAACACAATGCGTCGGTCATGGGTTCGGTACCGATTCCACGGTCCTACCTGACGCGTACAGATGGCAAATGCGATTGGTTGAATTTTTAGGCGTAATACGTTTTATCCTTGCTTTGTAACCTTTACTATAAGTACAAATCGATATTACTATTATAATAAAGCTGAATAGTTTTGATTTTTGTTTGTTTGAACGAGATCATCTTTTATAAGTAGGTACCAGTCGAATAGTAATTAAGTTATTTTTGGAGAGCTACAAGATATATAGGAGGATATCAAGAGTTATAGGATACTTCCCGAAATTCCCTCGGGAATGGGTGAAACCGCGGAGCGATAGTACTTAAGTTAACTGTGATTCTGCTTTTCAGAAGATGAAATGCAGAATTTAAAACTCGTCGAGAAACGGTGTAACTAGTTTTTGTGATAAGATCTGACTACCGTACTGTGTCTAATTCGAGTTTTATCTTTTTTGTGATGGCTGCGATTTCCCTCAGTACCGAAGAAAGTGACTAGTCTTGTAGTGTTTATTATTCCAACGGGTCGCCGGTGGGGGACGCCACTTGCTAATTTTAAACTGACTTCAAAAAGGTGAAAACGACGGGAATTTTTTTAGATTACTTAAAAAGAAGGTTCTAAAAGAAGGTTAAAAAGAACCTTCTTTACAAGTAATCTAAAAAAAAATTGTTCGCGACTTTTTCACAACCAAAAATTCCAATTTAGTTACTCGCCATCTTCGAAAAGAAAACTTTAACTAAACCACAGACAAAATAACAATGATTGTAAGACATGTCGTTATTATAGATTACTGTGTCATCAAGTAAATTAGCGATGTTACAATATAAATAATTTTAGTGCAACATTTACAATAAAAAGTTCTTTTTTACTTTGATTAAAATTGTGTTGGTATGACAAAAGTCTTGCATGATGATGATATAGGAATCAGAGTACTATAACGGATTAACATCATTTATTTTTTTAATAATATGATTGATTTCAGTGTAATAATGAAATAAACCCCAAAGACGGACTGTGATTAAAATAAAGTGATACCTATATAAATAAAATTAATTTTCAAACCAAATAAATTGGAGTTTGTGTTTCGAGTGGCAACATTGGATTCTCATAATGGGTAAGTACAGGCATTTTCTTTTAAACTTTCGATGCCAAAGGAGGCGAGTTACAAGGAGTTTGTAGGTATATTATTAAATCCAGTTTCATTCATTTAATTGAGTAGGTTAGTGGCCAACCCAGGTGTCTGAGATTGAAAAAACCAGGACCGACAGCTTAGTGTGCAGTAATACAATTTGACGTGCCTGAATGGTATGTGTGTGCGATGCTACTTTTCTTAAGCCGGATAGAGAATAGAGAATCTACACTGACTAGGTGCTGACTAGTACATACGCTTCGCTTGTCTAAATACTGTCTACGCGATCCAATCTGTACGTTATAAGACTTATAAGCTACTACAGATTGATTTTGGTAGATAATTCTAACTTAATTAACATGTCATATTTATGCACTACAAAGTTCCGTCATTCCAAAAATGTAAATAAAAATGTTATAAAAATACAAAACTAATCTCATTTATTAAACCAAGACAGAAATTAATAAAGTTTTGGCTAATTTTATTAGATTCCGTCAATATTTCGATGAAATACAACATTAATGTTTAAACTAATAACGTTTTGCGGTTTAACTCGCGTCATAGGTATACGTTGTTTTAAGATTTCGGGACAAAATTGTAGGTACTATTGTTTTATTATTCCTTCACCAAAAATATAACTCGTAAATAATTAATCGAGTGTCAATAAACTTTATGATCTATATCTTTCTACGAGTTCCAAAAAATAAATAATAAGGCCGATTTTCAAACCAAAGACAATACTTTTAAGAATAGAATGAAATCACTACATATTATTACAAAGTCCTACGCCGCGTCTGTTTGTCTGTTCGCGATAAACTCAAATACTACGGATTTTGACGCGGTTTAAATAGATAGAGTGATTCAAGAGGAAGGTTATATGTATAAAAAATCCCGAAATTCCCACGGGAACGGGCACAACGCGGGTAAAACCGCAGGGTGCTGCTAGTTACTTTTAAATCTTTTTGGTCTGTGAGTTCTAAATCGAATTTAATCATTCAAATCATGTCAACGAGATGAAGCGTCAAACATTATTCCATTCATAAAGGGGCTCCTAGACGGGCCATATTTTCACGAAAATGTTTAGCTGCAATAGTGTGGCCGGCATCATCAGCCATCATTTACGGCCACACTATTGTAGCTAAACATTTACGTGAAAATATGGCCCGTCTAGGAGCCCCTTTATATTAAGATTTTAATGAATAATTTATCGTAGGCGTAGTAGGAGTGTCCGTTGACTGATAGACACGTAATTATGACAGCAAAGTGACATAATTTATGCTAAATTAAACATCTATCCTGGTGGCTATACTGATGTTATTTTTAGGATTTTGTCGATTAAATTAAAGGCATAAACTTTCGTGGGTTTTCTCGGACTTACACTTAACTTAGGTACTAGAACACTTATTTATGTATTGAAACTAGCAGTGCCTTGTTGTTCTTGTGAGAATTTTGGCAAAAAACACAGTAGTCATAACACTCATAACCCTTCCTCTTGAACTCTATGCTAGTGAAAACTGCATGATAATCCGTTCAGTAGTTTTTGGGAAAATCAATTAATGCATACAGACATGGGTTAGTACATTATTATGATTATGAAATTCCGATTCAATTTACTATCTACTATTGAAGTCAATAGTGTGTTTGTGCCGAAATAGTAGCAGTATTTTTAGGGGTACGTACCCAAAGGCTACAAACGGGTCCCTAAAGAATCCGCTGTCCGTCTGTCTATCTGTCTGTCACCAGTCTGTACCTGTCTCTAAACTCCCATATCATAAACGTGATATTTTTTTAGTGCTCAAGACAGGTCCCGGGTTCAATTCCCAGGTCGAGCGAAAACATGGTTTCCTACTTTTCAAACGTGGCTCGGGTTTGAGATCACTAACCCGCATTTGGCAAGCGTGGTGATTACATCCTCCTCACTGTACTGATATCTTCAGTGAGATGAGAGGCCTTTGCTCAGTAGTGAGTACATGCTAATATTTCACTTTAAGATAAGATATTGGGAATGGTACGGAACCCTTCGACCGCGAGTCCGACTCGCGCTTGTCCGGTTTTTTCTTGTCGCGTTGAAAATATGTAGTTTAAATTTAATGAATTGAATCGCCTACGTCGTCGCTTATACATATAATAAATATTTTTAGTCGTAATAAATTATGTTGAAATAAAAGTGACAATTAATAGTGAACGAATTGATGTTTTATCGTCTTCATAAGGCAATAAAAACAAAATCTTGTATTTTTGGTTATTTATCCTTCATGCTTCGGAGGTACGTTAAATTGTCGGTCCCGATAGTTTCATCATTAGACCATGTTGGAGGACTTTAAAAAAGTAAAGTATTAGCTTGTTGTCCCACTGCTGGGCAAAGGCCTCTCATCTCACTGAAGATATCAGTACAGTGAGGAGGATTAGGCATAATCACCACGCTTGACAAATGCGACTTGTAGGACTTAAATAGGTCTAAAAACATTGTTAAGTTATGAAATGTCACCATATAAGCATATTTAGAACTTTGTCATTCAAACTTTTTTAATACCTATGAACAGTACCAACGAAATGTTCAAATATTATAATTTGACAGAGTCCCAAAGTGGTCACTTATTATATTAACTACAGATAAGATTTTATTATGCCTCCCACATATTTACTTACAAATACATTAAAATGATTAATTACTTCTCTGTTTTAAGCCAAATTAACCTCTATTGCCTAGTTTATAGAGTGCACTTGGATAGATTGCGATTGGGTATGCATTTCTGCTTATTGATTGATCTCGAAAGATTGATTTAGTTAACCTACTTTCAGTTCAATGTCTTTTCACCTAATGACATATAAATAACTATTTAATAACTAGAGTTTATCCTATAGGATGATAAAAATATGCTATTCCTACTTACTAATATAAAAAATAAATTAAAAACTTAAAATTCCCTTACGCCAAAACGGCTGGACCAATTTTGACCAAACATAGCTGAGAACTATTGCAAGGAAATTGGGTTTCAAATTAAAAAAAACGTATCAGAATTGACCCATCCGGTCGGGAGAGCTACAATGATACAGACAGACAGACATACAGATTTCGACGTCATCCCTCTTTCGCGTGGGGTAACCCCCTAAAAGAGTTTGTTTGAATGCGCTGCGCTACTCTCTGGAAATAACTAGCAAAACCACGGAATAGACAAAGAAAAGAGCAAAACGCAAATGCTCGTAAAAAAAAACAACAGTCAATTACGGTATACAGTTGAATTGAGAAACCTCCTCCTTTTTAAATCGATTAAAGATATTTTTATACACGATAGCCACAATTAACAGGAAAGGTACTTTTAAAACTAAATTCACAGGAACAAGTATAACCATGGGTAAAACCGCGAGACTTCGTTAAACAAAATAGACATTTCCACGGCCTTTCCTCAAACAGTCACTAAATTAAACCTTATCTTTATTTTAGTACTTAAAAACCTTCAATACCCCAATAATTCTAGGCCACACTTAAAACCTAAGTGTACCTAAACCCGCCCGATGAGTAACGCTGTCGTCCCACAACATTTGACGCAACACCGAGCGCGACTCTTGCGCACACTTGCCAAAGACGCGGTGTGGAGCGCGCGAAAACCGTTACCAACTAAAAAAACTATAAAATTCCTTATCTATTAACCGCTTTATCAGTAAAACGGTCATTATGTGTGTTATTTGATGCGCGAGCGCGGCGGCTCACGTGCTGTTCGTAATTTGAATTAAATTCGGCAGTGTTTTGTTTTTCGTGCAGTTTTTTTTAATAGTGTGTGCGGTTTTTCTGTTGGTCGTGCAGTTTTTGACCAATTACGTGCGGTTGTTAAAGATTCGTGCTTTTCTCGGATAGTGATAGTTCGTGCAGTATTTTTCTTTTTTGTGTGGTTTACTTTCATAGTTTTTCGTGTGGTTTTTGTGAAGTGATTAAGTGCTTTTTTGGACTTTCTCTGCAGTGCCATTTAGGCACGTTAGGTAAGCAATTATTTTGAGAGCGGAACTTTTAATTATTTATTATTATTTACCGTTTGTATTACCATTTGGAATTGGTTGTAAAACCTAATATGTCGACATTGTAAATGAGTCTTTTTAAGAACAGTTTTTAACCGACTTCAAAAAGGCTAACGTTCTCAAATTGATTTGTTTAACACATCACATACATCATTAGCACTATTAATTTCTTATTTAATTACAGTTGTAATAATACATTATCCTCATTTGCGTTTTTTAAGAATATTAAGCGCAAACAGCGCCCTTCAGCTTCACCCGCGTTATACCCGTTCCCGTAGGAATTTCGGGATAAAAAATAGCCTATAACCTTCCTCCTAAATGTGGCTATCGAACAAATGAATCCCACGGGAGACCTCAAATGTTTTAATGCGGAAACTAGGCATTATTTTTTTGTACAAATTTTCCGACTAAGCACGTATATCGATTCTATCGTCAATTAGTAATCACAATCAATGGCGTCCACTTAACTGATAGTGTGCACTACATTTGATTTGATAACAAATTGTTCATTGATTAGATCGACTGGTAGGCATTAGATTCCTAAGAACTAGTGATCCCCGCGGTTTTACTGGGGATATGGTTTTATGAATGACTTTCCAAGTTCACGGTGTTACCCGCCTTGAACCCGTTCCCGTGGGAATTTTGGGATAAAATGTATCCCATGTATTATTATGGTTTGTCACCAATATTACTGTAAAGTTTTATCTATTAGAGTCCGATTAACTATTAATTCGCGCGGTTTCACTCATGATATGGGTTATGATTATGAATGACTTTCCACGCCCCGCGGTGTTACCCGCCTTGTACCCGTTCCCGTGGGAATTTGGGGATAAAATGTATCCCATGTGTTATTCTGATGTATAACCTATATTACTGTAAAGTTTTATCCAGTAGGTTTTTTGTGAAAGAGTAACAAACATACATACGTCCAGCCTCACAAACATCATATTTATAATACGTAGTAGGATGTGTCTTCGCCAGCCAGCCGACTCGCCCATATTTCGGCTCAACCTGCGCTAGCCAGGACTATAATGTTATCCAAGCTGATCACCAGCTGTGAGCTGACGCCGCGTGGGTTGCCATGTCGCAACGCGGTCTACATGCTGATCGTAATGAAATATAACAGTGTTGCCATTCACAATGGCGAGTCTATTGAGACGTTTGAATAACTGATTACTTGTTTTGATTCCGTTGCCTTTTATAGATTGACTGATCTTAATTTGTTGTGAAATTACAAGTACAGTCGGGATGTGAAACCATTTTTCGTTTCAAACGTCTAAACTACATAACTTGGTAACTGTAAGTACTTATAGGGTCTTATTAATAGAATTATATTAGCTATCAAATGGTTTGTCACTTTCTGACTTAAGCAATTTTCCGAAGAGCAAAAGAGACCGACTCATTACTATAGGGTCTTATTAATAGAACATTTTAACTATCAAATGGTTTGTCACTTTCTGACATACGCAATTTTCCGAAGAGCAAAAGAGACAAAACACATTATAACAGTGTTTTAGCTACACCGCGTTTATTACAAGGCGGTTAAGGTTTAATATGTCAATGAGAATTTTCAAATTTTATACATGTGTCAAAAAAGTTCTTCACAGTTTTTCCTGACTTTATATTCTAAGTATTAGGCTGTAATGTCTGTAATGTAATGGCCTGGGCAAAGGCTACTCATCTCACTGAAGATATCAGTACAGTGTAGCTACGTAATTTATGTATATCTATGGGACCATTTGAGCATAATCCTTAAAGTAAATAATTTTGAAAATCCGACCAGAAAAGACCCGGATCACGGATCTCTCATGATCTATTTCCGAACTTAAAATAAATTAAGATCCTCACAAGCCATTTAATGTTATATAGCACGATAATATAATCGGAAATCCGCCATAAAATCACAAAAGTAATGTGTCATTAACTCCTAACCCACGTGAACATCAACAAGTCTGCGCCAGATAAGTGTGTTCGCGGAGTGAGGCGCTGCGATCGCTGGTTTTAGTACGAAAAGAGTATAACAGACGCACTAGTTGCCCTCGATTTCACTGGGATCCCATCATCAGACCCTGGTTTCCTTAACATGGGACCACCTTAGGAATATCTCCTTCCCAACAAAAAAATAATCATCAAAATCGGTTCATAAACAAGGAAGTTATCCGCGAACATACATTAAAAAAAATACAAGCATCCGAATTGAGAACCTCCTCCTTCTTTGAAGTCGGTTAAAAATAACGAAACAGTAGATTAACTTAATAATCTCAACAACATTAAAGTGTCTATGGAAGCCATGCTAGTCCTGGAAAAAATAATCAACTCCTGGAGTGAAAACTGGAATATTAACGTCAAAACGTCTTTCAATTAATTCCATTAAACCTCACTGCACTGATACCTTCAGTGAGATGAGAGGCCTTTGCCCAGCAGTAGAACATTACAGGCTATTTTAGCTATCAAATTGGGTGTCCCTTTCTGACATACGCTATTTTCCAAAGAGCAAAGAGACAAAGCGCTTTTTAACAGTATCCTACTATCCTACTACTTTTTTAATATTATAAATGCGAAAGTTTTTGAGGATGGATGTATGTTTGTTGCTCTTTCACGGAAAAAACTACTAAACGGATTTGGATGAAACTTTACAGTAATATAGGTTATACATCAGAATAACATATGGGATATATTTTATCCCGAAATCCCTGCGGGAACGGGTACAACGCGGGTAACACCGCGGTGCGCAGCTAGTATTATTAAATGCGAAAGTTTGTGAGGATGGATGTATGTTTGTTGCTCTTTCACAAAAAAACTACTGCACGGATTGGGTTGTAACTTTACAGTAATATAGGTTATACATCAGAATAACACATGGGATACATTTTATCCCGTAATTCCCGCGGGAACGGGTACAACGCGGATATCACCGCGGGGCGCGTCTAGTTTTAGTTATAAAAGCGGTAACACTTTGATATTAGTTCCACATTCTCCCGCACACGAACTTGCCCGCACAGCCAGCTCACCTCCAGCCGGTATAGGTACCTGCCTCTGATTGCAATGCGTTCCGATCGCTCCTTCCCTTCTACGGCACGAGTTAATGCACTCTGGAAATATAACATCGGTAATGGTCTCACTCACTGGAGTATCCGTTTAGATTGAGGCAGTTTAATAGCTACGAGATACTCGGACAAATTCACACACGGTTAATTAGACCCAAAGTAAGCTCTAAGCTTGTGTTATAGAATCTAACTAACTGATACTACTACAATCTACATATGTATACATACACGAATACTTTATAAGAATACTAGCAGCGCCCCGCGGTGTTACACGCGTTGTACCCGTTCCCGCGGGAATTTATGGATAAAATGTATCCCATGTGTTATTCTGATGTATATTACCTATATTACTGTAAAGTTTCATCCAATCGATTCAGTAGTTTTTGCGTGAAAGAGCAACAAACATAAATCCATACATCCTTACATAGATCCATACTCACAAACTTTCGCATTTATAATATTAGTAGGTGTAGGAAATAGGATACGATAAAATAGATACCTATGGTGCTAGCGAGTTCAATGGGGCAGTTTACGATAATGGAGTAAACACAGGGGTAGGTACTGAGAGCTTGAAAGTGTCCTAAATTACCGAAAAAAATTGTACATTTTTGGAATTTTCTACCAACTAGGGTCATGGGGTGATGACGTCCTTGGTTAACAATCTGTGAGCAGGCGAGTACACTATAACGTGAGCGTCACACATGTTTAATTACGAGTAATTACCTACTCGCTTGTTCGCTCGCGAATCGCGCTCTATGGGGAGTCCTAGTACGAAGTAACTATTTAATAATCTGTGGTCCTAGCGACTACTACCTATACTATACCCTGCTATACCTTCCTACCAGTAATCAAAATGTGGCGATTTGACTTTGTGACTTGTCAGACACCTTCACAAAACCCTTCCTAATTCGTGTGTGTAATAAAATAAAATAAATAAACAAAAATATAAAATCATTTATTACTCTTACGCAAAATTACATGAGTTTTTTTTATGAGCCGATGTTGAAAATACTGTTTAATTAAAGGGCTACCTCACAGTTTTAACTTACATAAAGTGAGTTGTTGTTCAAATCATTGAGTTATATGTACTTCAATGGTTCAAATAATCTAGTTAGTTGGTTTGGCGCCTGTTTGTAAAACTTGTAATAGTATTAGTATTATTGGTGCAATTACATTCGACCTGGCCGACCAAGCGTGGTATTATTGCAATAAGTACCTACCTACTTACTAATTATAGATTTTGTATACCTAAGTACATTATATGTTGGTTGTCGTGATATGCACGGTAGAAACAAAATATCCTCTTTTATTTACGCAGACGGGTTATTCAAGAAGTAAGTTTTTATTATTATGCAAAAGTTTTTTAATATCAACTTTATTATTTACTTAATGTTACGGTGACCATTTATTTATTATTAAGTATGAAAATAATTCTACTTTTCAAACATGGCTCGGGTTTGAGATCACCAACCCGCATCAGGCGTGGTGATTACGACATCCTCCTTACTGTACTGATATCTTCAGTGATACGAGATGCCTTTGCCCAGCAGTGGGACATTACAGGATTATACTAGTCCTATTGCGAAAAAAGTTGTCTAATTACAAACTGTATTATCTAATTAATGTTACGGTGAGAGAGGCCTCCAAAAGTGAACGGAATGTTCCCCAAATGCTAGTTTTTTCAATAGTTTTCAATGTCTGTGATAACACTGTGATTAGATAACAGAACCAAGGCTTCGGTGATAACTTTGTTTACATTACTTTCATGGGACATCACTACATAGTATAAAATAAAGTCGTCTCTTTTTCGTGTCTGTCACACTGTTTGTCTGTCTGTATGCTTAAATCTTTAAAATTACGCAACGGATTTTGATACGGTTTTTTGTAATAGGTAGAGTGATTCAAGAGGAAGGTTTTTATGTAAAAAAATTCCCGAAATTCCCACGGGAACGGGCACAACGCGGGTAAAACCGCGGGGCGCTGCTAGTTGTATAATAAAAAGTGTTTTTGGTAGGTAAAGGTAATGCCCGTTCCCGGGGCAATTTCGGCATGAAAATATCTTCCCATTGAATGTGGCTATCGAGTACAAAAATAATTTATTCTAATCGAACTGGTAATTCCAGACATTAACTCGAACATACAAACAGACAAACTTACAAAATGTATCTCTTTTTAATCCTATCCTATTCTATCCTATCCTACTAATATATAATGTACTAGCTGTGCCCCGCGGTTTCACCCGCAGCGCCCCCGTTCCCGTGGGAATTTTGAGATTTTTATTCCTTATTTTTCTTATATTATAAAACCCTTGTCCTGACAATAAGGAACACGTTAAAAAAAACATCCAATTTCGTGCCGTCGTTCTGAAGTTATGCGCTTAGCAACAGATTCAGCGATTCATTTTCATTTTATAGATGTAGTTAAGTTAAGTATAAATGCGAAAGTTTGTGAGGATGGATGTAAGTATGTATGGATGTATATTTGTTGCTCTTTCACGAAAAAACCATTAAACGGATTTGGATGAAACTTTACAGTAATATAGGTTAGGTATACATCAGAATAACACATGGGATACATTTTATCTCGAAATTCCCGCGGGAACCGATACAACGTGACACCGCGGGGCGCGGCTAGTATTAGTACAGATTAGATCTATGGCTTCAACGTGTATCGAATTCGCTAACTCGCTACTAGTGCACTAGCTCAATGTCAACTACTTGGTACTCGAGTCTGAATGGAACCAGTCCGTTGACTGGGAGTGCGTGGGCGGCGTGAATCGACTCCCGCCAACGCGCGGAGAAAGTATCAAGGATTTAGGAACCGTACTGACGGAATGGTGGGTTTGTGTTGGAGGACTGTATTTGGTGAGGTTATCATAAAGGTTACCATGACATGGAATGCCTTGTGCCACGACGCAGCGAAGTCGCGCGCCGGTGCGGTGCGGGAATTTTCTTGATAAAAGAACATGCACAATGGCACAAAAATATTGATTAGCTATATTCTTTACTACAAATCCGATTCAAATAATTCTTTTTTTAAAGAAAGCCACATTCAACGGATAGGTTATAGGCTATTTTTCATCCCGAAATTCTTACGGGAACGGGTAGAACTCGGGTAAAACCGCGGGGCGCTGCTAATATTCTTAAAAGGCTCTTACTTACACCATATTACACCTATGGACGCATTTTCTATTTTGAGTGAATGTCGCCAACTTATTCCATTCATTTAGCAGTTCTTATATTAGGATCAGTATGATAAGATAACCGTAAACTTATTTTGGTAATCATTTCACCCAATTTCATTTCGTGTTAGCACGGGTGTTAGCGAATCGATTACGCGTTTTCTTCTTTAAAAATGTGGTATTGCCATTCTGTCCAATAAATTAAAATAAACAGAATTAAATAATAATAAATCTATAAACAACCTCCTTTCATAACTATGCAAACTTCTTTCTGTCATCACCTCATTCGAACACAGCAATGGCCGCGAATAAAAAAAAATAAAAATATTTGTCAATGTCATTTTAACAAGGCGCCAATTTGCATTTTATTTCAAGTTTTCAAGTCTTGATTGTGATAAAGTAAATAATAATATAATGATGTACGGGGTTAGAAGATCAAGAGAATACAGGTTTTTAGTGGTATTTATCATATTATTAAATTTAATAGGTATACTAATCTATTATTTATTACAATATTGTGAAACAGCACGCCCCCGCGTCTGTGTGTTAACAAAAAATCTACTCAACGAATTTTCACGCGGTTTTCCCCAATAGACGGAGTGATTCAGAAAAAGGATATTATGTACTAACAGCGTCACTTTTACCTGTGTTTCACCCGTTCCCGTTCCAATTTCGTAGGCTAAATTCTGAAAAGTATTAACAATGATTACATTGATTACCCTATAAACTTCCTTCCTAATACACGCAAATTCACGCAATACAATATAAAAATAATGATTCAAATCCGACTGGTATTTCCAGACTTGTATTAGGTAGCTATATCTGTGTTATGGGTATTCTATATCTATGCTTCTACTACCTATAGTAATACATATTTTATAGAGAAGACGAACATAAATAAAATTGAGACATCTGAATTGTGGACTTCCTTTTTTTTAAGGTCGTAAGCAACATGTCTAAACTTTTCTCTAGCTCTACAATGACTGTGGGCTTGCTAAAGTCTAACGTTTAGAATCAATAGAACGTGATTGCTGAAGCAGTAACTTCAGATACCGATCGATTTTTGAACCGTCCAATGCAATGCGAGGCTTCCATTGCTATTATACCACACAGTCATATTTGAAACTAGCCGCGCCCCGCGGTGTTACCCGCGTTGTACACGTTCCCGCGGGAATTTCGGGATAAAATGTATCCCATGTGTTATTCTGATGTATAACCTATATTACTGTAAAGTTTCATCCAAATCCGTTCAGTAGTTTTTGCGTGAAAGAGCAACAAACATATATCCATACATCCATACATACATCCATCCTCACAAACTTTCGCATTTATAATATTAGTAGATTAGTAGTATTAGTAGGATAAAAGGTCACTGGGCATAATCCGACCCGGTCAGTGAAATATTTTGTACAGTAACCAAACTAGGTTTAAATTGTCAAATTGTGTCTGTCTTTCATTTTCTGTAAATATGTATTTTTTAAACCCTGTCTGTAAAATATAATTAATTAATTATTTATTAATATTTTTGTTCATAACTTGCCCTTTATTAATTAAACATTTATTATCATTACGCCATTCTACTAGCACCTACTACGGGGTTTAGAGTACATACCTACACGTCGCGAAACGAGTCATGAGCGCTGAACTTGTCGGGTTTATAGGGGAAGGGGAGGGGGGGGGTAAGAGGACGCGATGCATGGCTAGCACTACGCGTTGCGCGTTGTATTGCCTAATCGCTTGCCTCCTACACTACCCCGCGCCCCGCCACTTTCACCCCCCAATCCACATTTGCCGCGCGACGTATTTATCTGTTGTCTCTCTCACACAGCCAGGTAAGACACCGGTTTGGTGATTGTTGTTGCGCTCGCGCACCGATAAACCAACATCGCAGTCCTTCGTCATTTGTCGTTGCGATCTGTGCGTTCTTTGAGTTTAAACTGTTCTTATCGATTACTTTGGCGTGTTTACTGGTTTTATTGTTTGCTTTTGGATTGGATTTCGTTAAAATGGAAAGACAGAACAGATGTGTTTCATGTGACCGATCTGTGCTACGTCGGAGAAAGCACATCCTCACAGGACTTTTCCTCGAAAGACATTTACATCATGTGGAGCTATTATTACAAGAAATAATACCACGTGAATCCGAGAGTAACCGATACGACGGTACGACGGAGCATTGAAGGATATTATTGCTCTTGCATCCACGGTCGCCGCACCATTGGAAGCTGTGCTCATATAGCCAGCGTGATTTATTATTTGTCTTGGGCCAGACACCAAGACCATACAGATGCACCTGCGGCCTTTTTAGACAGTACAATTGTACCTATTGATATCGACAATGTCGAATAGATGAGATATTGGATAATTATGTTGTGATTCAAAGTTAAAAATACAAAATGATGAAAAAAAAGTTTTTTATTTTTTGCCTAGACAGACAGTACCCACATTAATGCGGCCCATATTATCGTAAACTAGACACATTTACCTATCTACCTCACCTTATTTTATTTCTGTACAACGTAGGTATGGATTTCATACTATGGTGCCCGGTGACCTTTGTAAGTTTGTTCGAGCTAATCTCAGGGTCTATCCGATGCGAATAATTATTTTTGTAATAGATGGCCACATTTAACGGGAAGGTTATAGGCTATTTTTCCTCCCGAAATTCCCTCGCGAACGGGCACAACGCGGGTAAAACTGCGGGGCGCTGCGAAGTGCTTGTAGGTATATAAATACCCGGCGGTATCTCGGCCTGACCCGAAGTGGATCGCTAGTCGCAGACAATCGATCAATAATCTCAGATAATGACAATTTATAGATAACCGAGTGTTTTGTGCAACGAACGGGCGTATAATTTAGTTAGTTGTTGTTGTTAATTATGAAAAGTGATGTAAGTTTGTGCAATCTTTGTTTTTAAAGTATTTGGCATTTGGATTTTAAAATATTCTTAAATTTACTTCTAGACATGGATATTGGTTACCAGTTTTCAACACAACTTAATAAAACACGATTTGGTTTTCTTTAAGATTAGAATTAGGTTACCTAGGAATTTCAGAGCACTTAATTCCTTTCATATAGTAAAACTAGCAGCGCCCCGCGGTTTTACCCGCGTTGTGACCATTCCTGTGGGAATTTCGGGATGAAAAATAGCCTATGTTACTCGTGGATAATGTAGCTTTCGAATGGAGAAAGAATTTTCAAAAACGGTCCAGTAGTTTTTGAGCCTATCCATTACAAACAAACAAAGGTTTCCTCTTTAAAATATGTATTAGTGTAGAAGTGTAGATTCGTAAACCAGCTGTTCCGCGCGGTGGTTCCACCAGCAACGCAATAGATGGCGTTAGTAGTATGAACATTTTATAGCTTGCGCCGAAGTTATTTTCTCAGATGTAGTGGGCTCGCGTCCATTCTTTTACTTAAGTTCATCGGCTTAAAATCTTCCTCTTCATTTAAAAGAAAACATAGAATATATAGTACCTATTTGGTCAGTCAACTATATTTATAGTCATTTCAAAGTTCTAAATCACTTATCTATGTGTATTCTCTTAATACCTTTATCGTACTAACAATAACTTCACTTAGTATAAAACAAAGTCGCTTTCCGCTGTCTGTCTGTCTGTCTGTCCCTATGTACCTATGCTTTGATCTTTAAAACTACGGAACAGTAATATAATATTAATACCTATGTATAATAATAATAATAATATGTATAAAAAACGGGCACTACGCGGGTGAAATCGCGGGGCGCTGCTAGTGTATAATATATCTGTTAAATGATGGTCATTTTCATGACAATTAAAACGGAGTGTTAGTAATAAAATTAGCCACACATAACTCTGGCTTTGATATTATTCTGCTACCTTTTTTCCAGTACTTATTCTTCTAGTCGTACATTCTAGTTTATACCTAGAGATCATGAAATGTAATCTGTGTCAACCTATGTACAACTTTTATTCCTTAATTTGTTTTAGATCGAGGAGGTTATGCACCAGAGGGCGCCTGCGGTGCCTAATAGCAACAAACAGTAAGTCCTATTTAATTTAAATAAATATAACCTTTTGTAATCATCGGGTAAAGATATTGTAGCTTTAAAACCAATTATATCAATCTCAAATAATGTTTATCATGTAACTCTAATTTGTTAGTGCTGGGTGTTACCTAGTTATTAATTATAATTGTTTATCAAAAGTATAAAATAAATATATTTATTAGATAACAATCGTTATTTGTAACTAATTAGTTCATTATAAATAAGTATTGGTCAGTAAATGATAAAACTAAAACTTGTAAACACTAACCACTAACGCCATCTATCGAAAACCAGTGAAACTATTCAATGGAAGTGTGGTGTAGATGGCGCTTTTACTCGTAACTCTTACATACTGTACGATATTTTCGACAGTTTAACTAGTGGGGATATAGCTCAGTGGTAGAGCATTCGACTGCAGATCGAGAGGTCCCCGGTTCAAACCCGGGTGTCCCCTATTGACCGCACATGAAGCCTTTTGCTATTTTTTTAGGCATCTTGAAGGCACCAACAGCCGTTTGGGTCGCACCAAAGGGTTCACGGCTAACTTCTTTAAGGCGACCTTCAGTTCCCGAGTGAAGGCGGTTCCAGTCCCCACCTATTCCGAGGAAACCACCAAGATAGGCAGCGCGGAGACTAAACCGGTTACCAGGAACAGACCTAAAACAGGTATTCAATATAAATAACCAGAATATTATAGATTAGACCTAGATTTTTAAGTAATGTAGGAGCTAAATATTATCTTCCACCAATATTTATTACTATAACTTTTTAGAATAATTTTAGAATAAAATAATGATTGCAACGTACGTACGTTAATGTCATTATTATTTGTTCAAACGGGAACTTAACAGTAAGTTCGTAAGTTAATCCCATTTGAACAAATAATAATAAATCGGATTTCGTCGATCTAGCCGCTTTTCCTAATGTGTTACCTAATTTTATCCCATTTACACAAATATAGGAAAAAATTTTTTTTTCTTAATCTCTCTAAAAATTAAAAATCAATGCCACTTTTCGCTGTAATTTTATAACTCAAGAACGGGCTCACCTATCCAAACTAAATGTTTAGGCTATGTTCGGACTATTTAGTAAATGGTTTATGTGAAGTTTGCACAAAATCGGTCGAGCCGTCCTTAAATTCCCACGGGAACGGGCTCAACGCGGGTAAAACCGCGGGGCGCAGCTAGTATGGTATATTGTTAGGTAGATTTTTTTTTATTTTACCGATCCTGTACGTACAGACGAGAACAAAAGTTGATGAATACATTGAATATAATAAAACACCTTTATCCATGTTCACTGTGCAGCTTACATAATTAAAATTGTGGTGTTGACTGTTTTTTTTTTTATAAATTAATTAATAATTACTAATGATAAGATTATTTTCGCGCTGTCACGACACGACACTTGTTTATATAGTCTTTCAGAGTTCAGGTGTTTTTTACCTTGAATATGTTCATCAACTTTTGTAGTTAACTGTACTGTACATCAATTATGGAAACGGCTTTACCGATTTTTACCGGGAACATAGATAGGTATATATAAGATAGATAGTGATACTAAAGTGAAATCTTAGTGGGAAAATAAGTAGGTACCTACCTAAAGAATAAAAAAGAAACTGTGAGAACGCAGATCATAATTTAAGATAATTCCGTCCGTCAGCTGTTTATTTGTATCTCGAATTCTCGAACAACCAGTATTTCCCGGCTAGACTACTATTAAAAAAGTCAATAACCTAATTTTATTTTTAGCGTCTACCAATCAGGATAACAGATCCAAAGTCAAGCGCACGGTTGACCTCCTCAAGCCTGTCAAACGAATTGAATCGAAGCCGACCGATCCCGAACGGTCGAGCCGAAGTAAGCCGACCACGCCCGACCCGGGGGGACCGAAATCGGTCCCACCGAAAAAGACTGTCCTTCAACTTGTCCGAAAACCGAAACTATTAGCACCAGCCAAACAAGACGCTGTATCGGTACTCCCGCCATCTTTGAAATCGAAGAAATTAACGGACAATTTGAAATTGACGAAGAATATCAATAATAATGATGTTTGGACTGATGGTGAAGAGGCCAAGAAGTACAGGAACCGAATCACATCACTATCTTCGGCGCCGCCGGCATTGAGGTAAGTCGCTCATACATCACTACAAAAGCACTAATTAACTACTTTTAAACTTTCATCGTTCGTATCACTGGTCGAATATAAAAATACCTAATACACCCTTACACTTAAAAAAATAAACTGTATCACAGACGGTTAAGAATCATTTTAAAAACATTACGCGTCAACGGATGAACCGTGCACACACGTGACGAAATTGTCGTATTCATTTTTTTGTGTTATCTATGCGTCCTTCTCTAACGCGCATCTTGAGAGTAAGAAGGAAAGAGTGAGATGTCACCGGTATACGGGTCGCGTTCTTTGAATGTAACCGTGCGGAGTTTAGATTGTAGTTTCAAAGTAATTTTACGTGTGAAGCTAGAGACGTTCTCTATTTGACCGTGTTGTAGTAACTTTGCAACAGGCTGGCGCAGCGAACGCAAGTTTGTTTGGGTCCGTAGACGACGGATGTCGTCCGGCACATTTAAAAATCGAACACTTTTATTGTTTTTTCAACGTGTAAAAATCGAATAGTTGTTGTTTTTTTAAAGAATGGTGTGTGTGTTGTTTATGGTGTGTGTTCTATATTCGGAATTGGTTATGGCGACAGTGTTTTAAGCTGGAGTGTTGCTAAATACTTGAATACCTACAGTGCAGTGTGGATGAACAACTCGAATTGGTACCAACCATTACTTTGGTATCTTTCGACGTTAATTTTTTTATCTTTAGTCTATGAAAATAGTTGTTTTTTATAATGTTTATTCAAAAACCAGTTGACATAACTTCACACCTCAAAAGTGAAATTAGCAATTACTTGCTATTCACAGGGTGTTTCAGTATGTGAGTCGAATTAACTGAAGATAAAATTGTATTTTTTTTGTATCTACAGTTTACGTTGTTACGAACGTTTAAAAACCTGCCTGTTGATCGATCATTTACCTGTTTAAACAAACAGTTTGTTTACGTCGGTTTTTTTTTTGCACCTAATTACTTTTAAGTAACTTAGGCATTGATATCTTCAGTAAGACGAAAGGCCTTTGCTCGTTGGCACTTTACAGGCTTAGGGGGGTTGCTTTAAACGGTCGGTAAGCGTAACATAATATACCAGTTAAGCAGTTAAAGGAATTAGGCCTGTATTGCCTCACTGCAAGGAAAGGTCTCTCATAATCATAACACTGAAGTAATCAGTGCAATGAGGAGTCTATTGAGGGCTCACGATCTCAAACCCGAGCCATGCTTGATAAATAAATTGAAAACATACTTTGCTATACCCGGAAATTTAACCCTGGAATTTGACTAGCAAATGTAAAGAATCTCGAAAGTAGTCGAATAACTACCTAGTCTTTTAAACTTAACCGATTTGAACACAGTAAACGTACTACCCTCGCAACACAGCGGTAACTACGATGTCTTCAGTTCATCCGCGACCACGAGAGGTGCAATCCCCTCGAAACGTGGGGAAATAAAAAGTAAGTTATTACATGCTTTATTAACTTTCTAACGCGAAAAAACCCGTGTGAGTACGTTTACTATGTAGTCGAATAACTGACTCAAAAAGAAACTATCGTTATTAAATGGAATTATTCAAAATACTATTGTATATATCAAAGTTGAAAAGTCTTTCCGGAAACGACAAATAAAAAACCTACATTTTGAAGTAGTTTGAAAAATCCATCGAAATAAATCATCAAAATACTCATGTTGTCGACGTAAATTAAAAATTGGATCTACCAGTGAAACATTAAACGTAACACAGCCGATATTGTGTCGAATCCGCACAATGGCAAGGTCGTGCCATCAACACACTATAATCAAGAGAGGCAGTGTTTAAACAAGCTGTGGCGACAGTCGCGGCTCGTTGTTTGAACAACGCTCGTAACAGCCTGAGAACGGGGGAAAAAGGAGGTTTTACACGAGAAACCAATATTGCGACGAATATTTGTATTGTACAGATGTTTGTAGCCTGTTTGGGTACTTTTGTGTTTTGGAAGTAGGAACTTGTAATTGAAAAGAGTTCTATTTGTATATTGCCCTGTGCAAAAAAGACAAAACCATAATAAAGCTACGCTAGCTGCTTTTAGACTCAAGTTATTGATACATAAGTCGAAATGATTTGATTGTGTTTTGATTGTTGGTTTTGTAACCAATGAAAACAATTCAGCGTCGTAACACAATAATGTCCGAATGAGCGAGTTGGCGACACTGGCTTCCATACTAATTTCATTTACTCAGGGAGACCTATATTTTCTATTCGAAGCTAACGACGCTACGCCCATGTTCCATTTACTGAAACAAACATAATTACAGTTTATTTGTCAGTAGGTACTTCTGTACCTAAAACTTGAATCCTATGAGTCAGACAAGTGGCAATAATAATGTTTTTAATTTGCCGACCGCAGCCGACCCAATCGAGTTCTGGGAAGAAATTCGAGTAGCCATTGCATTAGCACAAAGGTTCCTGTCATCACTCTTGGAGATAAAATTAATGTTATTACATCTGCGAGCTGCTGTTTTGATGTTTGACTTCCACTGGTTTTTAAACTTCCTTAACTCGAAGGAAAGGATTATTATTTGTGTGTTATTTTTGCCAAAAAACTTAGCTTAATTTTGAAAAGAGTGACAGACTCTTGCTAACTCTGTCTTCTCAGCTGATGCTTTTACAAATATACCCGGACAACTAGTTGGGATATTCAAAAGTTCATCTATAATAGATTCTACTGAAAGAGAAAGACCTCTCACTCACTGAAATTATGAGACGGATTAACTTTAACGAACAAACATAATGATAGGATGATAGAATATATTTTAAAAATATCCAAAAAAGAAGCACAAGATTAGATGATAACAAACTTGAGCTACAATAAATCATTGTTTGATTTCTCAAAGGAATTTATGACGAAACAAACGCTAATACAGCTGTACTCCTAATATGGCGAGAAGCGATACAATTTCAATAAATTACAATGATAATATTGCTTCACGCCACGCGTGTCCGATCAGAAAATACGAATTTATGTATTTTTGTATTAATATTTTAGTTATTTTTAAGTGTTTGGGAAATGTTGTGCAAACGAAACAATAGCATACAAGCTATGCATATTGACGAACCGAGTTATATTTTGATATTTCCTTGTTCGTAACGTCATCTTGTGTAGGATAGTGGCTTATTCTTATAACTAAGGGTCTTGGACAGTAACGTAACGATTGAAGCGATCTCTGACCTCAGTTAAGGGTTCCATTATCTTTAGTCTAAGGTGGTTATTACTGAGAAAACCATTTGCCTTGACGAGAGATTAATCAAATAGGCCGACTTCTACGCTAATTGCTAACTCATCGAAAGCTAATCGACATTCCTGAGACGCGCAATGACTTTAAAGACAGTATTGACATGTTCTCAATGCTGCCACTTTCACCGCGTAGCGATCAGATCCGATAGATTATCGGATCCGTTCGTTTATTTGAGGGGTTAGTGACCCGGTATCAGAGGGCATGGGAGGTGCTTGGCTATGGGACATACGGGAATGTCTAGTCCTGGCTTCGGATAAATTGATGAGACTACTTTGTATAAAACCTTTTTCGAACTAATTTATGATTTTGAAAATCTGAACCGTTTATAAAAAAGCATACATACGGTCGAATTGAGAACCCCCTTTTTTGAAGTCGGTTAATAAATACGTATGTATATTATGACTTATACACAGTACATACTCGTACATACAGTTTATTAGAACCAAACTAAACTTTAAGCTTGCATTACAACAGGATAAAAGACGAACATAAATAAAATTGAGACATCTGAATTGTGGACTTCCTTTTTTTTAAGGTCGTTAGGAACATGTCTAAACTTTTCTCTAGCTCTACAATGACTGTGGGCTTGCTAAAGTCTAACGTTTAGAATCAATAGAACGTGATTGCTGAAGCAGTAACTTCAGATACCGATCGATTTTTGAACCGTCCAATGCAATGCGAGGCTTCCATTGCTATTATAGACCACACAGTCATATTAGAAACTAGCCGCGCCCCGCGGTTTCACCCGCGTTGTACCCGTACCCGTTGGAATTTCAGGATAAAATGTATCCCATGTGTTATTCTAATGTATGACCTATATTACGGTAAAGTTTCATTCAAATCCGTATAGTAGTTTTTGCGTGAAAGAGGAACAAACCTAAATACATACATCCATCCCCACAAACTTTCGCATTTATAAATTGGTAGGATTCTTTAACGTCAGTATTATAGAATTTCTAGTGATTGTCCAGACAGACGCCCGAGTGATTATATAAAAAAACTAGCAGCGCCCCGCAGTTTACCCGCATTATGACCGTTCCCGTGGGAATTTTGGGATGAAACATAGCCAATGACCTTCCCGTTGAATTTGCAATTTAAAAAGAAATTGAACTGGTAATTACAGAGCTAATCTCTGTAACCGAACAAATAAACAAAATTACTTCTTTTCAAATAACATTAGTATACTTAGATACGAAATAGGTACTAAAGATAAATTTCATACCTCATCTTTATCTTTTTGATTTCAAAGTCAAAGTAGGTATAATAGGTATCAAAGTATAATCTCAATGTAGTAGTAGTAACCTATAGTCTTGAACTCGACTAACATTCGCACAGAATCCTCATTAAATATTTTTCAAAATCAAGTTCAAACAGGCTGATTTAATTAACTATTTGGTCAAGTGCCGTCCAAGGATAGTCGCTAATTGTTACCGTCTTGAGACAAGGTTAACTCGCTAATCGTACGTTTGTCGCCTGAATCGGTTTCGATTCGGTACCATTGTGCCTGTTAGTCATGGTCATTGCGTCATTGTAATGTCTTCAGTGAAAAATGCAAGTTATTTGATGTGTTTTCCTGTTTTTGTGTGTGGATTGAACTGTTTTGAGATGGTGCCTACTGTGTTATCTAAATACTGAGTTAAATTTAGTTTTATACATTAATGGTAAAACATATTTTGCTTCAATTATACTTATGGGGATAATTGATTCGAAACACTTTAAATGGTAAAATATGTTTCTAAACCCATGCATATGCAAAGTCCCCGGCCGCGTCTGTGTGTTCGCGATAAACTCAAATACTACCGCACGGATTTTGACGCGGTCTTTTTAAAATAGATAGAGTGATTCAAGAGGAAGGTTTATATGTATAAAAATTCCCGAAATTCCTACGGGAACGGACATAACGGGCGCTGCTAGTGTATCCCAAACTATAACCTCCCTACATGTAGATGCACAGCAAGCATTTCTTATTCTCACCCGTCTAGGTACTTACAGATATTAGCTTGTTCAAACTCTCAAAAGTTTTAGGATAGATAATTTTCACTGCCAACGCGTTCAAACTAATTAAAACTGAACTATTCTAAGCTTTATTATTTCAGCATAGTTCAGTCTCCCGTAGATGCAACAACAGCGGGTGCCATACAATATAATTGCACGGTTGTTTCCACCACATCTCGCGGCATTGTGGTGTGTTCTATTGAAGTAATTGCCGGCGCCGTGACGCCGGCTCGCTTTACACTTTTACCTCTGTATCTTGAATTCTTGACGATATAATTAATGGGCGACTGAACGGGAATATGGATTTTTCATTCCGAGATGGTTTTTTGATATTGCCATCTATTTCTAAATGCGTTTTTCTAAATCTGGTTTTTATCAATTTCAATAGCAAAGGTCATAAAAATGGTCCTTTGAATTTTATAAAGCTAGAAGTAATTTTTTAATGAAATAGTCCGTTATCACTTAGTGCGCTATCTATATTGAGAAATCGTTGTGAATCCAACGGAGTTATTCTCGCTTTAACATCATATTTTGCTGTAAAAACCTATACAGTAAATGATACCTTAATAGTAAAAAAATAGCGTATAAATTGCAAATATCAAATAAACATTCGTTCGTGTAGCTACAAAAATGTTGTGTACTCTATAGGAGATTGTCCGATGCACTTGGCAATTGCGAACTGGTTTAGCTACGAGTACATACCTCCGCCTCGCGGAGAAAGTTAGAATCCCAGCACCATAGGCGCCTTGTTATTTTGCCCATTAACTATATTGAATATCGTACTTTGTGAGGTCTGTGTATAGCTATTTATGTCACTTGATTTGACTATTAAGATGAAGCTATGAGGATCCCGATTTTTCTCTTTGCCAGTTATATTAACGATGCGATACTTTTTTTACGTAACATCACTCACAGTTCCACTGCTAGGTAAAGGTCTTGCCTAACTCTATCCACGTTTCTCTTTAATGAAAAAACACGGGATCCCTTAAAATCTTAGGGATAAGTCATAAGCAACTGACGGGTTTCACTTCGCCAGAGTTTAGTTATCTATCCTTCAAAATAGAGCCTTAAAATCGCATACGAAGGACTATTAACACTTATCTTACATATTTTTTGGACTTGTCCTCCGCAGACTAAAGTCCACCGTCGAAGCCTTTACTTACCATTGTATAGTTCTTCGAACTTTTGTCCTCTGCGGACTTAAGTCTATCATCTATGCCTTAATATATACTAGCAGCGCCCCGCGGTTTTACCCGCGTTGTGCCCGTTCCCGTGGGAATTTCGGGAATTTTTTTACATAAAAACCTTCCTCTTGAATCACTCTACCTATTACAAAAAACCGCATCAAAATCCGTTGCGTAATTTTAAAGATTTAAGCATACAGACAGACAAACAGTGTGACAGACACGAAAAAGAGACGACTTTATTTTATACTATGTAGTGACTATGTAGTGATCTAAACTGAACTGTATAGTATACCGAACTAGCTAAGCAGGTATACCTAACGTTAGGTACGAGACGTGCCGATCCATTCAATACGACACAAAGCGCGTCACTAGGTCGCGGTCCTGTTATACCCTCGCTAATCAAATCACGGCGCATTTCGCTAGCCGCAGGAAGCCGCCCGTTTCCTGCGCCATAACTTTGAATAAAGCCTCTTATTATGTCAATTACGTGCAGTACTATCACTACATAGTATAAAATAAAGTCGTCTCTTTTTCGTGTCTGTCACACTGTTTGTCTGTCTGTATGCTTAAATCTTTAAAATTACGCAACGGATTTTGATGCGGTTTTTTGTAATAGGTAGAGTGATTCAAGAGGAAGGTTTTTATGTAAAAAAATTCCCGAAATTCCCACGGGAACGGGCACAACGCGGGTAAAACCGCGGGGCGCTGCTAGTCAGTTATATTATTCACTTTGCTCGGTTAATAAAGGCTGTGTTAAGTTCCCGTTGAAAACCATTCTCTTAAAGACTATGTTGGCAAATATAGCACGAAAATATGTTCTGTAGCACTCCAGTAATCAATCCCGCAGTTATTGCAAACTATATAAAATGATCGGATTCCTGTACGACCGAAATAGTATCGAATTCCATCATTGAACTATGTTGTGTTTATAGCAAACTGCACAGCTTACTTATCTATCTATCCATAGTATCCATACGGATAGTATTCGTCCGATCGCGTCCGATCTCGGGTGAACGACCATCGCGCCTCGACCGAGCGGCCTAGGGAGGTCGAATGCGCCGGCGCACACGTAACGCACTGCGATATTCTACTGTCTATTGCTTCTTACGGGTCCTGGCATGTAAACTACTTAGTAAAGACAATTTTCCATTGACAATTCCTTTCTATAGATAATATTTTTTGGAATGGGATAAGAAATGTAAAGATTTGAGTATTTTTCTACGAAATCCAGTGTCTTTAAACATCTTCGAACGTTACCTAGGTACTACATATGTTTAGTATGTATAACAATCAATCACTCTGGGTCATTTAAAGGTTCAAATTCATCGTTTCTAACTCGACCCTCGATCAACTGAACTCGGTTTTAGTGCATCAATTTAGACGTCTTGATCTCAGTTTAGCTCGTGAATTAGGATTAAGATTTTTGATCGATTGTGAAATTTGCGGTAAGTTATCAATGGTACTACATACTTCAGGAAATCACAAGAAGCGATGACAAGCACTCTTCCTATTGATACAACTTCCATACTTTACGTAGTACATACTTTGGTCCGCAGTCGTGTAATTACATCACTATCACTACATAGTATAAAACAAAGTCGCTGTTTTTGTCTGTTTGTTTGTCTGTTTGTCTGTCTGTATGCTTAAATCTTTAAAATTACGCAACGGATTTTGATGCATTTTTTTACATAGATAGAGTGATTCAAGAGGAAGGTTTATATGTATAAAAATTCTCGAAATTCTCACGGGAACGGGCACAACGCGGGTAAAACCGCGGGGCGTTGCTAGTTAATTCAATAAATTGCTGAGTAGGTGCCATGATTGCACTTTGATTCAACCCACCATTGTTATTTCGTTCGCATAACATTTCTCAATTAGGCAATTGAATTTGATAGCGAAATTTCACCATTACCTGCTATTTAAGAATTCTTCTACTGTCCTACCTTTAAAGTACCGATACAGGGTGATTTGGTAACGGACAAAAATGACAATATAAGTACTTAGTACATGATGTTTTTTTAGTTTAACCCCCTAAAAAAACAGGTTAGGCCCATCTCGTAGCCAGATTTGGTAGCTAGCTACGAAATGAGAAAAGTGTTTTCCCATCTTGTAGCTAGCTACTAAATGGGAACGATCTATTCGGTAGGTTAGGGTTATTTTTTTTTTTACTAGTTAAAATCCTAAATCTTTGACTTTCGAATTCCTATTTCGTAGCCAGCTTCGAATCGGGATTATTTCTCCCATTTGGAAGCTAGCTACCAAATCTGGCTACGAGATGGGCCTAAACCAAAAAAACCGGGTTATAAATATCAAAACTAGCTGTTAGTCTGTCTGTGTACCATTATATTGCATATAAAAAATGCCAACCTTATTCTTATTTTACTTCAGGTTTTTTTTAAGAAAACCGAATTGATTAAGTAAATTTGTTTTGTTTTTTTTTTAAAATTATTTTGAGAAACAATTGGGGTAACAAAGGAAACAAATATAATTTTTCGGGGTATATTAAAATTTGTTACTCTTTAATCGGACTAAATAACATGATTGTATCAATCTTTCCGCCATTTTGTTAAAGTTACCAAAGCACCCTGTATCAGTTATAAACGACATACACCGCACCCACTGTAAGGTGTTGTGTGATGGTTGTATGTAAATGAATGTGATTTGTATGGACCGAAGTCGTCATAGCACACTTTACGACCTTATTTACGTGGCGTCCATGTATATAATATGTTATGTACTATATTAGGTACAAACTACGAACGTAACGCATTATTATTTTACTAGCCCCGCGGTGTTACCCGCGTTGTACCCGTTCCCGCAGGAATTTCGGGATAAAATGTATCCCATGTGTTATTCTGATGTATCTATACTAATATTATAAAGCTGAAGAGTTTGTTTTGTTTGTTTGTTTGTTTGTTTGTTTGTTTGTTTGTTTGTTTAAACGCGCTAATCTCAGAAACTACTGAACCGATTTGAATAATTCTTTCACTGTTAGATAGTCTATTTATCGAGGAAGGCTATAGGCTACATTTTATCCCGAAATTCCCACGGGAACGGGCACAACGCGGGTAAAACCGCGGGGCGCTGCTAGTAGTCTATATTACTGTAAAGTTTCATCCAAATCCGTTCAGCAGTTTTTGCGAGGAAGAGTAACAAACATACATACATCCTCACAAACTTTCGCATTTATAATATTAGTAGAATTATGTGAATGAGTTTATATCCAGTTTTACTATCTTTAAAAGTAACGTCGGAAATGACAAAGAAAAAATTGTTTTTTATTTAGCAGCTGCACTGATTGATTTTTTAGTTGAAATTCCGATTTCGGAGGCATTTCACGTTTCAAAAAACTTCAAAAAAATCCGTGAGACACTGAACTATCCGTTATTGTTACAATGGGTCGAATACAGAATCTTCGACTTTAAACTTTTGGAAATTCCTATTTCTTATCTTAATGATTTTAGTCATTACGTAACTCCTTTCTGTGCATCTGTGACGTACGTGCTCGTTAAACTGCCGCTCTATGTTGTTTCAATCGTTTGACTATATCGGTGGTCTTTAAGCGGTCTCAATACTTCGTTCCTAGGTCACTGACCTGTACAAACTTTGCATTTTAGAATATAACTAGCAGCGCCCCGCGGTTTTACCCGCGTTGTGCCTGTTCCCGTGGGAATTTCGGGAATTTTTTTTACATAAAAACCTTCCTCTTGAATCACTCTACCTATTACAAAAAACCGCATCAAAATCCGTTGCGTAATTTTAAAGATTTAAGCATACAGACAGACAAACAGTGTGACAGACACGAAAAAGAGACGACTTTATTTTATACTATGTAGTGACTATGTAATGATAACGTCTACATAACTTCTTAGTCTACAAATTATCTAGATTTTACTTTTACATAATGCGCAATCTAAACCTGCTTATGTATGTAAAAGAGTTTTGTGTTACATAATATCGTCTACATAATTATCTATACTAATATTATAAAGCTGAAGAGTTTGTTTTGTTTGTTTGTTTGTTTGTTTGTTTAAACGCGCTAATCTCAGAAACTACTGAACCGATTTGAATAATTCTTTCACTGTTAGATAGTCTATTTATCGAGGAAGGCTATAGGCTACATTTTATCCCGGATTTCCTACGGGAACGGGCACAACGCGGGTAAAGCCGCGGGGCGCTGCTAGTATGTATATAAAATATTTTATTCATAATGTTAATTTATTCAAGTGGAGCTATCAGTTTTAATTTCTCACTCGTTAGTCGGACCGCGGTTTTACCCGCATATCGGGTTTGTGTCCACGGATCCCTAAATCAGATATAATTGGCCACTGGTCCCGCCAACTTGTATCCACCGATACCGGGACTCGTTTCCAATGAAAACAAGATCCCGGGATTCGTGGTAACTAAGAAATTAGTTTTAGGAACGGCTCTTTTGCATATGTTGTTTTCTTAATGTTGTGATAAACACAATAATTACATGCTCAAGGATTTTCAATCATTTGTACCTGTAAAGGAGCTGAAACGTCACATCACTACATAGTATAAAACAAAGTCGCTACTTTTGTCTGTTTGTTTGTCTGTATGCTTAAATCTTTAAAATTACGCAACAGATTTTGATGCGGTTTTTTGTAATAGGTAGAGTGATTCAAGAGGAAGGTTTTTATGTAAAAAAAATCCCGAAATTCCCACGGGAACGGGCACAACGCGGGTAAAACCGCGGGGCGCTGTAAAATATAAAATAAAAGCGAAGTGTATCCGTAAACGTAGTTTCAATTCAAACGAAGTTCAAGTAGGTTTGTGGTCACCCTGAAGTCGAAATTTTAAAACGGAGTAAAACCACGGAACGCTGCTAGTGTAATATGATTATTATTTTAATGTATTCATTCATTATGGATTACTTTTATTTCCCATACTATATTGATTATATCGATTTGTGTATCGATCGATCAATATTAGATTAGATTTACTTTCACATCCATTGATTTTCGCTTTGGTTTATGTAAGATATTTATTATTTGTTCATTTTTTTACGCAAATAGATCCGAAACATAACTATGGGTTTACATATTTTAATTACTTAACTACTATGCTGCAAAGGACTTTTTAACCAATAAATCTCTTAATTTTATTATCCGAGGTGTTTTAAACCGTAAAAGTTAAAAAAAAAAACAAATATATATTTTTTATTTGATACCCACATTAAAGAAGAAGATTGTACGCTACTTTTCATCCCCCCACAAAAACGGGTATATAGTAGGTAAACCTCAAGCCAATGTTAGATCTATACTAATATTATAAAGCTGAAGAGTTTGTTTTGTTTGTTTGTTTGTTTGTTTAAACGCGCTAATCTCAGAAACTACTGAACCGATTTGAATAATTCTTTCACTGTTATATAGTCTATTTATCGAGGAAGGCTATAGGCTACATTTTATCCCGGATTTCCTACGGGAACGGGCACAACGCGGGTAAAACCGCGGGGCGCTGCTAGTACTTTATAAAATACCCCGCTGTTTACCCGAACACCGGGAAGGCGCAAAAGCATTGCCTCACTTATAAAAAATCAAAGGTACTTTACAAAATGTGTTTTAAATTGTCCTACGGGTTCGTCGTATGACGCAATAAAGCTCGTGTCCGAAGCCTCCCCTGCATGCAAATAAATAGGGGAACCGACCACTCCTCAATTACCGGCCAGCCGACTGTAACTATGGTATGGTACTTTGTTATACGTGTACAGAGTCTATTTAGAACCTTGTCGTATTCCAGGGTTAGCCTGACTGACATAGTCGAACATACTTGATCGTATTCAAAGTTTTATAATGCCTACTAACATGTTGATTAGTATGTGACGGACTATCCAGAATAGGCCAGTGTCGCCAGTTAATTATTACTGTGTACACTAAATACTGTGTTCGTATGATCCCTTGCTTAGGTTATTTGTTTAGACCAGCGCAAAACAATGGATCAATTACAGTCTGGTTAATTTTGTTGTGAAACATTGGAGCGCAGCGCGACGCTGTTAATTTAATCCCACCAAAAACATAAATGTAAAAAAGGAGAGCCAAGTTCAATACAAAAATTATGCATGGCTATGGGCTCCGCTGCAAAAAGAATGGAGATCTAAATGAGGGCCAAGTTCTAGGCAATATCTCAATATGTATTTATAGGAACAAAATAACATTATGAACAAGTATTGAACTCTATTTCTTCTCTTTATTCGATACCTATGACAATTGCTGTTATTTAAAAATGTGAGATCTTAAAGTGGGTTAGATTTGACTTGACCAGTTTTCATTACAGCAGTCATTTTATAAAGTTATTCAACATATAACAACAAACTGGCCAAGTTAAATCTAACCCACTTTAAGATCTCACATTTTTAAATAACAGCAATTGTCATAGGTATCGAATAAAGAGAAGAAATAGAGTTCAATACTTGTTCATAATGTTATTTTGTTCCTATAAATACATATTGAGATATTGCCTAGAACTTGGCCCTCATTTAGATCTCCATTCTTTTTGCAGCGAAGCCCATAGCCATGCATAATTTTTGTATTGAACTTGGCTCTCCTTTTTTACATTTATGTTTTTGGTGGGATATCATTACTTTTTGTAAAGAAAACTAGGTATTGATATTTATTGTTTTTTCTTGCGTTTCCGCTGCATAGGTACTTTGGTTCGTTCGCATTTTAAATCGTATCGTATAGCGCTTGTGAGCCGCGCGCTGCCCCCGCGTACAAGTGCAAGGCGCGAGCGAGTTCAACCAGCATTCTTAAATTAGTCAATACATACATTATATCGGTAACAATAATACATCGCTTTACTACCATGCAGGTATAAACCAACCGACTCGCTAAATTTTTACCAAATCGCTACCGCTTATAATTGTGTACTATTCATCAGAGCGTGACGCTGATTGGCTGGGGCGACGGTGGACCGACCGCGTCATAAGTACCTACCGCGCGCCGCCGACGACACACCGTTGGCCGGTTGTTTAGCGCGAAATTTAAGTTTTTTTGAATGGGGACACCACTTATTTTTTTTATTTAACTTTACGTTTATATTGCAGTTAAATAGCAAATATAATAATACATATATTGGGATAGTTTCAAATATCTGCTAGTAACGGTTCCAACGCTACAATTAAAAAATATATTTTTTGTATGGGGACCCCCCCTATTTTTTAACTATTTTATATTTTTAGATTTTTTCTTACGCTTACACACAATTACCGAGCTAGATTCCAAATTTCATCCTTCTAGGTCATCTGGAAGTAGGTTAGGTTTAGGTACTATATGTCAGTCAGTCAGTCAATACTAAAATTTACGACTTTCTGACGTTCATATCTTTATAACCGTTTGAGCTAGCTTCATGAAATTTGGGTTTCTACATGTCCTAATGGATATAATTAAACACACGAAGTTTCATGTGTTTACGTTAAATAGGTTTTGAGTTATAGAAGGGTCAAAAGTGGCACCAAGTGGTTCGTGTAATATTACACTCGGCGCTGGCTAGCCGTTCCTTTGCTTGAACTTGGCTTGACACGCTGCCGCGTGTCTAGATATTGATATGTAAACAAGATGGCTCTGAATGTGTGGGAGCAAAGTTAGTTCTTTATTGTATCTATTATATTTCATTAAGAACGATAAGGCCGCTGTGCCGATGTTCTTAGACTAAGTAACAAATTAAGACAGTGTGTCTATAGAGAAGTGAAGCCGATTTAATCATTTTTTTTGCAATAAGCGTCATTTACGTCCTAACTCTTAACAACTTTTACAAAGAAAGTGTATAATATTCTGTAAAATCCCACTACTGGTCGGTCAACAAAGTACCTCTCATCGTATTTCAATGAAGATATCAGTGCGAAGAGGAGGACTAGACCAATCTCCAAGCTTGCCTACTGCGGGTTGGTGATCTAAAACCCATGAAAAGTAATTTCGAAACAAGTTACGTTAGATCCGGGGTTGAAGCCGAGTCCACAGTATTAGAAGACAAATTAACATGTTATAATTGGCTAGTCGTCGAACTTATCATTGGGGTGTAGTTTGATTACTGTATTGTTCATACAGTGTTGATTATTTGTTCTGAGGCAGTTATTATTTTATTTGGCTCGAGATAAACATCGATTGCGTCTATTGTTTGTCGGTTCTCAGTATTGTTCTATTGGTATTGACTCACTGTTGGTGCAGACGTGAAGTTTTTATTAGGCCCGCGGTTTCATTCAACTCGAGACTAAACACAACTACAAAACCATACTGTTAGTTATTAAGTAATATAATAATATATTTAAGTGACAGTGATGTTTCTCTGGCTGATCCGCCAAAACTGTGTTGCGACTTCTTTGATTTTACGTAATTTTGGCTCCTCGCAAAATTTTCTTAAAAGTGGTCCAGAATACTCTTTAACGTGGACAATACTATATTGAAAACTGTAGCTACGCCCGTTGTGTATCCAGAGTTCGAACTTTCCAGTTTCTACTAAACATTTATTTTGATGGAACGGTTGGCAGTTTGCACGTCATTCTCTGTTGTTCATTTTATCTTTGATTTCCATTGTTTATCACCTAATATGATAACGTAATATCTCGAATGGGATGAAAATAGATCTCATAAACCGCAGTGCACTGTGATTGTAACATCACTTACAGTATAAACTGAGTACATCCAACGCAATTAAAATATCACCGTCGCCATAACTAATTCCGCTCACGCGTGCGCAGGCGCATCAATAAAAGTGCAAAACAAAAACAAACGAACATGCAAAACGAATTACGACCAGTGATACAAAACTGAGACATTGACAAGATGATGAAATTCAAATCGTTGTTCCGTAGAGGCCCGAGCCAGGGCAAGCAGGAGTCCACGCTAAAATGTGCCCCTTCCGTGTCGAGTCTGGACTCCAAGCACCACAAAGTAGCCCCTGCTAGGGATAAGTCTTTAAAAATCTTCGGCTCCAAAGAGAAGCTGCACAAAGCTCACAAGAAGAAGGATTTGGGGAACAACAATGCTGTGCTAGAAGACCCGGAGCTGCGGGAGTATGAGGGACAGGAACCGCACGGGTATGGCAGCGTGGAAGAGCTGTCGGTAGGCGAGAGGGGCTCGCAGGAGTGCATCAGCCTGCCGGTGATGCTGAACGCTGATCACATGCCGGGATTCCAGGAAGTGGAGCTCAGCGCCAGGGTTCCATCCGAGGTTAGTAGTTAGCAGAGAGATAGTCGGGCAAGTAGTTCGCTTTTGTAGAAAAGATAACTCTAATGTCACCCTAAAGTTTCGTTTAGTGAACAGTTCCATGTGAGCAATTGTTCCTTCTTGCTGACCATTGGACCTTTGCAGAGAATGATAGTAGGGTATTTTGGCTTTTGTTTAACTCTTAATGATTTAATGCTTCTAAAGCAATAAATAACTCGTGCAGTCTGTTCATTGATGTGTGAACAACTGTTCATCTTCTAATTGTTTATAGACACATTCTCTGAAACTCACTCATACTAAATGATATAGGTATATACAGATGTAGTGAATAATCCTTTCCTTTCGTATTTTCTCGGAAATGTTCGTTTTTGTCTTACTACTTCACTCGCACTCAGTACCCATCGAGACAACAGTTTGACATTTGACATTGATAAATAAAGTATGCGATTTATTTGATACCTACACGTAATTTAATAATACAGTAATTCATAGACACAACGGCACCATTCGGGGGTTTTCGTTGTTCCGAGTTTTGCCGATAGGAAAGGATTATTCACTACATCTGTACATACATATGTATGTGTACGGTTTCCCGTAAATCCCGGAATCTTCTATTGACCACGTGTTCCGTTCGAAACCTATGTATTTTTAAATGAGTTACATATTCTAACTCGATACAGTCCCGTTTCATTTAGTATGAATGAAAACACATTATCTGTTTTGAACAAACATCGGCAGAACAGCAACATTGATAACTGACTGTGGCAGAGATTAAAATCACTCATTAAAATTTAAACTAGTCAACCTTTTCTCATCACAAGTCCATAGGTAAATTATGAGTAAAAGTCACTTGTTTAATATAGTTTCCCTATCAAATCAACAAGTATCGGCTTACGTTAGACAACTTCCATTGACGGTGCTGCTTCCCAAACATTGTTTTCCTGTTCTGTCGTATCATGACGGTAGAATTACACGATTGGAAACAAATATCACCAACATTAGTTCAAGAGGATTGTCCGGAACATTGGCCATGACGCAATGACGTTTAAAAGCGTAAATAATGCGTTCATTCGCCTTTAAATGAGTAGCTATTACCTAATTAGGGATTTACTATAGTTTATTCATTATTCTGATTTCGGAGCGATTGTAGGTGAGCCACTGATTGCTTTGTTTATTGATTTTTATTTTATTTTATTTTAATCTCGTATGCCAGAATTAAATAATTAAATAATTTAAAAAAATATATATTTGGGAACAAATATTTTTTTACATCTTTTGGAATTGATGATATACGCGATAGCGTGAGTTGTGTTGCGTATACCAACGCCCTCCTCCAGATGTAATACAAAAGTACAAATACAGTAACTTACATTTTTCTACATTCTAATACTAATACATATTATAATATTTTTATTCATACCCTATCTGACAGCCAGAAATGTCGTATTTAGAATTCTTGTATACTACGATGCCGCAACCAGATCAATGGTTGATGTTCGTTCAGTCAACTCTCGTACAAAAGTTGATGAACACATTCAATATTACATCCCATTTAAGCTACTTTAAAAACAGTGTGGTGTTGACTATTTTTTGTAAATATCTATTGATCAATTCGTGTGTTGAAGTTGATACGTGTTGCGTGTTTCTAAGTTTGACAAGCCCTTGGCACATTGGCATCGAAAGAGCTTACTGTGTCGGGGGTTGCAGGTTCGATTCGACGGAGTCAGCAATATGTGAAGACATAGTTGTATTGTAGGCGATGACGTCTCGGTGTCAATTAAATATTGTTATAAACTATTTGTGTATGTATATGTAGTAGTATAAGTGAGTTAGATTACATAACAAAAGCTTAGAGCTTACTTTGGGTATAATTAACCTGGTGTGAATGTGTCCGGGTATATTATTATTTATTATCTAAGTGCACTGTTGGTACGTGCAGTTGGTTCGTGAGGTTTGTGTCTCTCACCACCTCTGTCACGACTGTTGCAGGCGTCCGTGGTGTCGTACGGGCGCGAGATCGAGTCCCTGCGGCGGGCGCTGGAGGCGAGCAGCATGGAGCGCGCGCAGCTGCAGGCGCGCGTCGACGAGCTGCTGGAGCGCGCCGCCGACCACGAGCGCCTGCGCGCCGAGCTCGACCGGTTCAAGGTGGGCACCGCACGATGTCTGCATGTAATGCTTCAATTGTAAAAAAACAAATATATTAAAACTTAATAAAGAAGTCACATTTTAAATTTTCAAAACCCTTACGCAAAGAAATTGGCGGGATTTGGTCCAAACAGTTAAGAATAACCACAAGGAAACTGGCCTTTAAATAACAAAAACAACGCATCGAAATCTGTCAATTCGTTTGAGAGCTACGATGCTACATCCACATTCGTACAGCCCTCGACGTCAAACTTAGAACACTCCAAATGAGACGCCTTTGCTCATTAAGAAGACTAATGACAGTTATGACCATAATATTATCAATACCGCGATGGGCACATTTCACTTTTCCATGTCGATGCCACAGTAAAGGAGGATGACATATTTACTATGGGCTCCAGAATCCCCAGAAGTACCACGTGAAGTTCTCATTCTTCTTTAACATCCATTGCTAATGAATCATAGAATATGCAACCTTTTAGTTGTTGAGCATTCTCGGGAACATTCCCCCGAGTGGAGCCATGTGTTCCGTTGCAGAGCGCGGAGGGCGAGCGCGCGGCGGCGCTGGAGTGCCTGGCGGACGAGAACGGGGCGCTGCGCGCGCGCCTGCGCGGCGTGGCGCACTCGCCGCTGTCGGACAGCGAGAAGCGCCAGCTGCTGCTGGCGCCCGCGCCGCGCCGCATGCACAGCTCCGCGCCCGCCTCCATCGCGCTCGCCATCAACGTGAGCCACTATAACACTTTCAATTGGACCAATCACCATACCATGTGTGGCTGTGGACAACTAGGGGTACACATATTGGAGCAGTGCCTCCGTGGTCTTGTGGTTTGAGCGCTCGGCTCACGATCCGGAGGTTCCGGGTTCGATTCCCGGTGGGGACAATATCTCACAAAAATCGCTTTGTGAGACTGCCCTCAGTTTAGTTAGGGCATTGCAGGCTGAATCACCTGATTGCCCGAAAAGTAAGACGATTCCGTGCTTCGGAGGGCACGTTAAGCCGTCGGTGCCGGTTACTTTCTACGGATAGTAGTCGTTACTTGAGCCATGTCAGAGGCCTTTCGCGGCTCAATAACTGACACCAGGATTGGTCAGGTTGACCATCCGCTCGATGAAGAAGATTGGAGTAGTGGCTCCAGCCGATATCGTCCGGTGGATCCAATCTCAGTTGGATATCAAATTGATTACATCTAATCGGTATATCCCTCATCTTCGGTGATCTGACAGGTCTTAACCCGGGGGACATTTCAGGTGAAACTTTTTGTTAGTCATTCATTGATTTCAAGTATCAAGATTTCAAGTGGCCAACCTTGGTGTCGGAGTTTTTAGACCGCCTAAAGGCCTCCGACATGGTCTTTTGTGAGTGTAAGTAGCGTGTAATGTAATGTTCGCAGGGCGAGAGCGAGGGCGGCGAGGCGACGACCCCCGAGTGGGACAAGCACTCGTCGTCGTCGCTCAGCGAGGTGTCGGTGGCGTGTCTGCAGGACCGCATCCTGCAGATGGAGGAGAACCACTACAGGTACACACTTATACTCTACTAGCAGCGCCCCGCGGTTTTACCCGCGTTGTGCCCGTTCTCGTGGGAATTTCGGGAATTTTTTTACATAAAAGCCTTCCTCTTGAATCACTCTACCTATTACAAAAAACCGCATCAAAATCCGTTGCGTAATTTTAAAGATTTAAGCATACAGACAGACAAACAGACAGACACGAAAAAGAGACGACTTTATTTTATACTATGTAGTGATTTTGTGGACAAATTTCGTTAATTTTCCAACCGAAGACGACTAATCCTGCCGCTACCATACGTGATATTATTTAATGTGACATCGCGCGGCAGCAGCTGAGCTTCCGAGTCCAGTACGAGCGCTACCGTGCTTCGGAGGGAACGTTAAAATGTCGGCCCCGGTTGTTTGAATCGTCAGACCATGTCACCTTCAGACGGTGTAAAACCTCCACCACCATGGTTGTCCCCTGAGCTAGTCGATGTCCCTCAGCACGAGCGAGGAGCTGCAGGCGACGCTGGCGGAGCTGGCGGACCTGCAGGCGCAGCTGGCGGACGCGCACGCGGACAACGAGCGCCTCGCCGACGAGAAGCAGGTGCTGCTGGAGTCGCTGTGCCGCCAGACGGAGAAGCTGGAGGACAGCCGGACCAAGGTGACACGCCGCTCTCACTACTAGTATAGTATAGGAGACAACGAGCGCCTCGCCGACGAGAAGCAGGTGCTGCTGGAGTCGCTGTGCCGCCAGACGGAGAAGCTGGAGGACAGCCGGACCAAGGTGACACGCCGCTCTCACTACTAGTATAGTATAGGAGACAACGAGCGCCTCGCCGACGAGAAGCAGGTGCTGCTGGAGTCGCTGTGCCGCCAGACGGAGAAGCTGGAGGACAGCCGGACCAAGGTGACACGCCGCTCTCACTACTAGTATAGTATAGGAGACAACGAGCGCCTCGCCGACGAGAAGCAGGTGCTGCTGGAGTCGCTGTGCCGCCAGACGGAGAAGCTGGAGGACAGCCGGACCAAGGTGACACGCCGCTCTCACTACTAGTATAGTATAGGAGACAACGAGCGCCTCGCCGACGAGAAGCAGGTGCTGCTGGAGTCGCTGTGCCGCCAGACGGAGAAGCTGGAGAAGGTCAGCACACGGCGCCTAGTGTACCGAGATTTACACCCTGGTTACACACCTATTTCGAATTGAAACTACATACGGATACACTTCGCTTTTATTTTACATTTTTACCTGACGTTTCGGCTCCTTTACAGGAACCGTGGTCACAGAAGACTGTAAACGTAGGTACAATTCAAAATGAGAAGTGTTCGCTTAAACTTAAGAAACTAGTATCATTGATATTATATGATGGTGTTGGAGTCAAGAAGCGCTTGATAGAGCAGAATGGAAGAAATGGGTGGGACTTTTGCCCAACAATGGGACACTTAAGGCTCATGTAATAATATATTATAGGGGAAGAGCATTTTTTCATTATATTTGAGAAAGGTTTTTAATTAGAATATTTATGGTGATTTTTTCTAAGCCTTGTTCTTATTTATGTTTTAATCAATATTGTGTGTCCCAATCCAGGTGGACACGCTCCAAGAGCTGCTCCTCCGCGAGGGTGTGGAGCCGGAGACGCTGGTCTCGGGGGACACCGACCAGCAGCTGTTCGCAGTGCTCAAGGTGATACAGAGAGTAACATTATTATATTTTTTAACAAGCCGTGGTTTTACTCGCTTTGTGCCCGTTCCCATGGGAATTTCGGGATAAACATAGCCTTAAAGATTCTCTTATAACTTGCCTCGGATTAAAGCTACCTATAATGGTTACGAACATTAATCTGCGAATCGCAGACTGCTCAATGTAGTATTGCAAAGTATCATAGCGCTGGTGGAAACACATTTAAGCTCTCAGTGAAATAGTTTAACTGAGCCACTTGCCGGCACATATTTAAGAGAATGAAATGAAGAAATGTTTTTGGTTTGAGGAAGATATAGCTAACGTCACTCAAAATATTATTCTCTTCTGTTCCGTAATCTTTAGCATAATTTTAAAATATTGTTTATCTGTACAGCTATCCCAAGAAGAACGTCGGTTATTGCTCAGCAAGAACGAACAGCTGGAAGCGGAGATCACGCAGACGAAGGCCTCGCTCGAAGAGAAAACCAAAGAGAATGACGCGCTGCAGGAGAGGATCAGGTTAGTGTGGGATCAGAGGGTATAGCATAGGGGGGGGGGGGGTGACTTTTAGGGGTCTAGGAGTTTTGAGGGGGTTTGGCCCAAGTGAGGAGTTAAGAAGGAGGAGTTTCTTATATTTTTTTAAATTGTTTTTTTACTTCTGGAAGGCCGGATTATTTTTTAAATATATGATTCAATACATTCAGTATGAATTCAAAAATATTTAATTGTTAAATGTAGATCACATCGTTCGCAGGAGCTCTTTTAACTATATATTTTTGGTACCCCTCCAGGAACCTAGAAGGTACAGTGGAGCGGTGCGAGGCGGAGCGGCTGCAGTGGGAGCAGGAGGCGGGCGCGGCGCGCGAGCTGGCGGCCGCGCGGCTGCAGCAGCTCAACACCTGCTCCGACCTGCTGGACGCCGCCAAGGCCAAGGTACACTGGATCTGGATACTGAATGAAAATGGAAAAACAGTCGGCCGATGTGCAGCCGAGGGGCTGCAGTGGGCACAGAAGGCGCTGCAGTAGAAAAATATAAATCCAGAATGAGTTTTAGTATAAAAATCGAGAGTAAATATAATTTTTAAGAAACTATATTCAAGTATTCGGACTTAACTCGCGTTGAGCCGCGGGTATTTTGCCATGTTTGTGTTTTAAGTTAATTGAAAAATCGTTGCGTAGAGTAGTCCGGTCTTTCTAGATTCTCCAATGTTATAAGGGATAAACCCTTAAAAAAAACTTGGAGGTGTCAAGGGACACCCGGATGGAACGAAGTTTATTTATTATCAACAAAAATAATCGTCGCGACACCACACTGTTCAATGCGAAATAGAAAGACGAAACGCAAATATCTATATAGCTTGCTTTCTATAAGAGAGAGAGAGAGACAGACAGACAGAGAAACATGTGCACAAGATTCTCTGTCTATCCCTCTCTGGCCTAAAAAATGTCGTTACCATTTTTTCCGTCTAGCCCGCTTTCGCAACGCGCGATAAGGAACTTCGTTCCAAAACTGATTTTTACATTTGAATCATTTACAGTCATGTTGTTATCTCGGATTTACCCCAATTATTTACTCCAAAAACACTCGCCAACCACCCATTATTTTAGTACTTAGCTAGCAGAAGTATATTAACGAAACTTGTGGTATGATCTGGTGCAGCTAGCGGAGCGTGCGGAGGCCGCGAGCGGGTCGGCGGAGGCGGAGGCGGCGGCGGCGCACGCGCGGCGCGAGGCGGAGGCGGCGCGCCGCGACGCGGACGCGGCCGCCGCGCGCGCGCACGCGCTCGCCGACCGCCTCACGCACGCGCAGCGACAGCTCGATAGAGCCACCAGGGACGCCAGGAAGCTGCACGACGATGCGCTGGTGAGTGGTGACACTACTGTCCTACTATATAACGTTTTATTAATAAATATTTATTACTATACATATATAATACTATTACTTACATGTAATTATTATTTATATAAAGTTTCTTTTAAGTGATCATTATCTAACATTGTTATTTTAATATGACATACTTTAAGAGGGCCCTTCCCGGGCCGTCAATCTCCGACGCGAACATTATTGAAAAGCTTGTTGTTTCAACTAGCGCAATGTTAGAAAAAGAGGCACTGCGAAAAGAGTGAGCAAGTGCCTGAGCGCTCGTTTGGCATTCGATAACTTTCGTCGCTCACTCGGGGCGGCCGGCCGATGACGTTACGTACGATGCCATTCATAAGGCGACGATTACACGTAAAGTATTTACTGTGATCCGTCAATACAGTATTTATTGATGGATTTCAGTATTTACTGATGGATTAATACACCGGCCTACACGTACAGTATTTATTACGTCAGTATTGTGTCCGGTCTCCTGCTGTTTACACGTCTAAAATGGCCACAGAGCTGAAAATTAAAGGTTGCGTGGCTATTATTTTAGCACTTAGTTTAAATAAAAAGTCCAAGCGAAAGCGATGGGCAAAAAGGGAAAGGTACACACATTTGAATTTAATGGCAGAAATTAAATTACATGGTGAAATGGATGATTACGAGAATTATTTTCGAATGCCTGAACCCTGCTTTGAAGAACTTCTGACAATAGTAACACCTTTTTAAATCATAATCCGACGGATCATCATAACAGAATCAAGAAATCTAGAAATCCATCAATAAATACTGACATCCATCAATACATTAGGTTACACGTTCAGTAAATACTTTACGTGTAATCGTCGCCTAATAATATCACAGTAAATCTAGATATCGTATAAGTCGCTATTTTTGTCTGTTTGTTTGTCTGTTTGTTTGTCTGTTTGTCTGTATGCTTAAATCTTTAAAATTACGCAACGGATTTTGATGCGGTTTTTTGTAATAGGTAGAGTGATTCAAGAGGAAGGTTTTTATGTAAAAAAATCCCGAAATTCCCACGGGAACGGGCACAACGCGGGTAAAACCACGGGGCGCTGCTAGTGATACATAAAAACAATGTTCAACATAATCAAACTTTGATTATGTCGAACATTGCGTTGCATTGCTCATTGCTCATTATTGCGTACAAATAAGTTCGCGAAAGCATACGTGTGGGATACTATGGAAATATATAAAAATCAATGCCACTTTTCGTTGTAATTTTATAACTCAGGAACGGGCTGACCCATCCAAACTAAATATTTAGGCTTTGTTCGGACTATTTAGTAGATGGTCTATGTGAAGTTTGCACAAAATCGGTCGAGCGGTTCTTAAATTCCCCCGGGAACGGGCACAACGCGGGTAAAACCACGGGGCGCAGCTAGTAAAATATATATCGTAGGCACAATACAAAGAACGAAGAAAGTTCTATACGAAGCGAGCGAGCGACCGAACTAGCGAGCTAGCGAGCGAGTGCGCCATTCATAGATAGACTCGCCCCCCGCATACCTCTTTCCGTCACTTGACAACAAGCAAGGGAGACCGCGATAACGTTGAACAAAATATAGTGTGCGGAATCTTCATAAAACATGTTCCAGGATATACGTGTTTTTTTAAAATCCTTGCATGTTTGTAAAATAAATGATTGTTATTTCAAATCTCCATTATATTTACGAGGTTTCTATCATAATATTTTCTTTAATTTTACAATTTATAAGTACAATATGACCGCCCAAAGTTTAGGTAAAATTTGTGCAAAAAGCCGGTTTTCGGAGGCTTATACTGAATTTGTTTCTAAAAATTTAGATTTTCTGTTACGATAGAAACCTAGATATAGTGCATAAGATACTTATTAGCTAAAAAGTTTCAAAGAAAGATCTATAACAACGCCGTAATCACGTAACAGCGTTTGTATGAAAAGTAAGACGGGTTGGCCGCTCTTAATAAATGTTTACTTATTTGTTACTGACAGGTGTCCCGAAACAACGCCAAATCCACGATATCGGACTTGGAGTTCCAAATCGAGCAGCTGCGGCAGGAGAAGGCGGCCACGCAGGCCGAGGTGAAGGCGCTGCAGGACCACGCCAACGAGCTGACGATACAGGTGGGGGGGGGGGGGGGGCTGGAGGGGGGGATGTGACTGTTCATGGGTGATGTGGCTGTTCAGGTGGTGACGAATGTTGGTGATTACTGTTCAAGCGTTTGTCGGTTCAGCTGTGGTGTGACTGTTTGGGTGATGATTATTGTTCAGATGATGTAGACTATTGTAGACTGTTCAGGGCATGGTGAATATTACTCAGTGCATGATGATGACTGTTCAGGTATCTATGATAACCTGTGCGTCTGTTTAACTAAATTAGATTGTTCAGGAAATGGTGACGACAGTACAGCACGTGAGGACTGGTCAGTTAAAGACAAGGGTTGAAGCAATGGCATGTTGTTGCAGGTGCAAGTGGCGACGGACGAGAAGTTGTCGCTGATGTCGCGCGCGGGCGAGGCGCTGGCGCGCGCCGCCGACCTGGAGCGCCAGCTGGCCGACGCGCGCAGCCGCCACGCGCAGCTCGTGCGCGACCGCGAGCGGGACGTGCGTACACCACCTTCATGATATCACGGACTAAATCACTTACTTAACCTAACCATCACTATACTATGGGATTACGACATCCTCCTCACTGCACTGATATCTTCAGAGAGATGAGAGGCATAGACCCAGCACTGGGATATTACAAGATAATACTTAACTTTTACTTAACGCCTAGGTGGTTTAGTGGTATGTGCAATCGTCTGCCAAGACTGAGAACCCGGGTTCAATTCCCGGATCCCGGATCGAACGAAAACATGTTTGGCAAGCGTGGTGATTATGCCTAATCCTCCTCACTGTACTGATATCTTCAGTGGGATGAGAGGCCTTAGTGGGATGAGAGACATTACAGGCTTGTACTTTTTTATTCAAAATAAACTGCATTGCCCTTTTATTTTAAAATCCAGGAGACGGAATGGAAGCAGTTCCAAAGCGACCTGCTGATGACGGTGCGCGTGGCCAACGACTTCAAGACGGAGGCGCAGCGCGAGCTGGAGCGCCTCGTGGCCGAGAACAAGAGCGCGCGCGACCGCCTGCGGGCGCTCGAGGACCAGCTGCGGGACGCCGCAGGTACGGGGGGAGATACTCACCAGACGGGAGATGACACTACTTGGGGTTAAACTAAATATGTCTTTGTTTTTGTCTTTCGCCATTTGTAACAGTTGTAATTTGTCACAAGTATAAAAAGAAAAGTTTAAAGAAATATTAGGCCAGAGCCTAATATGTTTAGTATACAGTTCTATGACGTCCATTGAGCCGAAAAGTTTAAAGTTATTAGTCAACAAAACATAATGACTGTTTTATTATAATTACAAAAATCATAAGACGTTGTTCTGGAGAGCTTATCATGACTTTATCAGAGTGTTTAAGACAACATTTTGTTAAAATTAAATAAACACGTTACAATTGTTTTCTAAGGACCCAGTGACATGGCAGCTATTCTGTTGATATGCATGTATTTATGCTATTGCTACAGTATTGCATCTTTTAGGGTCTCTCTTATTCTAGTCTCTGGATTTTGTACAAAAGTTTCAAGTTCTATATTAACACACACTTTTCCGTCTTTAAAATGTAAATTGTAACTTAATGTGCATGTGTTAAAATGTATTAGATTGTTGAGTAGAGTTAACATGCATATCATGAACTAATTCCGTGTACGCTTCTTACTTTCAAACACACGACTAACAGAATATTATTCGGTTTTGTCTCTTCTAGCTGTCAAAATATTGTCAGTAAACGTCATGCTGTCATTTGTAAATAAAATATGACACGCGATAGGACTCGTTAAAATAAAATTATGTTCGTTGACTGGACGATTTTGAATAAATAGTACTTTATCTTGGGCTGTGAGTTTCATTGGTCAACTCTTAACTCGTAAAAGCCGCCGATTTGATATGATGTGATCGACGTTGCTTAATATTTTGACAACTCCCAAGAGCAGATCAAAAATCGAATCAACCTATCATTGTCTATTGTATATTCTAATTACAAATTTAATAAAACAGGTCAAGACAGAACAGAATCTGTGGAAAGCATAAACTATTCGGATGACGACAAAACTAAACGAGATTCTGACGTTTTTGACAGTGACAGTTCGTCTAAAGAGGTTTTCAAAAGCATACGAACTCGTTACTTAAACAGGGTTCACAGCGTAACCGATCCGCCTTTGACGAGTAGCGTAGTCGATCAGGCGTTTTACAAGAAACCCAACGAGTACAGTCCGAGGGACGAATATGAAATGTTCAAGTTTGACATTGAGAATGTGACTACAGACGAATCCAACGATGACATATGTCACATGTCTTACGAAGAATTGAATGTCCTGCCGCCCTTTGACAACAAAGGGCTGATCAGGCAAGACGCAGTTGATTTAAATAACAAGTTTATTCGACAAGACGCTATAGAAAGACGTTCTCCGGATCTTACAGATGATCTCGTAGATTCGGTCAAAGTTTCCAAATCAGAAAGCACATTTGAAGAAGCTGAAGGCCTAAAGGCTACAAGGAGTATATTTAGCAGAGATTTTTCAGGTCTTTACAAAGGGAAACCGAAAGCTTTCAGTATGGAGAATTTGAACAATAATAACAATTTCAAAATGGTCTTAAAAGAAGCTACTAGCATTGATTTCAATGACGTCAGTTATAGCGAAACTTCACTATTTACGGAAGGCTCCGATAGTGTGTTCTTATCGCCGATTGAAAAGAATAATAATGATGTAAAGATTGTATCGAAAAATGATTCTCTAACTGAAGTTGATAGCAATAGAACTTCGGTTGATGACGCAAGAGTCGAGGAAAGAGATTCAGTTGATGACACAAAAGTTGATAAAGAAGATTTAGTAGATGACAAAACAGTTAAAACAGTTCCAGTTAACGAAACAGGAGTTAATGAAAACATACCAAAGATAGAGGTTCCTATAGTCCAAGCAGACACGATACTCCCCTACCCATACCCCGAAGATATCAAGCCAAAGAAGAGTCTAGATCTCTTACCGAATCCAGATTTTGATGATAAAATACAAACTGACCTGAAAATGGTGAACGAAGAACTTAAATTGACTTTCAAAGCGGCCATTAAAAGAATTATTGGTGATAACAAGAATAGAAAACGAAAAACTATTCCCAAAGCGTTGATGGAAACGAATTCAAATGATAAGTTTGATGAAGTTGTTGATAGTAGTAATGATATTTTGAAAAATACTAATTATAGTTTAAGTCCTAATGATAATATATCTAGTCTAAATAACCCAGTTAATACTAGTCCAGACACAAGTACAACAGAAAACATAAATGGTGCTTTTACTGCAATTGAAAGTAAAAATAGTAACAATAAAGAAACAGAGAATAATGATTTTGAGTCCAAAGAAAATATTTCTAATGCTGACACTATAAATCAACCTAAAAATCTAGATACTAAGTTAATACCTACTAATATTGAACAAGTTAATGTGACAAATATTGAAAATGATACAGCTATTGATGAAAGAATGCTCAAAACTAATACAGCCGTAGATGACGCAACCAAAGAGCCGTCAACACCAGTAGAAGATGTTAGCTACCATCTCAAAATCAACAACAAAGACCTTAACGATGACATCACAGATATAGTAACCATAGAGCATAGACTAGAAGCGCCAATACCAAAGAAAAGGATGAAAACTTTCTTGGCGCCTTTGAAAATTATTGGCAGTAATATTAATACGACTAACTCTGTTATTTTAAGTCCGGTGTTAATACAACCTGTTCTTATTACACCTCTTACCAAAGACCATAGACAAGAGATTAAAGAAGCACAGATAATAGTTCCTCCGCCGAGGAGGAAAGATAAACCTATAGAGCAGAGAACGGAAATTAAAAAAGTTTACTATGACGATACGGACCAAGTCGCTTCTAGTACCCCAAATGAGAAAAGTGGCTATCAAAAAAACTTACAACTTAAACCACTTTTAAGTGCTATCGAAAGGCCTTCTATTAAGCCAGTTAGATTGTCAAGAACACCTCAATGGTTAATGGATAACCAGTACTACCAACCAATGGAAAATGTACCTTTTATTATAAATACGGTACAAACATTCACCAAAGCGCAAGCATTCGACAATAAAATTAAAGAGACTTTGAAATTCAACGACGCTATCAACCCTTTCATACCTAAAGGTTGTGAAGAAAATGTGTACGAAGAGATAGGGGAACCTATACCTCAGCCTGTACAACATTTTCCCGGCAAAAACGTAGCTGACGACGACAAAATCTGCAACAAAATCCTCTCCGCTACCGAAGAGTTCGCTTCGGTACCAAGAGAGGAACTGTTGAAAGTACCACGCAAACCTAAAAAGCCGAAAAAGTTAAACGATTCAATAGAACAAGCGAAAATCTCTAAATCAGTAATAAGTTTGAGTCGCTCCCCGAGCGCTAATAAAGAACACATAAACCAGGGATCGATCGGCGAAATGATACAGAACATAGAGAAGACTGAAGTCTCTAGAAAGTACTCGTTTCAAGAACGCCCTCGAGTGATCGTTTCGGGCACGAACTCGTTACCGAGGGAACCGTACTGGAAGACGTTGGACCACAAGCGCCTCTCGCACCCAATACGTCAGCTAAACCCGCCGTGTCAGCGTAAGTGCAGTCTACGTCGTGTGATGTGTTTAACTCGTGACATTTGTGTGAAACATTGTGTCTCGGCGGTGACGGTCGGTGATGGTTTGTGTCGGTTTCTGTACGGCCTGGTTTCAAATGTTCACGTCAGTTGTTCTACACTGAAGTCGTCGTCCTTATACGCTGAGGTCTGTGGTCTTTCTACGCATATATGGTTGACCTCGTACGTTCCCGTCAGTTGTACGTTGACGTGTATTGACCTAGGACCGTGACCTCAGTTAATTTCATACGTTGATCTCAGTACCGGATTGCTGTTGGGAACAACGTCAGTCGTCATAAAAACCCACTTGCGGCTATTTATACCCTCGCAACTGACGTCAACGTCGGAATCAGGCCTCAATGTCAAAATCAAAACCATTGATGTCATTATATCTAACTTTAAGACTCGTATACTGTACAGGTTATATGGTACTTTATACAAATTATTAGTTTAATTAAAACTTTCATCAAAGAAGGCGCGTTTCTAGTAAAAGGAATATTTCAAATATGTTTTTAATGTTTGTACAAGAGTTTGTTGGACCCCTGCCTCCCTTTTTCGCTTAGATGCGCGCCTAAGTAGGGAGCTAACATTATACTTCTGTAATCAGTGCTATTCATGTGCGTAAAAAAATTATACATAATGTTTCCTGTCAAGTGAAATGACATACTTCATTGTAATGTTAAGCTTATGTTCTCATTGTTTACGCTTGTACTAATCATTAATTTACTAATTTAAGGTTTTAATAGAAGAGTTTTATGAATATTAAAATTTAAATATGAATGGAGGTGTTATTTTGGTGCAGGATTTTTCAATAACGACAGTGTTTTTGGTCAATGGACTAATATTTCAATTAACTGAAAAAGACGAACTTGGTTGCACCCCATTGTAGTCACTTGGTCAGTTTTGATCATCTTTTGGACAAGTATTAAAGTTTGAAAAAGTTCATCGCTGTCCCTTAGTAAGAATACCTATTTAATTTCACGGTTATATATTTTTACTTAACCTTAACGTAAACCAAAATTATTTGTCCTAATATTATTCCTCTATAAACCTAGTGCGTACCTAAAGGACATCATTTGAGATGCGTTTCAGTATCATTGTCCTATAAACTGTATGCAACTAGTACTCTTTGTCATCTAAATTGTCATCTAAATTGACTAAATTGTCGGTCCCAATTGCTCAGTCGTTGGACCATGTTACCATTAGCCGGTGGTCTTAAGCCACATTAGACCACCTCAAAGCTCGGAGTGCACTGTTTCCCTCTAACGGCCGCGTTACTGCAGTGCTGCCGCCGCGCGCCGAGGAGCCGCAGCCGCCGCCGCTGCTGACGAGCGCGTCGCTGCAGGACATCATGGCCACTGCAGCCTCGCACCGACGGACCAAAGGTATAGACTTTAGATGCACCAAAATGCTTCAACTGCAATGTACCATGTTTTCGAAGACATCTTATGGATAAAAATGCTGGTTCCGTGTAAATTTAAAAAGGAGACTATATATTTCGTTTATTCCAGAATTCCCATGGGACCGAGCCCAACACGGGTAAAATCGGGTGGATAAGTTCATTACTTTTAACGTCGTCATATCACATTCTCGAATCAAATAAAAATTGTTCATCTATATGTTTGTTCCAGATTATATCTGAAACAGCAGAATACATTTTAACTTTTGAAATGCAACTTTATAGCATTACCACAAAATGTATACTTAACACATTTTGTGACATAACTGACAAATTTTTGTCAGTATTACTTTTGCCACAGCAAATAATAATGTTGACGTGCAGGTGTCAGCCGGCAAGACTCGCGGCTGTCGGTCAAGTCCCTGATCGAGAGCATCGAGAACGCGGCCAAGGCGGCCAAGCAGTCGCCCGCCACCACGCCCGTCTCCGAGTGGCCGCAGGTGAATATACACCTTGTTATATCATTGAGTTGTGACACTTTTAAAGGTACCATACGATACATTCAGCAAGTATCAAACTGTATGATCCTATCCCATGCAAGGCAAAATCAACCCGTCAGCTTTAGATAGTGGCAAAGGAAATACATGTCCCAAGAATCCATTTTGGAGTTGTAATTAATGAATACCATAAGTTTTGACTGTTAATTCATAACTTACATTTAAATAATCATATGTCAAATACTAAGTACCAGTTGAGTATATGGGTGTAACATCCTCATTGTGCTCGTAATGGTCTACTGAGAGCTCCATCGTCCTCTCTTAATGTCAAAAACTCATGGTTCTTAATCTTAATTTAAAATAATGATAGGTTCCACGTATAACAAATACTGAATGAACGTTACGGAACGTTTTGTCCACCTTTATAAGTACCTTCCACTGATCGTCCCCGTATGCTGCAGGGCGGCGCGCCGGGCGCGGCGCCGGGCCCGCCCAAGCTCGCGGAGGCGGCGCCCAACGGCATGCCGCCCGCCGCCTACGTGAAGCCGCCCGCCGCGCGCCCCGCCCGCCACTCGCCCGTCGCCACAGGTGACATTACATCACTATTACATTACGATAACGTACTCACCGTCGGGAGATCAGTAATAGGGCGGTGTGAAGCCCGATTCACCAATCACAGCGCATTGTAATTGTCAAACAACGCATGACATTGTCATAATCTTTTCGTGATGCGTTGTGATTGAGCTCCACACCGCTCTGCTTGCTTTAATTGAAATGTACACCTATAGGTCTCATTCACACGAGCGCTTTTGTAACGAGCGTTAAGAAAGTGGTTTTATAAACTCTAGCCGTTGAAATAGAGCAAGAAATAAATATCTATTTGTTATTTTCATGACATGAGCGTGAAAAAGCGCTCGTGCGATTTAGGCCTAAAGTTGATTACCCTTTGAATTGAATATTACTTTTCTTTATATTAGGGAAAAACGCTAATCTATATGATATTATTTACAAGTAACGCTTTAAATATTGCCCGCTAATACTCGTATATTATTATATCAATATATTCAGTGGCATGTATTTTGTATTACAGCATGGAGGCATGACTGCGGGGCATAAACCTTGAGCTCTAACCTCTTTGTGTGCTATATTTATTATCTGTACCTCTAACTTGCATGCGCGGTTATACGCCTCACTTGGCAGCATGTTGCGTCAGATTTGACACTTACTAATTTAATAGTTGTCAATTTTGACAAGTAGCCTGACGTTTAACAATGTCACTTTGACAGTTATTGAAAACAATGGTTTCTGTAATTAAATAGTAAAGCAAAGAATGGTATCTTTCTTCGCATAATATAATTAATTGGAATGCAGCTGTCATCTTGGTACAGTTTTAGTCAAACTAAGATGTCAGCCCTGTCAATACAAAGATTATAGTTTATTTTGTTTGTTTAATTTATAGAGAATATATTTGTTAGAGTTGTTATTTTTTTTAATCTGAGGTAATGCCATTCACTCGAATCAAATATGTAGTTTATTTTTGTAGTTATATTATTTTAGTTATTCATTTTATTGAGTAATTTAAGTATATTTAAATAAATTATTTTTCTAGATATAATTTAGATTATTTTTAACAAGTGACTTGTAATAAGTGTATATATACGTAGATAATTGTATTTACATAAGAAAGTTATTTATTTTTGGGTTTTGTTTTTATGTAGGTTCCTATAATTTTGTTGTAGAATATTTCATTTTATATTCTTGCCTGAGGAAATAAATTTGAATCCTAGTTTTTTGGTTGTGATTTCTGTAATGTTTTATTTTAGTAAGCACAAATTATTTATGGTAGGATATGTCATTCGTTCATTCAATTGTATTTCCATCTCACTTTTACCTACCATTAACGCATGGTGCGAGCGAGACGGCTATACAATTGTATGCGAGTGACAGAGACAACTAGTGATATGTCAATATACGAAAATCTTCCTGCTTGGCTTTACGTGGTAGAGTTTGTGTCAACCAATATTGTGTCTAATCTTAAAGGCTCAAGATACAATATACCACATTCTCACTGCTACTGGGAATGGTTGCATCTGTGTGTTTCTAACTTTTATTCACTCATTCATTCATTTTTTGAATGAACCTATTTATTGCCCTTGCAGGGTGGGTTATGGTTTTCAATATAAGTGGTAAATAAATAAAAATAGTTTTGTAACTCCCGACTCCGACTGGTAATTCTTGAACATAATAATAATATAAAAATCATTGGTTTAAGAGTAATTATTAATAATGGATCTCATGAGTGATCTTGCCTCGTAATAGCTTGTAAATTCGTTTATTTTAATAGTTTGTTCAATAATCAATTCATCAATGCTTACAAAAAGTCATTTTCAAACATTTCTACACACACCACCACTTTTTTCTTAGGGTTATGTAAACCCCACACCCACAAGTTACGACACCAGGGTTGGCCACTGACCTTACTGTACATTCACATACGAGTACAAACATTATCCCGTCGGGGGTTACCCCACTACCCCACCACTGTAACATCAAACGGGTCACCATAACCCACCTGAGTGGTAGAACCCACTCGCACGTGTCGTATGACGTACTAACGTGTTGCCGCGGGCGCCAGAGTCCCCGGCCGCCAACATCCCGGACGAGCGGCGCGCGCTCTCGCTGCAGCAGAAGGCCATGGAGTCCTTCGTGCGCCGCAACAGCTACGGGGACATCTGTGAGTATACAGGGAGGACATCGTCAGAGAGGGAAGGAAATTAGTGGGTGTTTTCATTATCAAAGACTAGCAGCGCCCCGCGGTTTTACCCGCGTTGTGCCCGTTCCCGTAGGAAATCCGGGATAAAATGTAGCCTATAGCCTTCCTCGATAAATAGACTATCTAACAGTGAAAGAATTATTCAAATCGGTTCAGTAGTTTCTGAGATTAGCGCGTTTAAACAAACAAACAAACAAACAAACAAAACAAACTCTTCAGCTTTATAATATTAGTATAGATACGGGATGACAGTATGACTGGATGAGAGTGTGACAGGAAGGAAGGGAGTTGATGCTGAGAGAGGAAATTAGAGTTTTTCGAACGAATTACACCGCTCGTGGTCACGGGATGACTCGGTGATGGGATGATACAGAACCGAGTGCAAATCGAGTGAGTTTAAAAGTATAATGTTGATAACGTGTTGTTCCTGCGCGGCGTCAGGTGAGCGCAAGGACCCGCTGAACGCGCTGCAGATCAAGAACGGCGGCTCGAAGCGCAACGCGCTGCTCAAGTGGTGCCAGCAGAAGACGCTCGGCTACAACAACATCGACATCACCAACTTCAGGTGAGGCGGGGTCGTGACGTGTTCGCGTACTCGGTTACACCGAATACGACTGCACATCGAATATAAGACTTATTCAAATCAATTCAAATGTATTGCGTTCCAAAACATTAATTATATACATTTCTATAGGTGATAAACTTAAAATTACCCTGTCGGTCACAGCACTTTAAGGCACAGTACGTTATGCAAGTGGGTGATTACGCGTAATCTATCGGTATCTTCATATATCTTCGGTGAGATGAGAGGTCTTTGCAGTAGCGGAACATTACTTTTATTTTGCTATGTATTATAATTCCATGATAAACTTCTTGAATTCCTTTTGCCTCGTGTTAATTCCTAGAGAGGCGTCGTCAATCCGTTAGTACTGTTAGTGTCTTCTATCCCTATCTTTTCAAAAGAGTCAGAGGTACTCAAATTGCATTAAACCCGCGGGGGTCTTTAAGCGGTCTAAAAACTCCGACACCAGGGTTGGCCACTAACCTACTCGAAATATATATATACTCTATTTCTTTTGGATTGGCACAAAATGTGGTTAAATGTCGTCAATTATCAGCCGAAGACGATTGCTCCTGAAGAGGAAAAAGGTTTAGTAATTTTATTTCATTATTACTCTATCTCTAAACCTTTTTCCTCTTCAGAAGCAATCGTCTTCGGCTGGAAAATTGACGACATTTAACCACATTTTGTGCCAATCCAAAAGAAATAGATTATACATACCCTTGGCATCCGTACAGTTCGTCGTGGAACGACGGGCTGGCGCTGTGCGCGCTGCTGCACTCGTACCTGGGCGAGGCCCGCGTGCCGTACGCCTCGCTGGGCCCGCACGACAAGCGCACCAACTTCTCCATCGCCTTCGCCGCCGCGGAGTCCGTCGGGATACCCACCACCCTGGTCAGTTCATCAATACACTAATACACCCGGATACATTCACACACGGTTCATTCCATTATTAATTAATTATATTTCAACATTTGCCCAGAAATCAATTATGCTACAAGTTGATAATTTATTTCGTTCTAAGAACCGATTCGGGCAAAAATGTCGGAACGATGCTTTTTAACACGCTTTTTATTAGCTTGGCCTGTATGTACGTACGTACGTATGTAATGGAATCTTTGAACATCATTTTCACCAACTTCCAGAAGTCTGATTAATTTGAAACTTTGCATATGTATCAAGAACCGATGACAATGCAATAATTTAATAACAGTTTCCCGTTATCCTTAATGGATTTGCCAGATTTACTAAAAAATTATTACTTCATATAAAAGACATCAACGGGCGCTCGCTGTGGACGGAACGGGAGTTCTGTTTTATTTTACTAAATGGTACTAGACACTAACAGCGTCCCGTGGTTTTCCCGTGATGGGCCCGTTCCCGTGGGAATTACGGGATGAAAAGTTGCATTTAATGTTATGCTTATTAAAAAATAAAAAATAAAATTATAGTTTAAAAAAACTAAAAAAACACGCTTTTATTGCAAATTGAACTAAAAACTAGAAAATAATTTTTCTCCTCAAATCAAAATTATAATAAAATTTAAGTTGTAACACAATGATTCAATTCAGAGTAAAAAGCGTGGGGTGCTTAATATTTTTAAATATTACAATCATCATTGGTAACTATCTATGAGACTTATGAGAGGATAGTTATGAACTACAGTACAACTTAAATTTTATTATAATTTTGATTTGAGGAGAAAAAATATTTTCTAGTTTTTAGTTCAATTTGCAATAAAAGCGTGTTTTTTAGTTTTTTTAAACTATAATTTTTAACATTGCACAGATATCTATATTATAATTAAGAATCCCGTAGTGTACTTCTTATTCCCAAATTCCTACGGGAACTTGTGTTTGTCAGTAAAATACTTATATAGAAATATATCTCGTTCCAGAACATCCAAGACATGATCCAACAGGAGCGGCCGGACTGGCAGCAAGTGATGGGCTATGTCATCAGCATCTACAAGCACTTCGAGACATAAAGACCATATGTAAGATCAACACTTGCATCTATATATCGACGGACAAATGTAAGATCAACACTTGCATCTATAACCACGGACAATTGTAAGATCTACACTTGTAATATATCAATAAATAGTGTTGGTGGATCATCCCTTGCAAGTAGCAGACATAACAAAACATATTGTTACTTGTAGTAACACATTTTTAAACAAAATAATGAGATGTGACTAAGTAGATCAACGCTTGCAGGTATAACGAGTGATAACGAATCGTTAGAAAAAACACAGATTGACAATTGCAGATACAACGAAATTATTAGTTTATCAGAACTGACTGACAAACGATTATAGAAGATCGAAAACAGACATAACTATTATAATGGAGATATACTTTGGTGCAGAGATGTAAGGAAATGTAATGTTGTTCTGCATTTAAAATTCGTAGAAAACTTACGGCTGTTACGAAAGTAGAGGTAATAATTTGTGAATGCGTTAAATTATTTATTATAATGTTTATTGCCTTCGTACTTATAATATATTTCTAGATACAGTCCCTAATTAATTTATATGAACATTTGTTTTTGATATATTGGATATTGTCAATAATATACGGCTATACAATACGCATTCTTGCAAGTGTGAGTGTACTTGCAAGTGTTAACCGAAAGTATGTTAAAATAAAAGGCAACTCCTTGCATGTACGGTCAGCCAAATATGTGGTCTACCACCCTACGGTTGAGATTCATTTGAACGTCATGAAACAACAAGGTCAATTTTTAACGTCATAACATAATTGTGCATAGAAAAGTCAACCTTAGCGATCGTTACATCTCGCAGAAACTTTTGTCAAAAGTGGTAGACCACTTTCTTGGCCGACCGTACCTTACTTACTTACTGTCATGTAAGAACGACAAATGGCATGTATCTAGTAACTGAGTCAATACTGGCACTTGCAGCATGCAAGCGACTATCGTCTCTATTTCACATGTCTTAAAGGATCAAAATTGCATATAGGAATTGAATCGAAACGGTTGTAAATGACATTCCCTTTTGGTAGCTTTCTTAAATGTTCTTACATAAATACATATTTTAATAATGTGATATACTTATTCCTATATATTTTACTGGAACATTAAAATATTACTTTTTATACACTTCAATATTAATCTTATATAAGTAGTCGTATTGTATTCAATAAGCTTACAGCTAGAATTCCATTCATTCATATTAATTCATTCACTCATTCATTCATTATTCAATGTCATTCGTTACTCATGCATTTATTCATTCAATCACTATTTCATTAATATGTCCGAATTATGTCATACATAACATTTTATCTGCAGTGAGAGTATACAAGTACAGCCTTTACTGTTAAAAACTAGCTACTAATATAAAAAGCTTTCTCCCATCGTAGACAGACATATAAAACATAAACTGAAAAGTTCATCTCATTCATTCATTCTCAATCTCATTCATTCTTTAAACGTTATATATAATATAATCAAAGATAATAAAAATGGCCTTCGATTGTGTATGAACCGTCTTCATCGGAAAGACTGAGAGTTTGTCGTCAATGATAGATTGATAGTTAGGTATCGGCCTTAGAAACGTGATAATAATGTTATGATATTATAGCTTGCTTTTGCTCTGTATTTTGGTATAATCTATACAATAAGATATTATAATAATATTAATCGTAATCCTCTTTTAACAATGTTGGTTAAATATAACTCGGGCTTATATTTCAATCACTTTGAATAGTTTGGTCAAATAGTAGGAAATGTTAATTTATAGCTTAAAACACTCGTTCATGTCGACTATCAAATAGACAGAGTATATCAAATTGTGATAACAAATATATTTGAAAAAAGTTGAGAACCAAATATGGTATTGCTTCTTAGAATGAGTGACGTTTTGGTGTTCATGGGTTTAATATAAATAGTAAACCATCAACACTTTCCTAAAGTAAGACGATTCCGTGCTTCGGAGGGCACGTTAAGCCGTCGGTCCCGGTTACTTTCTACGGATAGTAGTCGTTACATGAGCCATGTCAGAGGCCTTTGGCGGCTCAATAACTCTGACACCTGGATTGGTCAGGTTGACCATCCACTCGATGAAGAAGAAGCACTTACTTTGCCCAAACTATACCGAGGATTATTTTAATATCTCATTTAACTTCATACATATTATATTTTATTAGAATTTAAACAATTATTTCTCATAAGACATTTATTAAGCTTTTTATGACTTGATATTTTTTATTTATGTATTTAATGAATCTTTCATCAACTTTATAATGCTGCGACCGAATTATGTGAACCATTCAAGCTAAATAATACCTTATGGCTTAGATATAGTAACTATATTAGTTTGAAGCGGTATGGTGGTAGCAAGCCTGTAATAGTGAGGTTTGGGGGACATGCCTACACACAGTCTACGACAGTCTGTGGCAGACTGTGGCAGTCTGCAATAGTCTGCTACAGTGTAAAGTATACCCTGTGTTGGTAGCGTTTGTTAAATGACCAGTTTGTTGTTCAAGGCCAGTCTGATTTGAGACGAATTGTGTCAAGTTTTGCCTCTTCGCGTGTTATCCATTGGTTGTTGAATCTTATTCGTAACATTTAATTTAATTATAATTTCGAGATGTTTGTATTTTTCTAATGTACATATAGAGTAAATAAAGTTCCTGATTTTATAGATTTTGAGTTTTACTTCCCATAGTGCAGTTGTTAGTAATAAGGGCGTTATTCATAAACAGCATTTTAGGTATGAAATGGTTTGTCCCTTTCCGACATACGCTATTTTCCAAAGAGCGAAAGAGACAAAACACTTTAATTCAATGTTTAAGTTAAATTACTTTTATAAATAAGGCGGTAAGTCTTTATCCTGTAGTGGCAGATTTCTTTAGGACTGACGGGATGAATCTTTTCCTATTGCGTGGACAGCCCACGAATCGGCCTGTACTATCTCATAGAAGGCCTTGGGCCTAACTAATACATTCATTACGCCTAGAAGTTAGAGCACAAAACTTACACAAGAAACATCATTAGACATTGAGGCTCGATTAGTCTAAGAACTAATCGAGTCTCAATTGAATGCCCATAGAATGGTAAACCAGTTCGTTTGACATCCAATTGAGACCACTGACTAACGAATACCATCATCTATACTAATATTATAAAGAGGTAAAGTTTCTAACTTTGTGAGGGCTAATCTCAGGAATTAACAGTCCAATCCCAATAACTCTTTTTGTAATGGATAGCCCACGAAGGATAGCCATATTCAACGGGAAGGTCATAGGCTATTTTTCATCCCTAAATTCCCGTGGGAACGGGCACGATGTGGGTTAAATCGCAGGGCGCTGCTAGTATGGCAATAAACATACGAGAATGATGCGTAATTACTACAAACAATAATCACAGAGGGATATAAGTAATTTGTTATTATTTAATTATCGTGCAAATGTTCCCGAGTCATTTGTTATATAAACGATTATAAAGGTTATCGCCGAGTCGCTACTATCTATTGTTGACACTCGTAAAAATTATCGAATATTTATTCGCAAAGTAAACAAGATTCAGCTGATCCTGTTTGGGTGGGGGTAAAGGTTGTGGTGACGTGCGACGATGGCGCGAGGCGAGTGCCGCCCGGGGGTTATATGAGCGATAGTCTTTCGCTCCCCTATCTATTCCCGTGAGGCGCTTACACTTTCGTGATTTAATCATACTAATATTATAAATGCAAAAGTTTGTGAGGATGTATGTATGTATATTATATGTTTGTTACTCTCACAAAAACACTACTGGACGGATTTGTTTAAAATTCTCGTGTCACAGTGTTCGTTCGCGTACTCCTCCGAAACGGCTTGACCGATTCTCATGAAATTTTGTGAGCATATTGAGTAGGTCTGAGAATCGGCCAACATCTATTTTTCATCCCGAAATTCGAGTCTACAGTAATATAGGTTATACATCAGAATAACATATGGGATACATATTATATCGAAATTCCCGCGGGAACAGGTAGGGTCAGGGTTCATAAGTAAACTGTTCAGATACATCTAATCACGTGTCTCTTAGTTGCGGCGCCCCGCGGTTTTACCTGCGTTGTACCCGTTCCCGCAGGAATTTCGCAATAAAAAGTAGTCTATGTCCTTTCTCAGGCACGCTTTCTCTAAACGTTACTCGTGGCGTTATGCCCTCTAACACTTCCACCCCGGGATCACACAGCTGAAGCAGGCTGTGCCTCCAACCCCTCTGACCGGCCGGTGGAAGCAAGCCGAGCCGAGAGTCCCGTTATTATTATTGTTCTTGTTTCTCCAACTATCACAGATTTTTAAAGCTGTAAAGTGGGCGCGTTTCCTTAAGCCGGGTTTACACGCTTGCCAAGCCTTGGCAAATTGCAAACAGTCCCAAGCCTCCACAAATCTCTTTTGGCGTTTGAAAGGCGTTTATACGCTTGTGAATGCGTCAGTCTGCAATATACATCCAAGCATGGCGGACACCGAACTTGTGACGGCTATTGCATTTGGTTTAACGTACTTTTATTTGAAATGTCTTCTTATCTTTATGATTTGCATCTTTCGGATTCCAGATGCATGGTTCCATTTGGTAATGTTCCAGAAACGAAAGACTCTCCTCATTCGACCAGCAACTCATTTTTTATTTATTTTTTGTAAAATCAAGCAAGCGTGTACTCGCCTCGAGATCACAATGGCTACTAAATGCGGACCAACATGTAAATGCATCGCAAGCGCTTGCCGCAAACGCCCTTTGATCTGCGTAAAAAAACCGACACTCGACTGGATCGGAAGCAAGCAGGCACAAGCCCACGCAAGCCAAGCCAAACGCCCTTTTTACATGCTTGCGATTGTCGAGCCTTGCCAAGGCTTGGCAAGCGTGTAAACCCGGCTTTAGAGGCGCAGCGGTACGGAGTTGTATTGATCAATCACAACACAACGCATTCAATTGTCAAAATCTTTTCGTAATACCACAGTATAGATATAAATTATATTTATACTGTGGTAATACCTTGTGTTTGCCTCCGCTTCTATGAAACGCACCCTAAGTTGTTTTCAGATATCTTCACTAACTAATTTATAAAGAGAAACAACATGTAAACAATACTTAAATTTAATTGACAACGTAAAGGTAAGTAAAGGTATACAATATAACAAACTCGAAATATAAAACAGATACAGGTAACACTTACAATGAATATAACAGTCGTATAATATAGGTAGTTCGCGCGGGCCACAGGGGCGCATTCAGTAGGGGGCTAGAACTCGACGAGGCCGGGGATGTACTTGTCGATGAGGCCCTCGTAGTAGGGCCACAGGGCCTCGATGTCGGGCACGTCGGAACTCTTCGTGTATAGGTCGTATTGGCTGCACACAATGATTGACACATCAAATGGAGAGACATAGAAAGGATTGGGGGAGCTTTGCCTAGCTAGGAATAGTGGAGTTACGTAAAATTGGGACGCTTCTTAGCGAATCGATGGTTTTAATAATATTTTAAATAATAATTTTAACCTACAATTCCCAGGGTACATACACCCTGGAAATTGTAGAATTATTGAGAACAATTTAAGTGAAAACGTTTTCTAACTATGCGCGCGCAGTGAACAATACCTAATTGTGGGTATAATTAACGCAAAATAAATTGTAAATACGTCAAGGCATTTATTATTATTTGTTGCCCGTGTTTCGAGCCCATTAATCGATATATAGCGGAATACCTACTCCCGCTGAACTACAGGGTCATCAATAGATCGTGAACGATTTTTGAATTACCTCGTCACAGTGTTATTGTCCGGAACATGGTTTATCTTATCTGGTTTATTCCATAAGAGTCACGATCCTGAGCCATATCTATAACTACACTACAAATTGGCATTCAAGTTATTGCTAAATAGATATATTGATTTCAGAAAATATATATCAATATATATTTCCTATAATATCATGGATAGTTGATCCCCTTACAATCCAAATTCGCCCAGGGTAAAGCCCAATACAAAAATCCTAGATCCGCCACTGGAGTGCTTAAGAAAAGATGTTTTTTAGTTTCATAAAACTATTTAAGGTATTTATACGCCTCGGTAGTCTAGTGGTATATCACTTGCCAAGATTGAGGTACCGGGTCGAGCGAAAACATGTTTCCTACTTTTCAAACATGGCTCGGGTTTGAGACCACCAACCCGCGGGAGGAAAGCGTGGTGATTACGACATCCTCCTCACTGTACTGATATCTTCAGTGAGATAAGAGGCCTTTGCCCAGCAGTGGGACATTACAGGTTCCTTTAAATTAAGGAAGGGATCCCAGTGGGACAACATAATGAAGCTATACTGACTTGAACTCGAGCACGTGCTTCATGATCTCCTCGTCGCCCTCCTTCAGCAGGTGCTGGTAGTCGCCGCCGGCGTGCCACGGGTAGAACGAGTGGTATCTGATCACGGAAGGAACATTTTTAAATGATTATAACAGCGATAGTACATACTTAAATCTACACTACTATTATAAAGAGGAAAGATTTGTATTTTTGTGTGTATGTTTGTAATGAATTAACTCAAAAACTACTTGACCGATTTGATTAATTCTTTTTGTAACGGATAGACATATTCAACGGGAAGGTTATAGGCTATTTTTCATCCCAAAACTCCCAAGGGGGTAAAACCGCGAGGTGCTGCTAGTATAAAATAGTCCCCAGTGGCTTTGATTTACCCAAAACTACTCAACGGATTTTAATGCTGTTTTCACCAACATACAGAGTAATTCAAGAGTAAGGTATGAACGCATATGAACCCAGGGTAAACGCGGGGCACTGTTAGTATCATAACAATAACACGAATGGAATGATAATGAACTAACGTCCGTTAGTGTGCTCATTACTTTACATGAAAATATCAGAATCTTCAGACGACCACGGATTACACCATTGGCCTAACTAATCCGATACCTGATCATGTAGAGCCCCTCCTTGGGAAACTTGGCCTTGTTGTGCAACAGCACTTGGTACAGGTACTCGTCGTGTCCCCACGACATCAGCAGGTTCTCCAGACCGCACTTCGGGCTGTACATGCCGCACTCCGTGCTGGAAGAGTCCCATCGTAAATATAATATAATATACCCGGACAAATTTACACACGGTTAATTTACTTTATATAATAATGTTTTCACACGCGTAATTAGGCCCAAAGTATGCTCTAAGCTTGTGTTATGGAATCTAACTCACTGATACTACTACATATACATTATAAGAATATATAATTGACACCCGACTTGTTGGGGCTTGTAGAGCCTAACACCTTAGTTAAGGTAAATGATAAGAATATAAATGATTGCTGGTATAAGTTATAATTTATTGAATTCACTATATGATTATGATTATGATGTGTACGCGGCACAACGATGATATGTGAACTGAAGGTAAAAATAATTAATTAAGTGAATAAACGAAATACGCTAACACAGCGTTTCGTTAGTGCAATGAATTGTACGGTGACCCGTACATGCTCCGGGGCTAGAAAGCTGGAGGCTGAGGGATGAGTGTAATGATTGATTAGTAGTGATTGAGATGCTATAAGATGATGCCATTGATTACTTAGATCTAAGTGTTAGTTAATGATTTATAAGGTGACAGTAAACAATGATTATAATGAATTTACACGTTTAAAATAACATTTGCCGATAATCGGAGAAGTGGATTTATTGAACACTCGCGCACTCGATTGATCACTCGCGCACTGTTCACCTTTCTCACATTCGACACTCGCGCACATATCAGTGAGAGTGCTGATGGGAGCGGGGCTGGGGCGCGGGCGGGAGCAGGCGCGGGCGCGGCCAGCGCGGCGGCGCGCGCGGCACCACGCGGCCCCCGCCGCTGTGAGCCCCGCCGCCGCCACGCAGTAGATGGCCACGTAGTGGTGTACGTCGTGGAGAGACACCTCTCCCGACTCCTCGTCCGATGAAGATGCTTTCAAACGATCTATCTGATCGTTTATGTTTTGAAATGATAACGTCAAATTGTCCGGCTGTTTGTAATCGGCAACCGGTATCGAAACATTTATTATGTTATTGACGGGTGCTAACTTTATATTCAAAAGGTCCGATTTGATGCTAATGTTATTTGTCAGTTCTGCGTGTGATATTATTGTAAAAGTGTCCCCTTTTATGACACAATCTTTTGCTAGAGCAACAACATTTACCCCGGTGAGCTGTTCGTCGGTAACCTGACTCCCACATATAAAACGAAGTTTACACAGACCGCAACATGATAATAAAAAGTGATTATTTGTAAACAGCTCCGTCCATGTAGTCTCACAAGCCGTGGTGGTTGTCCTGCAGGAGTTTCCTTGGTCGCTCTTGATGCATAGATTATTGTCGGAGTCTAGTTGGTAAATCGGTTTCTGGACCTTACACAAACTTGTGGTAGTAATATGAATACACTGCTGTAGATCAAACTGTGTCAATGGCAAGTGTGTATTTTGCCTTATGTTTAAGGCTAAGTAATCTGCGATAGGTGTTATTTTCACCATGGTTTTCTTGATTTGTTGTGAGATAGGAATAGGTCGGTAGATTTCATAACTATCTCGCGATACTAGCGGAATTTTTATTTCAAAAATAAAGTATTGATAGGACATGCGTGCCTTGACTTGCATTATTTGATACAGTATATATAAGTCCGTTGCTATGTTTTCAATAGGCAAAGAGAGTTCTCTTGATATCTGATTTGATATAGTATAGAGCTCATCGCGAAGCTGCGTTGGTGGTATGAGGTGGATGTTAAGTTGCTGAATGTGCGTTAAAGTGTCCAATAACGTTCCTTGAATATTCTTTAGGCTATTAAGAAGATTATTTGCTATAATATTGGTCAATACAAAGTCTTCACTGGTTCTGACCTTCAGAACCTCCTTTCTGATGGAAAAGGACGTCTTGTCTAGACTACTCAGGTGATGGTTAAACATTTTGGATTGTTTTTGTAAGCCCGCTTCTATTCTCTTCAGAACACTATTTTCGGCTTCTATGATAGACGTTTGATTCCTCGCTAGAGACAACAGATGCTTTTGGTTAAATCTAACTAGCGCGATATCCTTTTGATATTGTTCGGCGAAGTGCTCATCCAATACACCGAAAAGGCTATTAGCGATGTAACCGACACCGTTAACAAGGCCGCGGCGCGTGCGCTGACGCTGACGCGTTGCCTCGGGTGACTGCACTCTAAACTGCTGATTGAGCAACATGTGATTGTAATATTCTAATTCATTAAAGTCATGATTTAGTTGCAATAATATAATTGTACATTGAGTTTTAATATCCATTTGATCGCATATTGTTTCCAGACGATCCGTGTATGACTTGAATGTTCCTATTCCGTTCCAGTATGCATCCATTTTATAATACACTACTACTTTCCATTGATCCTGTATTAAACGCATGTCAGATAGCTTATCGAAGTAGAGTCCTTTATAGGCTGGAACTGATGAAATGTTGTAAGCGCCACTTGCCGAGGAAACGAATAGCATCATAAACAACAGAAATAGTTTTGTAATGATATTGATGCTTGGTCCTCTAGTTATTGGGGGCTTTTTGTTGATCTCGCCTTGTGTAGTTGTTTGTTGTTTGCTGTAAATGGTATCTTGGTATTCGAAGTTGACAGGTAAAAGCGAAAGTTTGACAATAGGTCTCCTTATTATGCCGTTTTTTGTCTTAATTGATACTACTCTGACGTATCCATCTTGGCCGGGGTGCAAATCAATGATTCGACCTAATGCCCATTTACCCGCAGGTAAATTAGCTTCGTGGATGATAACGATATCGTTGAGTTTGATGTTATCCTGTGCTTGTTGCCACTTGCCTCGCAATGATAGTTGACTGAGATATTCTGTTTGCCATTTCCTCCAAATATCGTGGAAGGTTTTCTGAGCCAGCTGCCATCTAGTTCTGGCATCTCTTTCGGTCTCGTAAATAGTTAAAACTGGACCACTGGCTAAAAAGTGAGATGGTGTTAAATAATCCAAGTCATCTGGGTCTTCCGAAAGAGCGCAAAGTGGTCTCGAGTTGAGGCAAGCTTCTAATTGTGCTAAAATAGTCGAGTACTCTTCAAAGGTAAGTTTTTGCTCGCCGATTACTCTTCGAAGGTGGTACTTTAAGCTTTTGACAGATGCTTCCCATAGTCCTCCTGCTGAGGGCCACGAGGGTGCATTGAAGTGCCACTGTATCTGCATCTCGCTGAGGTATGAGTGGAAACTTTCAGTTAAGATAGCTTTAATGTCTATGTACTCTTTTGCCAAGATTTTATTTGCTCCTACGAAGTTGGTCCCGTTATCACTGTACATATGTGACGGAGAACCTCTTCTGGCTGATAATCGTCTTAGAGCTGCTAAAAATGCTGACGATGTCATGTCTGATACTAGTTCTATATGAACCGCTTTGGTGACCATACAGACAAAAACTGCTATGTATCCCTTCGTTGTTTTTGCTCCTCGGCCTTTGTTAAATTTAATCTCGACCGCTCCAGTGTAATCCACGCCAGTATGATAGAAGGGTCTCGTAGGATTGGTCCTTGGTTCCGGTAAGTCACCCATAATTTGATGTAATTTGGCTGGATTGTGTTTTCTGCAAGTTACGCATTGACGTAGACGTCTCTTGACTGTTCTGTTGCCACCGACAATCCAATATTGTTTTCTCAACCATGCTAATGTTAGGCGGGCCCCTCCGTGAAAGGTTGCGCGATGCCCATAATCTATTAACAACTGCGCGAGACGACTGTCCTGTGGGATGATTAAAGGATGCTTCATATCTTCCGGTATGTGGCAATTCCGCAGACGTCCTCCAACACGCAGTAAACCGCTTTCATCCAAAAATGGGTTCAAAGATAGTAACTTGCTCTTTGATGGTAGCTTGCTTTTACTCTTGAGACATTTTATTTCTAAATCAAAGTCGGTCGCCTGAACATGTTTGATGATTTTGAGTGTCGCTGACTGTACTTCGTGTACTGTCAGGTACGATAATTTCTCACGTGAAATGATACGAAGTACCCAAGCTAGAACGTGCGTCACTCGCATAAAACTGCTGCATTTGCATAACAATTGTTCAATTATATTATCGTTTAATGTAATGCATTTGGTAGCGACGTAACTTTGTTTTGATTTTGATATTTCCAAATCGGTTGTATAATTTGGGCTTTCTAGGTTGCTAAAATGATTTGCAGTGGACAACCAGCTCGGGCCGCTCCACCAGAGAGGATGATTTTGGAGTTTTTCAACTGTAGTGCCGCGGCTGGCACAGTCAGCCGGGTTCTCAGCTGATTTAACGTAGCGCCAGCATGATGACGTCATTGTTTGTGTTATACTCCTGACTCGGTTTGCTACGAACGGTTTCCACCTATTAGGATCGCCTTGTAGCCACCCTAATACTGCTGTAGAGTCACACCAACCGTATACTTGCAGGTTATGCGTACTCAAACTGTCTGTGACCTTGCTCATAAGTTTTGATAACAAATATGCTCCGCTCAGCTCTAATTTAGGCAGCGATATTCCCATCTTTGAATTGTCTGATTTGCTGACCGGTACCAGTTTAGTTTTTGCCGCCAACAGTACAACTGAGATGTGTGTTTTATGTTGTATCCGTCCGTAGACGACGCATGCGTAGGCTACGTTTGATGCGTCACAAAACCCATGTAACTCGATGCTCTCCTTTTCATTACTGCCAATCCAACGTGGTATTTTGATTTTATTGATATTTTCTATGTCTGTGCGTAACCTTGACCATTCCGTTTGTAGTTGCTCGGGAATTTCGTCATCCCATGCTAGGGTTGTCACCCAGACATTTTGAAAGAGGATTTTCAGTTGCAGGATCACTGGAGCTAGCCATCCGAGTGGGTCAAAGATCTTAGATATTTCGGATAGTAAAATCCTTTTTGTAAGCCGTGAACTTGTTTTCTTACTCATTTTACATTCAAATGTGAAAATGTCTAGTCTTGGATTCCAAGTTAGACCTAATGCCTTTGTGCATTCTTGATTGCGGAATGTAAACAAGTCTTTAGTGGATTGTGTCTTGTCGAGATGTTCGATCAGTTGAGGCTCGTTGGACGCCCATTTCCTTAAGTTGAATCCTCCGCTCTTGAGTAGAGCTAACAGCTCTGTTTGTAGTTGTTTTGCTGTTTCAATGCTGTAGGTTCCAGACATCAGGTCGTCGCAGTAAAAGTCTTCCTCTAATACCTTGGCCGCGGTAGGGAAACGATGTCTTTCGTCCTTAGCCAGTTGCCTCAGAGTCATCATAGCTAGGAAGGGGGCTGATTTAGTTCCATAAGTAACTGTTTTCAACTGATAATCTTGAAGTGGTGCTTGTGGATAGTCTCGCCATACGATGTTTTGAAATTGTCGATCGTCGGGGTGAACTAGAATTTGACGAAATTCCTTCTCTAAATCTGCTGTAAGTACGTACTTGTACTTCCTCCACTTCAAAACAAGTGTAAGTAGATCCCGTTGCAAATTGGGACCTTGATACATAACATCATTGAGACTTATACCGGTAGTTGTCTTGCCTGACGCATTGAACACAACTCGTAGTGATGTTGTTGCTGAATCTGGTCGCTGTACGCAATGATGAGGTAAATAGTATGTAAGAGGACCATTTTTTGGTGCCTTTTCCATATGACCTAATTCTATATATTCGTTGATAAATGATTTATAATCTCTTGCTACGCTTTCTTGTTTGGTGAACTTCCGCTCGAGCTGATGAAATTGTGCCACCGCTTTGGGCTTTGATAAGCCTAATTTTTCCTTTGCGTCGGGCAACATAGGGAGGCGCACGACGTATTTACCGTCCTCCTGGCGCGTTGTTGTGGACTCGTACAGCTGAACGCACTGTTGATCTTCATTGGAGATGTTTGAATTGTCAGCTAAATCTTCTTTTGCCCAAAATTGTTGAATGTCCTTTACATTGATGTTGACCACGTTGCATTGAAACGAAACGACATTTCCACATAATATCCAACCTAAACGTGTTTGTTGAGCGACTGGCACGCATTCTGTATTCTTGACGATCCCTGATTGAATGATGTAAGAGTATACTTCAGCGCCTAACAGAATATCTATCGGGCGACTGACATAAAACTCTGGATCAGCAAGTTGCAGATGTTCTAAATAAGTCCAGGAAGGTTTTGAAAATGATCTATTCGGCAAATTGTTAACTAAATGTTTCATTATCAACGCATCGGTGTCGAATGTAAATGAATCATTGTATGATGACGTCATCCGTATGTTGACAACTCCTTTACAATTTTGTTCTCGTGCCCCAACGCCAAAGATTATGCCCTTACATTGTTTGCGGGGCAACCCTAATATTTGCGCGGCATTCTCGGATATCAGTGAGGTCTGTGACCCTTGGTCAATGAGAGCCCTCATGGCATGGAATGACCCGTCAGAAGCCTGTACCTTGATATTCGCTGTAGCTAGCAATATTTCACTAATATTTTCTTGTAAAATATTAGTATTAATTTTATGTTCTTTAATTGCATTTGATTTTATGCTTATTGTTGTTTTTGCGAAACTGTCGTGCAGTAATGTATTATGCTGGCCTTGGCAAGTTCTACACCTTTTGGTAGAAAAGCAATCTCTACCATCATGATCATAAAGGCAATTTTTGCATAACGACAAATCGGTTATTGTTCTACATTTTCTTTCCGGTGTAAACTTGAGAAATGTTTCACAATTGTAAATTCCATGTGCCTCATTGCAAATAGGACATGTTTGAATTTTATTTGAATTAAATGTTTTCTTGTTAATATTGAATGATTTGAAGAAAGGAGTCTTTTTGTTCTCCGGTGATTGCTTATAGACCTCTCTGTCTTTCATTTGACTATGTTGAGGTTTAGGCGTTTCTTGTTTGCGTTTAGAGCTCTCGAGATTAGTGAACTTCGTCCTTAAATAAGACATTAACTCCGCTAAAACAGGAATCTCACGCGATCCTTTGAGCGATTCAACGTAACCGTCATGGGTTTCAATATCCAGTTTTTGTGTTAGGATATAGACTATGATCGAATCCCAGTGGCTAACATCCACTCCTAAGTTCTGGATTCCGTTTAGAGACTCGTTAGTGGTGTCATGTAACTTCTTAATGGCTGCTGCGGTTTGATGATGGAGTGTAGGTAGGTTCATGAGGTTCTGAATGTAGGTGTTCAATATTAGTTTCTTATTGTTGTAGCGGTCGTTAAGGATTTCCCAGGCAGCTTTATAGTTCTCACAGCTGATGTTCAGGTGGTGAATTAATTTTTCGGCTTCACCTCGGAGTTTCCCCTTAAGAATTTGCATCTTTTGTCCACCTGTTATGGACCGATTGTTGTGTATAGATCCGGTGAACAAATCCTTGAAAGTAACCCAATGTAGATAACTACCGCTGAAAATTGGGATCTCTATTACTGGAGTCGATTTTTCTTGAAAACTCTGTGACCGCAATTTTTCCGTGATAGCCTTCTTCATCTGTTGATATTTGACCTCATACGCACCAAACGCTTGCTCGTACTCCTCATTATCCTCAATGAGCTCGCTGTCGATCTCCCAATGAAGAGTGTCGATGAGGGACCACCGCGACTTCAATACGCTTAACAGTTCTTGATACTCTGAAGTTTCCAAACTCGCTTCAAGGTCAATGTTCTTCAAAGTATGATGTAATGCCTTGAAATAACTCTTTTGCTTCCTTAACATTTCTTCTAGCTTGCTACTTGTCCCTTGATCCTTGACTGCTGCCGTCTCGCCGTCGTGCTTGCTGGTTGATTGCTGGGCTAGGACGCTTGGGGACCCTAGGGGAGTGGCTGGCCTAAGAAACGGTTCAGGGGGTAAATGTTTCATTATGAATGCTCTAGCTTCCTGATAAAAATCTGACGCTTGCTTATAACAATCAGTGAGAAAATACTCATGTTTTTTATCGTCAAATTCACACAGTTTTATATGGTTGCTTTGAAAATCTTGAAAGAGACTATCTAAGTCGCTAATGCGCTTCTTAATATACAAAAAATCTCTTCGATTTGGACCATCCTTTTTAAAGTTGCTTAGGAGCCGTTCCATGGCTCCCATGTTCTGCTGCTGCTTTGATAGAAGGTCTTCCATTTTGAAGTTATATGGGTATATAATATAAGTGGACTCACCGTAGACTGGTTACCAACCCACGTGGTATTTGTAAGACACTCGCGTGAGTAGATCCCGCCTATTCGGAGGCTCGAAGGACCATAAGATGTTGGGGCTTGTAGAGCCTAACACCTTAGTTAAGGTAAATGATAAGAATATAAATGATTGCTGGTATAAGTTATAATTTATTGAATTCACTATATGATTATGATTATGATGTGTACGCGGCACAACGATGATATGTGAACTGAAGGTAAAAATAATTAATTAAGTGAATAAACGAAATACGCTAACACAGCGTTTCGTTAGTGCAATGAATTGTACGGTGACCCGTACACGACTCGTCGCCAACAACTATGTCTTTACTTCACATATTGTTACTCCGTTGAATCGAGCCCGCAACCCCCGACGTTGTAAGCGCTCTCACTGCCACTGTGCCAACGGGCTTGTCTTGTCTTAGATGTTATGTATAGTTTATCTACTCACTTGTACTTGGGGTTGTGCGTGTCAGGGTTGTCCTTGAAGCTGTCGTCGCCGTAGACGATGGAGCGACCCCAGCGGCAGCCCACCGCGAACGTGTCGCCCACCACGCACCACTGGGGCTCGCCGTAGAACGCCATCACCTAACAAGACGGAAAAATCAAAACTATCGTAGGTGGAAACAGGTGTAGAGTCGGTTATCGTGATAACATGTCTGATATAGCCATTGAGTTAAATGTACCAACGTACTGTACGTTGGTAAATATAACTCAATGGCTATAGCTTATCTCTGGAACTTCCATTCGGATATTAAACATTACAAAAGAAATTGATATAACTATGGCAGAGTAATTTAAAATCGCTTTGAATTGTTAGCGATAACCGGGGCGGGCGTAGTTAAAATAATAAAGATGAAGAATTTGTTGTAACGTTTGTTCTTTGTTTGTTTACAAGCCAGTCCTATTTGTATAATTATTTTTGAAATATACAGCCACATTTAATAGAAAGCTTAATGACTATTTTTATCCCGAAATTCCCACGGGAACGGTCACAACACGGGGCGATGTTAGCCTATTAATAAAAGAGAACTCAATAAGGGTCGTGCCATCTGTTCCTCACCTTGCCGAGATCATGAATGAGTCCGATGAGGTGGAACCAGTCGTCGTCGGGGTGCTCCTGGCGGATGCGCTCGGCCGTCTGGAAGGCGTGCACGATGTTGGGCAGGGCGGTGTCGGGGTCCGACTCGTCCACCAGGTCGTTCAGCTTGATGAGCGCGTCCTTGATGGTGGACTTGAAGTGGTTGAACTTCAGCCACTTCTCCATCTTGCCTGAAAGTCGCGGCTTGTTACTTCATTGTGGGCGTGTTTCTATAGAAGAAGACCGGAACTGTGAAGCTCAATCGACCAATCATATCGCATTGAATTGTCAACCGAGGCACTGGCACTGTCCAAATCTTTTCGTTATGCGTCGTGATTGGTCAGATGAAATCACCGCACAGTTCTTATTATGTTTTAAATTTTTAATTGAATGTTGTGTTTATTATATTACTAGCAGCGCCCCGCGGTTTTACCCACGTTGTGCCCGTTCCCGTGGGAATTTCGGGAATTTTTTTACATAAAAACCATCCTCTTGAATCACTCTACCTATTACAAAAAACCGCATCAAAATTTAAAATTAAAGTAATTTTAAAGATTTAAGCATACATACAAACAGACAAACAGACACGAAACAGAGACGACTTTATTTTATACTATGTAGTGACTTATATACTAACATAATGAAGCAGAAGAGTTTGTTTTTTTGTTTGTTTGAACGCGCTAATCTCAAAATTAGAATAATTCTAGAAATATCCCGATTTAGATTTCGATTTAGTACGTCTTTAAGATGTATCGGAAGTCACGGAATCATATCTCGAGTAAAATAAACAGATAGATAGATGTGCACAAAACTACATCAATAAAACATACGGGTAGAATACATTACCTAAAAACCAAAGGAGGTCTCATTTCGGCAGTATATTTGTTAGTTCGTTCGTCATTGTTTATGATCGATTTCGAAAATTCTTTCGGTAAGAGGTTAAAAGTTTGCTTACCAAATGGCCCCGTTTCAATTGATTCTAAAATAAGGAGGTCTTCTGGGAGAAATCTTGTTTAATTTAAAGTCGGTATTTCGCTAAAAAAAGCTATGAGAATTACATACCTTCCTTATACTGTGCTTAAATGCTGAAACCGAAATAACTTGAAATTGTTATTCCACGTACCCTTGACGAAGTCGACCGACTGGTTGGTGTGCATGTCGTAGTAGGTCCTGCGCACGCGCTGGCGCACGGGGTCGGAGTCGTCCACGGTGTAGTCGCGGAAGGCCGCCACCGGCTTGTCGCCGAACTTGGGCTCCGGGCGCAGCAGCAGCGACGGGTCCATCATCTCCACGGGCGAGTCCTGGACACGTACAACCGGTTTACTGACGGACGAGCTCGCGGGATGACAAGCAGTTGGTAATAACAATAAGAATAAGGTTGCTGAGTTGTTAAAATATTTATTGCTTGTTTTTGACAAGTTAAGGATCTGAGGATGTTAAATAAATCTTCTAAGCGTCATAATTAAAAAATATTAAATTATAGCACATTCCATGTTAATTTAAAATAATAACGTAAGTTGCCAAGTTACAGTTATAAATTAAATTTTGCCTTAAAATTTAAAAAATAAGTTTCAAAATTAACTCACTGGCTTAACTTTCATTGTCACGTGTTAATCCGACGACGTGAATTTTGAAACTGAGCTGACCGCCGCGATGCCGCTAGATATAATAAATAAATGAAAACAGATAAGATAGCAGATCAAAGGGCGTAAGTTCACGATGAGCGGCAAGAATGGCGAAAATAACTAGAATAATTAGGAATACTCTGTCCGTTATCGAACTAGCAGCTTCCCTGCGGGTACACCCGGGCGTGAGATAAAGTTCCTTACGCAGTGAGTGCTTTGCTCTTCCGTGGTCCTGTAGCGGTCGTGACGTATTGGACAAGGCGACGTTGGCTCCGGGTCAAGCAACATGCAGATTACACTACTTGGATGGGTGGCCATGAGGCACCTTTGAGGCACTTCTAAAGCTAATTCAATTATCATTGAGATGTGAAGGAGCTTGCATTGAACAGAAATAGATGGAGTAGTCTGCATCACACTCACCGACAAGAGCCTTGCTCTTAAATTTATGATGATGATCGGTTCAATCTTCTTCTTCTTTCAATAGTATACCTACTATGTGATGGTTGGTAGGCGGCAGCGGTCACAAGTCATACATATACACGAGGCGTGTAATACCTATGCGCCGTAGTAGTGCCCAATCGTGCGCGCGCACCGATGCTCTTTTGTTTGTCATACAAACGCACGTAGCAGCATGACTGAAAAACTCTTTTTGCCCTAACAGCCATCCAAATATGTTCGAGCTGCTTGTTGCTCGATCGTGGTTAACCAGAAACAGTTGCGTGAACAAAGAAACATACAAAAAAAACTAAATTGAAACCGCTTCATCCGTTCGGAAGCTAAGATGAGACAGACAGACAGACAGGCACACAGACAGACAAACAGACAGACAGACAGGCACACAGACAGACAGACAGACGTCAGACTTATTTTCTTATTTTTTGCAAAACCCCTCTTTTTGCGTGGGGGTAAAAAAGTAATAAACTTCAGGACAAACTTTCGCATCAGTAATAAGTTTGTTTGTACTCGTATTGTAGCATGACGTACACACGCGTAGAAGATAAAAGATTATTTCAAGTTTATAGTGTTTTGAAGGATTATTTTTATTTCCTGACTTGTTTAAAAAACATTCGAGTACGTTAGTGGCCAAACATGGTGTCGGAATTTTTCGACCGCCTTTAGGCCACCGACAGTGACTAACATTAAAACCGAGAACCGAGAGTTTTACTTGCAGCTCAGGTAGAGATGCGCTCACACTTTAAGTTTAATATTTAACGGTGCTGTTAATATTACTTAATTTAATTAGATAGAGGTTTTTGTTCAACGAGTATCTGCAATACATCGGGAACAATGTAAAAGAAATGAATTTTACAATCATAGTAACTTCACGAGTGAGAGTCACTGAAGAGTTTTCTAGCAAATTGATGCATAATGATGACTCAAATACCTAATATGACTAGGTACATAGTATAAAAGAAAGTCGCTTTCCGCTGTCTCTCTGCCCCTATGTATGCTTAGATTTTTAACACGCTTTTATTAGCTTGGCCTGTATGTATGTATGTATGTACGTATGTAATGAAATCTTTGAACATCATTTTCACCAACTTCCAGAAGTCTGATTAATTTGAAACTTTGCATATGTATCAAGGACCGATGACAATGCAATAATTTAATAACAGTTTCCCGTTATCCTTAATGGATTTGCCAGATTGACTAAAAAATTATTACTTCATATAAAAGACATCAACGGGCGCTCGCTGTGGGACGGAACGGGAGTTCTGTTTTATTTTACTAAATGGTTCTAGACACTAACAGCGTCCCGTGGTTTTCCCGTGATGGGCCCGTTCCCGTGGGAATTACGGGATGAAAAGTTGCATATAATGTTATGCTTACTAAAAAATAAAAAATAAAATTATAAGTAGTTTAAAAAAACTAAAAAAACACGCTTTTATTGCAAATTGAACTAAAAACTAGAAAATAATTTTTCTCCTCAAATCAAAATTATAATAAAATTTAAGTTGTAACACAATGATTTAATTCAGAGTAAAAAAGCGTGGGGTGCTTAATATTTTTAAATATTACAATCATCATTGGTAACTATCTATGAGAGGATAGTTATGAACTATGTACATTAAAATGCACCCCACGCTTTTTACTCTGAATTGAATCATTGTGTTACAACTTAAATTTTATTATAATTTTGATTTGAGGAGAAAAATTATTTTCTAGTTTTTAGTTCAATTTGCAATAAAAGCGTGTTTTTTTAGTTTTTTTTAAAACTACGCAACGGATTTTGACGCGGTTTTTTTTAAATAGATAGTGATTCAAGAGGAAGGTTTATATATTTAAAAATTCCCGAAATTCCCACGGGAACGGGCACTACGTACGTAGGTAAAACCGTGGGGCGTTGCTAGTTCTTCCAATATACGAGTATAAGGCGTAAATAAAAGTCATGTGCAAAATGTCGTGGCTGGGCTGTTTGTAACACTATAGTTAATGTTATTATTTTGTTATCTATGCACGATAACCATAACCTTTGAGTTACACGGTACGAATATAGCGAAGTTATTGTTTCTAGAGCCAACTTCTAAAGAGGGAGGTTACTGGTTCCGCTAGTTCAAACGTAATGTAGCACGTGGAATACAACCCGATGAGGAAACTGAACATCAGATTTTATTAGGTAATATTAATTAATAATAATTTTTTGACAATCTACTTATAAACAAATAAGGCATGCAAATAACGGCAGGGTAACAGGGTTGGTGTTTTAAGTTTTATAAAGACCGAGTGCGAGTGCGAGTGGGACTCGCGCGCGAAGGGTTCCGTACCAAACGGTAAAAAATTACATTTTGTTTTGTATGGGAGCCGCCCTTGAATATTTGTTTTATTTTATTTTTAGTATTTGTTGTTGTAGCGGCAATAGAAATACATCATCTGTGAAAATTTCAACTGTCTAGCTATCACCGTTCTTGAGATACAGCCTGGTGACAGAAGGACGGACAGACGGACATCGAAGTCTCAGTAATAGGGTCCCATTTTTACCCATTGGGTACGGAACCCTAAAAACAATGGAAATGTTGATTAATGTTGTACGTCATGACCGTAGCTTAACAATTAATATAAACGGCCACCCATCCCTTGTACGACTTTTGCTTAGCATTCAATATTGAGGGACACCTATCCCGTTATTGTACGTGACAACCGTTGCTTAACATTCACTATCGACGGCCACCCATCCCATTCACGTGCGTGACAACCGTTGCTTAACATTGACTATCGACGGCCACCCATCCCATTCACGTGCGTGACAACCGTTGCTTAACATTCACTATCGACGGCCACCCATCCCATTCACCTACGTGACAACCGTTGCTTAACATTGATTATCGACGGCCACCCATCCCATTCTAGTGCGTGACAACCGTTGATTAACAATTAAAATAAATGGCTACCCATCCCATGCCTAGACGTGACAACCGTTGCTTAACATTCAATATCGGCGGCCACCAATCTCATTTTGGTACCTGATAACCGTTGCTTATCATTAGGTATTAATTGTTAAGCCACGATCACAACGAACAAGAATGGGATGGGTGACCGGTGACAGTGAATGTCAAGCAACGGTTGTCACGCACGTGAATGGGATGGGTGGCCGTCGATGGTCAATGTTAAGCAACGGTTGTCACGTAGGTGAATGGGATGGGTGGCCGTCGATGGTCAATGTTAAGCAACGGTTGTCACGTAGGTGAATGGGATGGGTAGCCGTCGATAGTGAATGTTAAGCAACGGTTGTCACGCACGTGAATGGGATGGGTGGCCGTCGATGGTCAATGTTAAGCAACGGTTGTCACGTAGGTGAATGGGATGGGTGGCCGTCGATAGTGAATGTTAAGCAACGGTTGTCACGCACGTGAATGGGATGGGTGGCCGTCGATAGTGAATGTTAAGCAACGGTTGTCACGCACGTGAATGGGATGGGTGGCCGTCGATTGTCAATGTTAAGCAACGGTTGTCACGTACGTGAATGGGATGGGTGGCCGTCGATAGTGAATGTTAAGCAACGGTTGTCACGCACGTGAATGGGATGGATGGCCGTTGATAGTCAATGTTAAGCAACGGTTGTCACGTACGTGAATGGGATGGGTGGCCGTCGATAGTCAATGTTAAGCAACGGTTGTCACGCACGTGAATGGGATGGGTGGCCGTCGATAGTGAATGTTAAGCAACGGTTGTCACGCACGTGAATGGGATGGGTGGCCGTCGATAGTCAATGTTAAGCAACGGTTGTCACGCACGTGAATGGGATGGGTGGCCGTCGATAGTCAATGTTAAGCAACGGTTGTCACGCACGTGAATGGGATGGGTGGCCGTCGATAGTCAATGTTAAGCAACGGTTGTCACGCACGTGAATGGGATGGGTGGCCGTCGATAGTCAATGTTAAGCAACGGTTGTCACGCACGTGAATGGGATGGGTGGCCGTCGATAGTCAATGTTAAGCAACGGTTGTCACGCACGTGAATGGGATGGGTGGCCGTCGATAGTCAATGTTAAGCAACGGTTGTCACGCACGTGAATGGGATGGGTGGCCGTCGATAGTCAATGTTAAGCAACGGTTGTCACGCACGTGAATGGGATGGGTGGCCGTCGATAGTCAATGTTAAGCAACGGTTGTCACGCACGTGAATGGGATGGGTGGCCGTCGATAGTGAATGTTAAGCAACGGTTGTCACGCACGTGAATGGGATGGGTGGCCGTCGATAGTCAATGTTAAGCAACGGTTGTCACGCACGTGAATGGGATGGGTGGCCGTCGATAGTGAATGTTAAGCAACGGTTGTCACGCACGTGAATCCCTCTCGCTCCCATTCTTAGGTTATATTCATTTGTAATGTTTGTTAGGCGCCATACAGACTGAACCAGCCTTCTAGACACAATTCAATGCTACTTTGAATGACGGCCTTACACCACAGAGAATAAGAATCATTATCCGACAAACGACAAACACGTAGATCTGTGAGTGACGCTCGGCGCTTGTCGGTTGGTCGGACACATTGTTAGTCCAACGAAAAGTTACATTTGGGGTTGCGTTTTTTAGAGGACGCAATTTTATTTTTTTGATGTGTAGGGGGGGTCAGTGTAAAGCTAAAAACGAGTTTGTGGGGTCGCCACCCTTGTCCCACGGCCGCCATCTTGAAAATAGGAGTTGAAATGGTTTTTACGATATATCTCTTAAACTATTAATTTTTTTTTAAAACATTGTTAACAGTTTTGTTGCAAATTAAATTCTCTACAACTTTGGTTCAGTAACTTTTTGTCGTAAAACTATAAATAAAAAAGTTATAAGCGAAAATGTTCAGAAATTCGAAAAGTAAAAATAAAAGACCCAGGGGACATTACAGCTGCTGCTGATCCTAATACCGATCTATCGAAGGTCGTAGTTCGATTAGGTGGGTTCCATTTGCTCATAATATGTCGTTCATAGGTGCGATTGGATATATCATGTCTGGTAGTGGACTCGAGGATATCTTCAAATTAATTTATGCTGAGAACTGTGTACAGCACATAATGTCTGGACATGCTTATGGTAGGGCTGTACGTGCTCATTTATAGTACTATTATCATCCAGAAAATCTCGTTCTTCTGCTGTAAATTCTATTGAATCCATAACTATTTTTGTTACTGATAAATGCACTAGCAAATAAGCACATACAGCCCTACCATAAGCATGTGCAGCCCTACCATAAGCATGACATTATGTGCTGTACATAGTTCTCAGCATAACTTAATTTGAAGATATCCTCGAGTCCACTACCAGACATGATATATCCAATCGCACCTATGAACGACATATTATGAGCAAATGGAACCCACCTAATCGAACTACGACCTTCGATAGATCGGTATTAGGATCAGCAGCAGCTGTAATGTCCCTTATGTCTTTTATTTTTACTTTTCGAATTTCTGAACATTTTCGCTTATAACTTTTTTATTTATAGTTTTACGACAAAATGTTACTGAACCAAAGTTGTAGAGAATTTAATTTGCAACAAAACTGTTAACAATGTTTTTAAAAAAAAATTAATAGTTTAAGAGATATATCGTAAAAACCATTTCAACCCCTATTTTCAAGATGGCGGCCGTGGGACAAGGGTGGCGACCCCACAAACTTGTTTTTAGCTTTACACTGACCCCCCCTACACATCAAAAAAATAAAATTGCGTCCTCTAAAAAACGCAAGGTTAGGCCTAAAAAATGTAACATTTCGATGGACTATGTGTACAAAAAAGATGTAGTGAATAATCCTTTCCTTTCGTATTTTCTCGGAAATGTTCGTTTTTGTCTTACTACGTACTTCACTCGCACTCAGTACCACGAAGCTAAAACAAAGAGGAGGTGTGGTAATTCAATTTCCCTATGAAACGACGCGTGATAGTTTGCGGGGTGAGGGGGCACTGAGGTGGTGTTAAGCTCCGCCCACTTCTCAATATTCCATCTATCGGCTAATAGCAAAACTACTAGTTTAGGTTGATGTTGATGTTACTACGTAGTTCAGCTACTTCACACTAGGTGTCAAAAGTCTTAATGTGATGGGACGTACTCAGAACTCAAAACTCAGCTTCAAAAAAAATTTATAGGGAAATAAATCAAATGAAAAGACTTTTTTTTAAAACAATCTTTTATTATTTGTTAATAAAATGAACTAAAATAATAAAATAATAATTAAAACAAGATAATAAATGTATGCACTGACATTGCAACCTTTAACGAAAAATTAAGCTTCTTTGTCTTCGTCACAATAATATCGTAGATACCTAATTATCTAGATACCTAAGTATCTTTTACACCTTGTATTAAATCTTTGCGTCTTTATCACGTACCCAATTTTTGTTAAATAAAAGCATGTTACATTTTTTTCTTTTGCAATCGCGATCACGAATATAAATAACGACAAAAATGTACACCGCCATTTTGTTAGGGCGGCCATTTTAGATTAATAACAATACCGACTACAACTAATTAATTGCATTGTCATCAGAACCAAAGATGTGTTGCAAATTTCAGCTCAATCGGTAACCGGGAAGTGGACCAAATTTAACTTGCAAGATTTAATTTCACACAAACATCGGGACAGGTGAAACTAAATAAAAGCTTGTAATAAAATAAGAGCCTTTGCACACGACGTTTTTTATACGCGCCGTCAACGCGCATTTGTATCGATACAAACGCGAGTCAAATGCACTTTCTAGACTGTTGCATCCTACTATAATATTATGCGAAATTTTGTGAGGATGAATGTATGGATGTATGTTTGTTGCTCTTTCACGTAAAAACCACGCGACGGATTTGGATGAAACTTTACAGTAATATAGATTATACAGAATAACACATGAATGTACTTATTTATTTATTTTATCTACACTAATGTTGTGACATTCTATTTATGTTTCCAATACTTGACTTATAATTACTACAGTTATAGGGCAGACAACTAAAACACTCAATTTAAGCAATTGCACATGATGTTATAATATCCACATCGATATCGTAAAATCTCATTATAATATCGCGCCCTGCGGCCCTGCGCGCGCAGCTGCGCTCTCATTGGTTAGATTTTAATGGCGGCAAGTTCACTGTGACAATACACGTACGCGTGAATTTAATGTTTCGCAATGTGTTTTGTTTTTAAAATTTTGTTTGATTAATTGCATTAGTGAAGATAAAGTAGTGTATGCAACTGCATATAACACGGGTACACCCTTCTTTATATGACAGTTGCATAAACTACTATAATAAGACATCATTGAAATGGCAAGAACAAATTTTTGTGTATTTTGTTGGTGTCCAATCCGGTCTATTAAGTTTTGTAATCCATTGCTGTTTTAAATTATCGTCGGATGGAAATCTAAAACGAACATATAAAAATAATTAAAATTACTTTTAATTAAATTAGTTGGTAAAATTTTTACAAAAATCTGAGTACGGCCCTGGATATTTCTGAAGTTTAAAATAGTTATTCTAGTTGACGATAGATGGCGGCCCATTAATAATATAATAATAAAAACTATAAAAGTACTGTTTTAGCTACTAAAAGGTATTTAGGACTAAGTGTATAACAGTTTTTAGTATTTACGTATTATTATTACAATATAATACTGCAAAATTATACGTAAACTTATGTATTTTCTTCCGAAATGTGTCGCCATCTAGTGTCAAGTAGTAGAATTTTAACGCTGAAAGCTGAGAATGTTCTAGAACTTTTATATTTATTTGGGGAAAAAAATACTTACACATGAAATGAGATGCCACTCATATTATCAGAACGTCTGTCTGAGTAACTTTGACATAGTAAAACACAACAGTTCATCCTTTTCTTGTTAAAAACGCAAAAAACACACTTTTATTGCGAGTCTCGTCACATGTGCACCTGAGGAACGCTGATAGCATACTACAGCGTTCAGGTGGGCGGAGCCTAAGTGGCTCCGCCCACCATGACAACGTCAGGACCGAGTTGAATCCCAGTGCTACGTTGCTTAGGGCAACTCCTCTTTGTTCTAGCTTCGTGCTCAGTACCCATCGAGACAACAGTTTGACATTTGACATTGATAAATAAAGTATGCGATTTATTTTGATACCTACACTACGTAGTACTAGTTATTATTCTGTGCCTACACGTAAATTTAATAATACAGTAATTCATAGACACATCGGCACCATTCGGGTGTTATCGTTGTTCCGAGTTTTGCCGATAGGAAAGGATTATTCACTACATCTGTACAATGATACGTCGGTGGTTCACCATCGGAGGCCGGCTCTTTCTCTAGTTTGACTAATTGAGATGGTTAAACGACGTACAGTCCGGTCCCTACTTGGATGGGTGGCCGCTACTGGCATTTCTATGTTGGTCAGGGTTGGTCACTAACATACTGGAACTAAGCGTGCGGCCAGTAGGCCGCACGCTTAGTTCCAGTATGTTAGTGTATGTTAGTATGTTAGTCCTCTCAGTAGAGAGGAGGTCAATAAATAAAGGAGCCCGTCATTTAGTAACATTTATTAAATATCACACATCTTAAGACTCGTCTTAGATCTTCTCGGTATTCTATGTTATAACTATATTATTATAGGTTACTGTTAACTTAATCTTAGTCCAACAAGAATTAATTTAAAGGAACATCGTTATTTCATAATATTTACATGAGAAAATAATGTTTTTAAATATAAATAATGCTAATTGTTATAATTAAACAAAGATTAACGCGAGGTGTAAACATGAGTTAATAAAATAGAAGTGATCACTTCTTTCATACCTTCCAAAACAAATTCCTTCCTAAATATGTTTCCGTTACAATTTTAGTAAATCGTTTCTTTTATTTTAAATACAAAGGTAGATTGCATCATTTCAAAAAAACATTAATCTACTGATTCATTAGAAGAAAAGCCATAAACTGTAAGAGGGCTTTCCACGGGCCACCCTGACATCATATTGTTATGTAAAATTAAACATGGTCATAACATAACACGTAGCAAAGCATAACTTTTATGTAAAGGACCCTAACATAAGTTCAATTCACACCAACGCAAACTCGAAGCCAACCGAAGCTTCAATTCAACACCACAACTAATCCACAGTGAATTTGCTAACCTAAGTATTACACTGCTGCTTCTATTTGCTTCGCCTGGGCGCTGATCTGAATTGCCCCTTGTATTAACTTTCACATAAAACACTTCAAACATATACAGACAGTAAACAATAACAATTTAACACATTCCAAGACAAAGCTTGATAATTCTTCCTCGTTCCTAATTCATAGACTAATCATATATATTTATATTAATCATATTTTTATTTACAAGCCAAGTTCTCTCAAACCAGCACAAGGCGAATGGTTTTTTATTTAGCCACGCTTGAGTAATAGTACAATAAATATAGTATTAGGATTTAATGGCCCACTGTAGGGCAAAGGCCTCTCGTTTAGTTAAATATATTATGTACAGCAGCCCGTATTTCTTATTTTATTCACTTCCAGTTCTCGGATGTACATTCAATCCTCTCTGTATCATTGAAACAGTGACACTGTATTCTTGGTTGTGTGTTCTCAATGTACACCTTCATTCTTGCTACTTCGTTACACTTCATTCTCTGTTTGCTGGGTTCTCTAGCACGGTACGGTGTCCATTTGTTATCCTCCCCGGTACACTCATAATGTAACGGCCGGCACTGCCCAACGGTCCCCCCCCTGGCTCCCTGGCACCGTCCCGCCCGCACGGCCCTCAGTAGGAGCCGCGGGTGAAGCCGAGCCCGACGCCGCGCATGGTGTGCGTGGTGGCCCGCGCGACCTCGTACTGCGCCTGCATCGCCTGGAACAGCTCCTCCTGCTTCTTGATCGGGTCGGCCGCCGAGTCCGCCTCGGGCTTCACCGCCGCTGCAACACAACCACAAGTGGGCTCAATACAGAGAACGAGTAAGTAATAGTATGAAAATAAATGATGAATGTAGTCTTGGAGTAAAGGACCCCGCAAAAGTTGTTAGGGAAATGTGGTTTCAGTCAATTTGCGTGAAATTTTAATATGTTATAGACCTAAGTGCCCTAAACAAATGTCCCTATGGGAGCTACCACGGTTCCCGAATTCGTTCCCGAGATACGATCGAGTTTATACCAACAGGCAGATATTAGTATTTATTTACCCGATATTATGTTGTTTTAATCCTTGACCTCTTTTGTGATGAAAGCAATACATTATCTATTACTTGTCGGTCACAATTACATGTCTAATGTCAATGTCAGTGCAAAATGCACATTTAACACATAAACACCAGCTCAATACGGTAAGAAATAAGAGGAAATGGCGTTACAATTAGGTAGGGAGCATTGTTTTGTTTGCAATCAATTATGTGCTGCTCGTGCTCTGCGACGGATACCGCAAGAGAATGAAGAAAAAATTCAAATGGCAATTGTGTATAGGGACAATATGAACAATATTCCGGCAGATTTTACGAACAATTCCCGTGTATGTAATAATGTATTGACGACATCACGATCGTATTGCGAATCGAGTATAGAATTAGGAAAAGATTCTATGGCGTGGACAGGACGACTATGGGGTGTAGGGAGGTCGTTTAGGTTCCATCAATTAATTGAATCTAGACGTATCCTAACTGTAATCTGTAATCCATGATGATCGTGTGTAAAATACAAACAATGTCATTGTAACGAAGTCCTGTGAGTTATTATTTCAAGATCAAGACGAATCCTAAGATATCTGATGTTGTATTGACCGTATAATAGCTAGTGTAAATAAAAACAATAATATAAATATAAGAAAATATGTAAATAAACTATGTAAGTCAATAAAACGTTAAAGTCGTGACTTAGCGTGTATATTTTATTTATTTATTCAAACGAGCTTTTTAAGCTTGCTATGGCAGACAAACGTCAAATCGATCGTCAAATTCATAGGGAAGTGGTACTAGAGAGAGATTGTACAAAATCGATATTATCTCGGGAACGAATTCGGGAACCGTGGTAGCTCCCATAGGGACATTTGTTTAGGGCACTTAGGTCTATAACATATCAAAATTTCACGCAAATTGACTGAAACCACATTTCCCTAACAACTTTTGCGGGGTCCTTTATATTGGAGATGCTGAACTTTGTGAAAACATTTGTAACTCTTTCACATAAATGGATTCCGATTAACTTTTTATCCCCAATTCTCAGGATGACATGTATAAATACGCGAGCAGTTTTACCCGCTACTATTCTTAAATATCACAAAAGTCGGCCCACAGGGTCTGCGTCTCCGCATTTCACTCAAAAACTACCCAAACGATTTTCATTATATTTTCACTAACATACAGCATAATTCACGGGGATGGGTTATAGATAGTGTTTATCCCGTGATTCCCTCGGGAGCAGACGTACCGGGCTCCTTGATGCCCATGAGCCGCATGAACTTGGACACCTGGCGGCCGTCGCTGTCCTGCGCGAACCGCGCGCCGCTCCACTTGGCCGCCTCCTCCTGCTCGTTCTTGTTCTTGTTGGACCACAGCAGCTTGCGCTTCTGCACCTGAAGTAAGAGAGTGTGGATTAGGTCATGTGTAATGGTAGGCTTGTTAAATCTCTACTAGTATAATGTAATGTAGACTTAAAACTTTACTCAATATTAGTAACAATAAAATAAGCTGAAGACATTGCCGAACATCTCTGGAACTACCAGTCGTATATAACCCAATCCAGCATGTTGTAGTAGGCGGGGCGGTCGGCGGCGGCGCGCAGCTCGCCCTCGACCCGCCCGGCGTGTTGTATACAGTGTAAGTATAGTGTGTCACCTGGTCCAGCACGCTGGCGGCGCGCGGCGCGGCCGCGTTGTAGTAGGCGGGGCGGTCGGCGGCGGCGCGCAGCTCGCCCTCGACCCGCCCGGCGTGTTGTATACAGTGTAAGTATAGTGTGTCACCTGGTCCAGCACGCTGGCGGCGCGCGGCGCGGCCGCGTTGTAGTAGGCGGGGCGGTCGGCGGCGGCGCGCAGCTCGCCCTCGACCCGCCCGGCGTGTTGTATACAGTGTAAGTATAGTGTGTCACCTGGTCCAGCACGCTGGCGGCGCGCGGCGCGGCCGCGTTGTAGTAGGCGGGGCGGTCGGCGGCGGCGCGCAGCTCGCCCTCGACCCGCCCGGCGTGTTGTATACAGTGTAAGTATAGTGTGTCACCTGGTCCAGCACGCTGGCGGCGCGCGGCGCGGCCGCGTTGTAGTAGGCGGGGCGGTCGGCGGCGGCGCGCAGCTCGCCCTCGACCCGCCCGGCGTGTTGTATACAGTGTAAGTATAGTGTGTCACCTGGTCCAGCACGCTGGCGGCGCGCGGCGCGGCCGCGTTGTAGTAGGCGGGGCGGTCGGCGGCGGCGCGCAGCTCGCGCGCGGAGGCCATGGTGCCGGCCGGCGTCTTGATCTGGAGGCCCATCTTCTCCATCACGTACAGCTTCTTGTTCACCTTGTACGACGACGGCCGGTACTCGCCCGGCGACCGGCCCTCGCCGCTACAGCTGTATACACGATCAACATTTCACAGTTGTTTAGCCTTCGTCTGATGTTTTATTCTCCCTTCCAAAGTGGGAAAAGTGTAGTTGGACACGCTAGGCGTGTTCACTGGTACTTTTTATAGGGAAAATCACAAAGATCCATATTTCTATCAAAATTCCGTGCAGCGTGGTAGTGCAGTGTATTTTCGTCATATCTTTGAATGTGAATATGTTCGGGTATATAATATTATTATAAACAAGAGCTGGAGGTTACCTGGCTGCGTGCGCGGGCGGCGGGTGCGCGGCGCCGCGCGAGCGCGAGCGCGAGCGCCGCTCGGCGAGCCGCTCGCCGCGCGCCGCCCTGCGCCCATAAGAGGTTAATAAACTAGCGCTCGGTCTCGCCGCCAGGGGCCACCCCCTGTTAGGGGTGGAATTTTTAAAAATCCTTTCTTAGTGCTCGCTATCATCTTAAAAGGAACACTTGTTTCAAACAAGTTGCTAGGTACAATAGTTTCCGCTGTACGTTATAGTCAGCCAGTCAGTCATGTTTGCCTTTTATACAGCTTGGGAAGGAGTATACCGACAGATTTTAACCATGGATTCCTGGTGGTGTAACGAGTAAGTAATGTTAGACAACATGGGTCCAAAACTGCCTTATTAACTTACTCAATTTCAGGAACAAAAAAAATAATTATAGATAGTACTTCCTTGTGAACGAAGCCTTATCCAATTTTTAATTTTACGAGTAGCAATTTAACGAGTAGCAACGTAGGGCACTAGGTTCATTCATAAATAAACATAGATCAAAGACCTCATCCATAGACAACTCACCTCCTCTCCTCCGAGTGTCGGCTGTGTCTGTGGTCCCTGTCTCTGTCCCTCTCCTTGTTGTCTCTGTCCCGCCGGTCCCTCTCGCTGAATCTGTAATCAAATTATTTACAAACATCTAAATGCAAAAAAACTTGAGAGGTGTCAAGTGACACCCGGATGGAACGAAGTTTATTTATTATCAACAAAAATAATCGTCGCGACACCACACTGTTCAATGCGAAATAGAAAGACGAAACGAAAATATCTGGCTTGCTTTCTATAAGAGAGAGAGAGACAGACAGAGGATGTCTGTCTCTCTCGCGCATGTTTCTCTGTCTGTCTCTCTCTGGCGTGCGCAAGTTTCTCTGTCTGTCTCTCTCGCGCATGTTTCTCTGTCTGTCTCTCTCTCTGGCGTGCACAAGTTTCTCTGTCTGTCCCTCTCTGGCCTAAAATATGTCGTTACCATTTTTTCCGTCTAGCCCCCTTTCGCAACGCGCGATAAGGAACTTCGTTCCAACAACTTTATATATATATTCAAAGCAAGCGTGGAATTTATGCAGTTTTAATAATATCTACTTGTAGCATTAATGTTAGCATAACGACAAAATGTGTCAATTTTATGATCTGATTGTACTTTTATTTTTTACTAGAAGCAACCGTGCCCGTTCCCGTAGGAATTCTGGGATAAAAAATAGCTTTCCTGTTGAATGTGACTATCCGTTACAAAAAGAATTATGCGAATCTGAGTGGCACTTACTGAGATTAGCCCGAACATACAAAAAAACAAATTTACAAATTTTACCTCTTTATAATATTAGAATCATTTCATACTGTACGTGTGTATGTCACTGAACTCCTCCTAAACGGCTGGACCGATTTCAATATTATTTTTTGTATGCTTTTGGGTGGCGCCCTGGATGGTTTAGATTCACACTAGCGACATCTATTGGGTTGCGGGTGGAACCACCGCGCGGGACAGATAGTAGAAGTGTAGAAATCTTGCCACGTTTGGTCGGAGTCGTTGTGCTAGGGGATGTAAATGAGACATATATATTATAGTAAGAGGTATTGTATACCTGGGCGAGACGGCATCGCGTGCATCGTGCGACTTCTTGTCGGCCGCCGGCGGGGACGAGCCGAACGGCTTGAGGTCCATCAGCGCGGGCACCTGGCACACACATAATTAATTAATGATACATGACAAAATGATTAATAAATAGCTCTTCCGTGGAGATTGATCCCCTTAAACGCAGCCTCTTGGAAAATGAGGATAAAAATATAGCTTACTAGCCGCGCCCATCGATGTTACTTGCGTTGCACCTTTTTAGTGATAAAATGTATCCCATGTGCTATTCCGATGTATAACCTATATTAATGCAAAGTTTCATTGAAATCCGCTGAGAAGTTTTTCGTGAAGGAGTAACAAACATACGCCCTGACAAAGTTGCGCATTAATAATACGTTTAGTCACCTTGTGGACGTCGCGGCGGTCGTCGGGCCGGTCGCCCAGCAGGCCGCGCCGCGGCCCGCGCGCCCCGCGCTCCGCCCTGCACACAACACACAACTTTATTAATGTTCCCTAGGGAATTTCGGGATAAAATGGACTTTAAGGACAATGAGATGTAAGCTATAAAATCGGTTCCGTAGTTAAGATGTCCATCACGGACAAACAACGTGACACGTATTTTATACTAGCAGCGCCCCGCGGTTACCCGCGTTGTGCCCGTTCCCGTGGGAATTTCAGGATGAAAGTAGCCTATAACCTGCCAGGTGAATGTGGCTATCCATTAAAAAATAATTTTTAAAATCGGACCAGTAGTTTCTGAGATTAGCGCGTTCAAACAAATAAACTCTGCAGCTTTATAATATTAGTATAGAATTATAGATATACAGGGTGTCCCAAAAGTCGACGTCAAGCCGGAATCGCATGATAGGTAAGGTTATAACAGTTATCAGATAAATATAAAAAAGTTATGTCTTGTATTTTTAAAATTATAGCAAAATAAAACGTCGACTTTTGGGACACCCTGTATATGTCTAGTGCATGTGTGCCCGCACCGGTGGCGGTCGTCTCTCCGGGGCGAGCGGCGGTCGCGCTCCCGGCGCGGGGACTCGCGCCGCCGCCTGTCGCTCCGCTCGCGACTTTCTGCTGCAACAAGGGGATTATTATTATTAACCTTTATTATCAGCGTATAGTGACCAACTACACCAAGGGCGTACCCAGGATTTCAGCTAGGAGGGGGCAGGGGGCTGCTTATACCTGTTTCGAAAAGATCGTCGGTCGGGTATATTGAAACAATAAAACATGAAAATTGACTTTTATTCATTAATTTTGATGATGACACAAAACAAAATATTATACATAATTATACTATACATTATGTATAATATATATTATTATATTGTGAATGTATATATTAATTTAACAGTAATCTTCTCGGATTTGCCGCAAATTTGTCTATAACAGTCTTTTCAATAAACTCACTGTTGTCTTTTAAATAATTGCGATGTACGCTCATCAGACATAAACCCGTAAGCCTTTCTTCACCTATGGTGCTTCTAAGCCACGTTTTAACTCTTCGCAGCGTACTGAAGGACCGTTCTACGGTCGCCGTGGTGCATGGGATAGTGCTTAAAATATTCTAAAAAAAATATTCTAATAAATGCGTTGCGGCACGACCGACACGACTCACTATACAGACTCTATATCGAATGTTGTAGAATATTTAACTATAGAAAAAAACAAATCTGGCTGAAAAGATATTTTGTTTCCAACACTTCATTTTGCGCAGAGTAGGTAACACGTTTTTAATTTCTATTTGCAAAAAAAAATTACATTTATTTAATCTTCTAGGGGGGGGGGGCAGCTGCCCCCCCCTGCCCCTACCTGGGTACGCCCTTGAACTACACCTCGGTGGTCTAGTGGTATGTGCAATCGCCTGCCAAGATTTAGGTCCTGGGTTCAATTCCCGGGTCGAGATTAGCGCGTTCAAACAAACAGAATTTGGATGTTCAGTTACATTTTCACACAAACCTACTAAACGGATTTTAATGGGACTTTGTGACCCAAGTTTACATAAGTTACAATATGCAACAAATATAAATACTTGTTAAAGTGAAAGTGCCGTTTTTGATGGGTAAAAAATGTTAAACTGGCATCAGGTGACACGTGACGAAAATTCGTCAGACATTTCGACGTTAATATCAAGTTTTCACTTCTGCCGGCACTCCCGGAGTGCAACTCGTTGTTCTATACTATAGAACAACGAGTTGCACTCCGGGAGTGTCTATAGGAATCTATATATCTATATATAATCTATATATATAGAATCTATAGGAATGTATCAATCCTTACCAGAGGGGCGCTCCGCCCTGTCGCGGGGCGCCGCGTCGGCGGGCGGCAGCTCGGGCTCCGACTCCCCGCCAGACTCCTGCGACAACACAAACGAACACACATTCTATATATTGTCTTGTATAATACTAATACGATTATATATACTAATTTAGTAGAGGGTCTAGATGGTTATACTTGTCCTTTGTCTTACAGTGCCTGTTCACAACGGTACACTAAGTTTGATATCCACCAAAATGTAGCGATATGTTGCTATACTACGTTTATTGTTATTTAATGAATACCGCTATTATAATTTCATATTATATTTTTTAACCCGCACAATTTGCACTCATTATTACTCAATGGCTCAGTGGTAGTCAGCTTATTTGTAATTGTATGACCTATTTTAATATATTTTTATTTTAATTTAATTTACTTAATTATTCCTTTTATATTATTATTGTTAAATTGTTGTGTGTATCTATGTATTTGTGTATAGATTTTCTTTATGTACCATATGAGTGTAATTGCTTGAAATAAATGTATTGAATTGAATTGAATTGAATTATACTAAATGAAACGGGACTGTATCGCGTTAGAATATATATTTATTAAAATATAACAGATTCACCAGTCGTGGTCGCGGGATGACGACGACTGGTGTAATCTGGTCATAACGTGACCACGAGTGGTGTAATCCGCTCAAAACTTCGGCTACGTATTTTAATAAATACCTTATATATTCTTACGCGATAAATCCCCTTTCATTTGGTATACTTACTTTGATATTGTTGGTTGGTGGACATCAAACGAAGCATCACTCTTGGAAAGGCATGTTAAGTCATTGGTTTTTATTTTACATAGTTTTTTGTACAACACCTGACTCAGGTCACAAAAACAATAATTAACTATTGTTCTGTAAGCTATGACTATTGATATAAATCTTAAAATGAATTATGCACCATAACTTGAAAATACAATAAAAAAATAAGTATATGTATTTATTTACTTTTCCTCAATAATTTCTATTTATTCCCCACTATCAAAATTTTGTGGACAGAAAACCTCAGCTAGTAACAAATTTTTGTGAAACATAACTTGGGACTCGCGCACGAAAGGTTCCGTACCATTATCGAGCAAGAAACTGTAAAAAAATCACGTTTGTTGTATGGGAGAATATTTGTTTTATTTTATTTTTACCGTTCTTGAGATACAGCCTGGTGACTGACGGACGGACAAACAGACGGACCGCGAAGTCTCAGTAATAGAGTGCCGTTTTTACCCTTTGGGTGCGGAACCCTAAAAAACACCTTAAATTCATGATACTTTAGTAGAGTAGTTTGTATGTGTATGTTACCTAGTTTGCATCGAGTCCTTGTATTACAAATGTCTCTTATCACACGAATCAAACTCACCATAAAGTCATAGCAATAACATTATACATAGTTGTAAATGGAAAATGTTAACTTCGGCTCAAACCTGAAATTTCATTTGTTAGGTATTTCTACATGAAATATGTGTTTGTTCACATGGAAACCAAGACAAAAAATTATCTGATTTAGCTATTCCGGATTACCGTAGAGATTGATTAAAGAGAGTGATATTAACCATTTAAAAGGTTGATATACTATTCCAGATTAACAGAGATTGATTATAAAGATCAAATAATATAAAGCAACATTTGTGTGCACATTGATTGAAATATATACAAACAATATGTTTCAACATCCAATCTTTGTCAGGTCATAACATTTGAAAGAATCATTGATATTTCAAAAGATCTATGAATGTGACCAGGAACATTCAATAGTTATAATCAAGATCAATGATTATATAGGCAGTTTACAAAAAATACTTAAATGATAACTTTTAAAGTCAAAATAACATATTCAATTCTGGCCTGAGTCTCAAACACACCAACTTAAAATTAACACTTAAAAGTCAAGTATTTAATCATTTCCAATGTTACACATAATTAATATCAAATATTTGATCAAATTTATGCCGTAAAAGGCTCATTTAACATATCATATTGATGAATAAATAACTTAAATCAAATTGTTAGTAAATGTAACATAGAGAACCATATCCATTACCTTTCTTAGGAGCTATGTACTTACATGTTGGGGCTACGCGGTGCGGGCAGACCTCCCTCAGTCCCGGTCGGTGTCGGAAGAATTTGACTTTGTTTTGTGTCAATATATTAATAACATATAAAATAATAAACGTGTTAATATCATTGTTGAATACAGACGTTTCAATCTTTAATTATTATTTTATATATATAATTTATTTTAACTTGAGAATGGTAAAAGTGATTGATAAAAGCCTAATTTTCGAAACCATAGTATTAAAGTCAAAATACAAGTTCCAAATACCCATCAAATTGGATACTCCGGTTAAACAAAAGCAATTTGACTGGTATACAACTATATTTCCCTTTAATAGCCTTACAAATGGTATGTATTTAATTCATATTATAGAAAGTTTGTCTTCGCCAATATCTCCAGTAACCAAGAGACCGCTGCTTAGTAACAACAGCAAATCGGAACAATTTTAAATTTAGAATTAGCTTACTTATTTGTAAGGCTGATACGGTTAAGACTATGAATATGGAAAACCATAGATTGTTTTTTTATGAATATGGGTAGAAAGTTTGCAGTCTATGGAGGCAGGGTATGAAGTAATTACCTCGCTCATGTCCATGTTGACGTCATCGTAGTTCGTGTCGTCCTCGCGGCGCCGCGGGGCTCCGCCGGCTCCCACCTACAATATCATTCTATTGTCAAGCAGAGAATGCAGATTAATATCCGTTACTCTGGTAGTGTTATAACTAGGACAGCTTTATTTATTTATTTTAACACCTTCTACAATGTGACCACATAGTCCTACAGCGGGGCAAAAGTCTCCCGACTCGGCTTACAACTAGTCAATAGAATACCACAAATAGAATATGTACAACAGTTTATTTTTATATTATACCCACAGAATTGTGGGTTAACTATCTTCAAACGACGGGTTTACGTATTTTCTTATCAGAATTTGAAGATTTACGAGTCTTCATACCTAGATACTTCAGGTGGTGGTAACTTAACTCTATGCCAGGTTTGATCAAAATCTGCTTAGCCTTTAGAAATGAACACAAACATTCATCGTGCGTTTTTCAACTATAAAAATACATAGTTGCTTTGAAATTTTTAAAATATATTGATGATTACCATCTTAGGTCTAAAACGTTTGATCAATATTGTTATATTATCAAAATCCACTTAATACTAAGACTTTGTAGCATTCATAATGATAATAGGAAATCTGTCCGTATTTATACAATTTCTGGGTGTTATAGGCGGATGTTGATGACCCAAATCTTTTCCTAAATCGAAAATAGACCTATTTAAAAATTCCATGCCTCCTTCAAAACAAAGACTTTCGATGTGCGAAACATATGTATCAGAATAAAAATGGAGGTCCAGACAATTTATTTATAAAATCACGTTTTATCGATTTAAATAAGATGAGATGCTTATAATAATAATGTGTTGGAGTTGACGTAATACACAAGGCCAATCTCTTGGTCATTATTTCCAAGGACCCGCAAAATAACACTCACCGTTTGATAGCTTCCATATCTATCCTCAACTTCATCATCGCTTCCGTACCCGATCAGGGAATCCATTGCGTTAAAATTATATATAATCGCTAGATTACTTCAAGAGCCTTTGAATACACTTATTTGAATTGCTTAATTCAAGAAATACAACGAGAACAACAAACAGATGAACTTCTGCGAATTCTTCAATTTAGGGATGGGTAAAAAATATCGATATATCAAAATATCGATATTTTTTCAGAAAAATATCGATACTAATTAGCGATATTTTTTCCCGCGATATATCAATTTTCGATATTTATTTTCAGATATCAAAATCGATATATTTTTAAAGCTCTGCTGTCTGCTCATGCGTCACATCATGATTTTGACCCATACGATTTCTTAAATTTAGAAAATATGCAGTAGGCTGTATGGGTTTAGTTTCTTTGCTTCAAACACAAACAAAAATTACTCTCTATGACTTGCTTGTCTATGACAATGACATTGCTTGCTTGTTGGTTTGGTTGGTATCACTGCACTGGACTGACTGTATTGTATTTTAGAGTGTTGGTACGACGAACGAACTTTGTTTTGTTGTGTTGTCACGAGTAAACTAAGCGTGGCTCATTGTTATTTTTTTTTGCGTGAATTGTATTTATGTTAAACGTCATGTCTGCTGTATGGAAGTTCTTTAAAAAAAGTGGAAACAAAGAACCTGTTTCTTGCAACTTGTGCGGTAAAATATATAAAACTTGTATAAAACTCTACAAATTTTTGCAACACATTTAGCAAGCACCATTTTGCTTATTATTAATAAATAAGTAATTTATAAATAATTTATAAATAATTGCAAATTGGGCAAAAAATATCGATATATCGAAATATCGATATTTCTTGGGTGATATATTCGATATATTTGAAAAATATCGATACGATAAATATCGATATTTTTTTTCCATTTGCCCATCCCTACTTCAATTTCTAAAACTTGCAAGATGGCGGATTGATTGATAGATAGATAGACTGCAATAGACTGAATGACTGAACGAACGAAGAAATAACTGACAGGCGGCAGGCCCGGCAGCCCGGCAGATAGGTACTAAGTATTGCCAGCATAATTACATACATATGCAATAGTTAGGGTTGATGTCGTCAGGCATATTAATTTTAAAAATCGAAATATTCACTTCATCGTTAAATAATCAATAGAATAAATCAATAAATCAAATATTATTTTTTGCCTATTTTTGAATGTATTAGTTCAAATTGAGTGAGATAAAGATTCATAATTTCGATGATATCTATCATTATGACTATGATCTATTCCAAAATCCCAGATCATTTTTGTAAACAAAGTTATGTCAAGATTTTGTCACTGTCAATGTAGGAGGTCAGATGTGTCGAACCTTCGGGTAATTTCATTTAAAAATAATAATATTAGGGTAAACAGTACAGTGATTGGGGGAGATCTTTGCCCAGCAGTGGGACAATATAGTTTAAATAAAAAAATAAATAAAAAATATGTTTTTCAAATAAAAGGTATATATATAAGTATAGATTACAATGATTCACATTTATTGTATTTTCACATGTATTTTTTTTTAATTGATTTATTGCCTAAAAAGTAGCATAAAACTTAATTCTATGCTATTGCACAATCATTGGCACATAAGTATAATTATTGGCACAGTGACTTTGGTATAACGATTGGCAGTGTATTTACCAATGTAGGCACACCTAGGTCCATTAATAATCTCGCTTAATCATCATCCAACATTTTAACAATTATTCATCTGTCATTGGTCTCAATCTGTTTACTTTAACTTTAAGAACTTAACTTTAACAAAATATGAAAGAGATCATTTTCTTTTAGATATTCTTCTACTTGTGTAAACCAGTTTCTAATTTGCTTCTCTGACAACTTTGAGCTTGCTGAATTTACAGCCTCTGATGTTCGTATAGAAAGCTCAGGATGCCTCTTCAAAAACAGTTTATATCATCCCTCACCTGGTATATTATTAAAAAGTTGTAAAAGTTGTGATGGTCAATTATGACCAACGTGTGCATTAATCGATGCGGAAGGGTGAAATGATGCGGACGCATCTCCATATATTATTGCGTTTTTGTACTACAAAATGCGATTCGATGCTGATATATGTGTCTTCACCCTAATGCACACGTTTCCACGCCACTTACGAACCACGATAAAATAAAATGGCGACTTCAAAAAAAAATTCTGCGTCTCTGTAGTGTTCCAAGTATACATAAATAAACTGCACAAAAAAAGCTTTTGATAATTTTAATTTTCTTCGGAATAACAATCGTATAAAAGTCAATACTGCATAAATGTTTGAATAACTATAGCTATCCCCTTATTTTTATAAGATAAATAAATACCGTGAAATCGTCAAATTAACAACTGCACGATTTTCGTGCAGTTTTTGTGCACTGGTATCACATTTGTTTACAAAAATGATCTGGGATCTGGAAACATGGTATAAGTGGCAACCAGCCAGCAGAATCTAGACAGCCACATCACAAAACCGACAGAAATGGAGAGATTTGGAAGAGACCTATATGGCGTTGTCCTAATAGAACGCGAATGCGCGATCATCGTAAGTTCGCGCGAATTTTACTCGTACGAACGCGCGATCAAACATATTGAACTCTAATAGGTGTCCTAACTGACAATCGCACGACGCGGTCTCAAATGTTTGAAACACGCGATGGTCGCATCGCTCGCATCGCGCATTCGCGTTCTATTAGGACAATGCCTTAACATAGCATTGGGTAACTACAGGTTGAAGAAGGCGACTAAGCATAATCAATTTTTCCCAAAATATGGTGATTCCCAGAAATCGGGCAGCACAATTGAATGAATGAATAGCGGGAATTTGAAAGAAAAAGAATGAAACTCGCGAACCAATAAAAACATGGTCTTTTTATTTATGGTTGTTCGGATACGTAAAGTTTGTGTGATTCTCATTAATAAGATGAAATAATAATAAAATAATTTTAAATTAATTAAATCAACTGTTTCAAGTAATAAAAGATGGCATACTTTATAAATAAAAATAGCCATCAAAAAAGAAAACGTGGGTGACTTACATATTTCCGCCTAAAACTCTAAGATTGTTTATCGATTCCAATGGGATAAATAGCGAGTAATATTATATTTAAACAGATAACCTGGCGTGAACCAATGAAGCAGCAACAATATGACAACAAAAATCTAATCCAAGTTTTCACGATGGTGATGTATCCGAACGAATAGTTCTTTTCTCTCTGCTTTTTTTAATATGGCGGAATCAATGACCGCCGTTCAGACGTCTGACTTTTATTTTTCGTGAAAATAATTATTTGCGTGATTTTGAACGAGTAATTGTTTTAATTTTATATTATTTAGTGTATGTGCATCATTTTGTGACAAAAACTGTTATAAAATCCAGGAAAGTGAAGCTGCTTTTTCTAAAAAAAAATGGTAATGATAGTTTTTTGTTTTGATACTTTTTTACAAACTTTACTTCATCCGTTCTCTGTTTTTCATATTTATTTCATAATTTACACTCTTATCATTGCAACTTAGTTCGAAATTTCGATGCTATATTCATTATTGCTCATTTCCACCCATTTTTTTGTACATTTTTTCTTTGTTTTCGAGTTTTCTAACCAAAAAAAGAAGTGTCGTAATGTGATGTCGACCTCACATGTGATAATAATGGGATGTTTCTGCTAAAATTCTATTAAATCTTTGTGCTATCTGATAGTTAATTATGCAAGCTGGGTGTGGCTGTATTGATTTTCTCGGTAGGTTCTAGGTATAGGCTTAGAATACGTCTTGAAATGGTGCATTGTGCCTGCGCTGATCACATTGGTACAATGCGGTTTTATTATTGTCCTGGGCAGAATTGGTGAAGTTTAAAGCTTTGTATTAGAGTAAAAACGTGAAATGCACACCTTACAAATACTAAACGATACTCCTATTAGTGTAAAATCGTATTTATTGGTCTCTAACTTGCATCAGAGAGGCCAAGTTGGTGCATACATTTAGATTATCAGACGAATTGTAAAATTGCCATAAAATATAAATTATAAGAGCCCTGTTATCGGTTATGTAAGTTTAACTGCTGGTTTGTGTGTATGCCAATTGTGTTCAATGTATTTTGTGCCAAAATCTCTTGTTGGAATAACAGTGAACAGGATAGCACATGTAGTATGAATGTAATTTATAGTTTTATGTGTAATTGCCAATAATAGTTTCGTATTATAAGTTTTACTGTATTCATGTTACTATTCTGGTTTATATTTTCTGAATTAAGCTTGGCCTTTCTGCTTTAGTAATGCTCGGAGGACCATACATCAGTGATAGTCTATAGACAACTAATTAAATTATTATTATTTTCTTTTTTCACCTTAATTTTGAAAATGGCATAGGTATTTAATGAAAATATTTTAAACTTTTGTTAAAAATAGATACTAATACATATTGAACAAATTAAAAGAAAAAAAAATTACAATTTGCTTTTATATTGTGCGAGATGTGATGCAATGATTGATCTCATACTGCCATACATTCATATCTGTTAGCATTCACTCATGTTTTATTCGCAATAGGCATCCTGGATACCTTCTTATAGAACACATAATTTTTTTAAGATAAAAGGTGCCCCGTTAAAGCCCCATTGCATCTCACTGAAGATATCAGTACAGCTGATCAGTGAGGAGAATTGTCCATAATATCACGGCACTTGCCTTCTCGGGTTGCTGATCACAAACTGAGACAAAATGATCCAAAAGCAATTTCTTCCCTTGTGGAATCCCAACCACAAATAATTGATGTATTTTTCAAAATGCACTAAAAATAATTTTCATTCTCTATGGAATTATTTGACTGAGTTAGCTATATAGGTTCCATCTATGCTAACTGTACATTAAATATGTTTTTTTCCCCAAATTCTCGATATTGATATTTGGTTGCATCATTAATTTATTGTTGTCAACAATGATTTGATTGTTTTAAATAGTTTTTGATAGTTGTATGATTCACTGCTTATCAGCTGGATTCTTGTGTGAAAAGGCGTGTATTTATTGACACTATTAATCTTATGTACAAAATTCATGTTTCAAAACATTAGATAGATACCATACTCCTCCTTAACGCTGGACCGATTTTCATAAAATTTTGTGTCCAGTAGGTCTGAGAATCAGTCAACATCTATTTTAAATAGCCCTAAATGCTAAGGGTGTCCACCCCCTAATTATGAATGATAATTTACTGGATAATCTTAGTGTTTACTGGATAATTACTATCACTACATAGTATAAAACAAAGTCGCTTTCCACTGTTTGTCTGTCTGTCCCTATGTATGCTTAGAATTTTAAAACTACGCAACGGATTTTGACGCGGTGTTTTTAAACAGATAGAGTGATTCAAGAAAAAGGTTTATATGTTTAAAAATTCCCGATATTCTCACGGGAACGGGCACAACGCGGGTAAAACCGCGGGGCGCTGCTAGTTACTAATAATTTAATGATTAGTTACTGTCTATATCAATATTATTAGTGTAGTATTTTAGTTATTAGGCTGTAATATCCCAATAAGCAAAGACCTAATATCTCACTGTAGAAATCAATTCAATTAGGTGGTCCAATGCAAGTCGTGAATCACAGAATACTTTAATACTTCTGGAGAAATTATTGATTGAATATAACTTACTTGTGGGTAGTGTTGTTGTAGCACTCATAACATAGTTCGACTAAGCTATTTAGCTCATTGTTATTGAGCACCATGCAGGTTGGCGCCTACCTGGATAGGTGACCGATATTGCATTACTATCTGAGCTCTACCGTGCCGTCTTAAGGCACGTGAAATTATCTTTCGCAGTGGTCGTGTCATGTCGGAGGCGTTTAGTCGGTCTAAAAACTCCCGACACCAGGTTTGGACTCGAACATACTTTTAGGAGCGGTGCAGGCCTGTGGACTGGCTTTCAAATGGTTGAATACATCTGAGAGCTAGCTCGCAGATCTGCACTGCTTTTTGCCCATAATAACATGAATGCAATAAGTAGGAACATGTAATTGTTAACCGATTAGGCGATGTGGTCGCTAAGCGACAAAGCGCTTTTTTGTTAGTGGTGGAATTGAATAGAAAAACATTTTAGCGTTTCCTCCCCACTGTACTGATATTTTCAGTGATATGAGAGGCCTTTGCCCAGCAGTGGGATATTACTTTTAACTATTTCTTTGCTTATTTTAGTTTGTGCTGTACATTGTATACCATGTATAGTTAATGTGTGTTGTCTGTGTGCCAGTCTAAGCGGCGGTTCGGCGATGATCCGCCGACTGACGACTCCGACTTCGATGATGACGAGGACCCTGACAACCTGGAGGTGCCAGGTAACCACACCCTGATAACTACTTCATTAACATAATGAATAGCTTTCTATAGGATGAGAAAAAAAGAAGGGATTATCATTGGTTCATCTTTGATGGGGAGCTTTTAATACGAATAAAAAAACATTACTGGTTTCTTAAGAAGTGAACACTACTCATTATGAATTGAAACTACATACGGATACACTTCGCTTTTATTTTACATTTTTATCTGACGTTTCGGCCCCTTTACAGGAACCGCGGTCACAGAAGACTGAAGCGAAATAAAAGCGAAGTGTACAGTCCGGCAAGTATAACTTGGCGCGGCTGTGCACCACTGTGTTCAATGTCAATGTACTTTTATAACTGCTTCTCTTGTACCAATTTTTATCACTTTAGGCATGATGATAGCACAGTAGTTAGCAAAATATTCGCAACGATGTTTACTATGAACTCGGAAGTGTTAAAGTGAATTTTCAAGAAAACCGTTTTAGTACCTCAAATCGCCACCGCCAACTTATACTTGCCGGACTGTATCCGTAAACGTATTTTCAATTAAAAAAACATTAGTTCATCTATGGTAAACATGAGTAGACTTTTTGCTATGATTGAAAGGAAAAAACAGTGGGGATAGTTATAAATTGTACATTTTCGTATTCTATAACTATTTATTTCCAGGTGGCGGCAAGACCCTGGCGGCCGCGGCGCAGCTGCAGCCCCAGAGCGGGCCCAGCAAGAAGACATCCATGCCCGTCAAGGTCACCTCCAATCCTGTGGGGGGTAAGTTCCCAACTACATGATAACAACCGACTTCAATGATTTCGTGCTTCGGAGATAAGCGTCTGTCCCGGTTACTTTCTGCGGATAGTAGTCGTTACATGAGCCATGTCAGAGGCCTTTGGCGGCTCGATAACTCTGACACCAGGATTGGTCAGGGTGACCATCCACTCGATGAAGGAGAAGAATGCAACCTAACAGTTTTTCCTTCTGCATTTCGACTCGCAGACCCCTAAGATGAAAGCAGGTAACTTTTAAGCCAAAACACCAGGAACTTCTATGGTAGTTATAGTTAGCGCATCTTTTTAATGGACATCTGGAGACATCAATAGATGTCTGAAGGGTTTCCCAATCTGAGCAATGTGAGGCAAGGTGCCACCCTATATTTGGATGGGTGGCTGATAGTCTCATAACCACCAGAGCGCTACTGTTCTTCGGAAGGCGAGTTAAACTGTCGGTACCGATTGTTTCATTCGTTAGACTGTGAGGCCTTTAGGCGGTCATAACACTCTTACACAACCTGGTTGACCATTAACCTACTCGAATTTCGTACTTACATACGTTACATACGTTTACATTTCGTATAGTTTCTACGGATAGTAGTCGTTACATGAGCCATGTCAGAGGCTTTTGGCGGCTCGATAACTCTGACACCAGGATTGGTCAGGTTGACCATCCACTCGATGAAGAAGACTAGATTCTAAGAAATATTGAAACAAAAGTACGGACCCCATTCCACGCAAATGTAACTACAATTGACAGGTTAAACAAAATCGTTTTATTTGTAGGTGCATCCAGCACAGTGGTCCGCGCGTCTGCCATGAAGCCCATCGTGCTGAGCGCCAGGAAATCCATCAGTTTGGGCAACATCGGCCCCGCGTTCAGAGGCGCCGCGCCCAGCGGGGGTAAGTTGTACCACGTTTTAGGTGTAATTACCCTTAATCGCGGGATACACTAGACTAGAGTATAACATATTCCCGCAAAATAATGGACGGGATGCTCCAACGTTGCTTGGAGTGGCTCCAACACTTTGTGAGTCATTCACAAGACGCTGGATTTGTTGATTGTTGTCCCGCCCTTCACGTACTTGTTGAGGGACATGTTCCGCAACCTGTTTCTCCCCATAGTATATGTGAGGCTTTAGGTGCGTCCAGATTGTATAAAAAAAGCATGTGACAAAAAAAATAAAAAAATCTTGTACTACCACCAGACTATATGCCAAAACATTATTGCATAACTTTTTCCTTATGTTGCATAATGATATATATACCATAATGTCAAATAATGTGGATAGGAAAATATTGTTTGATTTGGACGCACACAAAAGCTATCCTAGGTCCCCGGGAACCCAATGACTTACAGTAAAGTGTTCTAATGAGAGGCCTAGCATCTTTTATTTAGTGTTGCAAATGCCCACGGCCTCTGATAGTCTAAATCCGTTATTGGCTTATTATTCTTAAAGGAGCATGTCCTAAATAATATAATATACCGGACAAATTCACACACGGTTAATTAGACCCAAAGTAAGCTCTAAGCTTGTGATTTGGAATCTAACTCACTGATACTACTACATATACATACGCAAATACTTTATAAGATAATTGACACCCAGACGTCGCCAACAACGTCTTCACATATTGTTGGCGACGAATCGAAGTAAGTGGAGAAGGTTGACACTGACTAGAACTTACGTTAGGTATAATGATGAACTCTTCGATCTAGGAAGACACAGGTCGGTTAGCCTTTGTTTTGTAGAGCGATGTCTCTGTCTGTTGTCTCACACTAGTGGTGTGACATTTGTAAATAGAGTGAGCTTTTAAAATACAATTTGCTTTGGACCTAGTCTAATCTAGACTAGTTTTGGGACAAACAATCTAGCCGTTATTCGCTTGTATGGCTAGGATAAATCTGCCTTATATCCATCACTAGCAGCGCCCCGCGGTTTTACCCGCGTTGTGCCCGTTCCCGTGGGAATTTCGGGATAAAATGTAGCCTATAGCCTTCCTCGATAAATAGACTATCTAACAGTGAAAGAAATATTCAAATCGGTTCAGTAGTTTCTGAGATTAGCGCGTTTAAACAAACAAACAAACAAACAAACAAACAAAACAAACTCTTCAGCTTTATAATATTAGTATAGATCACGGTGTAAAGGCGTAGACTGTACTTCTTAAGTGGTCAACTTCGAACATACCCTATTGTACCTATACTCGTACGTATTAAATAACTGTATTGTCTTCATTACTTTCAAAAGTCAATTAAATAATTTATTTGGAAACATTCGCGTTTACATTTGGCAATAAATTATTGTGTAACATGCATAAATTATAAAAACCGTATAGCCTTGAACTAATTCCTTATTATTACAATACCATGTAGCCGACATTCTTGGTATGGAATTTTTTACTAAATTGTTGTATTTTTTTATAATGACTTATTTGGGAATTAATTAGAAGTAATTAATTATAAAGTCGTATTTCCTTATTTTCAACGAAAGTTCTCGTATCTATCTGTAAATAGTAACGCGCAAACGTGATACTAATCTATCTAAATCAATATTATTATTGTTAACTGGCTGCGCCCCGCGGTTTCACTCGCGTTGTACCCGTTCCCGCGGGAATTTCGGGATAAAAAATAGATGTTGTCCGATTCTCAGACCTACCCGATATGTACACAAAATTTCATGAGAATCGGTCGAGCCGTTTCAGAGGAGTTCAACCACGGTACCCGTTCCCGCGGGAATTTCGGGATGAAAAATAGATGTTGGCCGATTCTCAGACGTACTCAATATGCTCACAAAATTTAATGAGAATCGGTCGAGCCGTTTCGGAGGAGTATGGCAACGAAAACTGTGACACGAGAATTTTATATATTAGATTAGATTACGTGGTGGGTTTCTTAAATCGGTCACTATGGGCAAGTCTGACACTACAAGAGATACCAAGATTTTCTTGCATCAAGTTTTTTTTTTTCAAAAATTCAATTGATAAAAAATATAATGTATTTTCAATAAGCTTTTTCATAAAACAACGGAATGACTCAAGAGGGAAGATTTTAATTGAATCTGGCGAAATATTACGCAACCTTAATTAAGAGACGCGAGGGGCGGGTTGCTAATAATAAGAAATAATACCTCTAATATATTATACAGGGAGAATTTTTAAAACAGGGAATTTGGGCAAATCTGAAACCGAAAAAGATACGAAGATCTTACGCCCATGCAGACACAGTGGTATATTTACATCTATCAGCTTCAAATATCTGCGAATTTCGGGATAAAAATTACCTACAGCCTTCCAGTTGAATGTGGCTATCAATTACAATAAAAAAGATTCGAATCGGGGAGGCAGTTCCTGAGATTAGCTCTTACAATATTAGTATAGTACCTCTTTATAATATTAATATAGATGTAGTATGTAGAACATTGCAGATCAAGTATGCACATGTCTCCTGCGAGATGGAATTGTAAATTCAGTGAGGTCAAGGTGAGGTGACGAGGTGGGCGGACTGAGGGCGCCCGTCTGGGGCGATGCCCCCGGGTCGTAGGCGTTCGGTTCATAAAGAGACTTATATTGTATTAGTTATTTATTTTATATTGATCACTACTATTTAGGAATTATCTGGTTTACTTGTTAATGTTATAAAAATTTAAAAATATTACGTTTTATATCATATCATTTTGTGTTTGTATGTATGTTACGCGATATCTCTGTATGAAACGAATTGCAAATGTGTTGTACTCGGAACGCAAAGGTTAGAAACGTGTTTATTTGGTGTTTGTTTTTACCTAATTGTGAGTTGCAAAGTGTTGAAACATGTTTGTGTTTGGTGTTTGTATGTCTTTTCTGTGGTACCGCAAAAATGAAACTCAATTGTGACATAAGTTGGTTGTCAAAGATGAACTAACGACAGGGTTGAACTCTAATGTTGGCCGCTGCACCAATCTAGTCAAACTTACTGTAACGTATGGTAAAGTGTGGTGTGATGTTGTAGCCGGCACGGCGGGCCCTGTGGCCTCGGTCCCGCCGTCGTTCTCCGCCGGCACGTCCGCCGCCGCCATCAACGCGGCCTCGCTGCTCGCGCAGAGTGAGTACTGCCCTCCTAGCCCCCGTACTTAGTACATCCCTGTAGCATTAGGTGTTTAGTTCGGAGTGATGACTACCTCCTATCCTTGCATTTGCATCAGATCATACCTATATTTCTGTTGTTTTTTGGTGCTGCATCTTGTTTTTTATTTAATTACCCGTACCTTTTTATTTTATGTCCCTCGTTTTTGCCAAGTTATCTTTAATTTTCTGTCCCGGACCATGACATCTTTTATCATAACATTACTGTAAAATTATGCTGCTATGTAACTCTTTCCCGTTCCATTCCAACTTTCTTAGCTCAGACAAATTATACTTCTATTCCCCGCTCCATCATCCCTGTCTCAATACATCCCTGCGATATCAGGAGCTTGTTTGAAGCACGATCCCACCTCCTGTCACTTCCTCCTACCCTTGCACTCAGTTCGTCCCTGTAGTCTTGGTCTTGTCCGCCCCGGTTGCCCCAGTACTTAGTACACCCCTGTAGCATTAGGTGTTTGTTGCATTGAGCGTGTTTTAGTTATTTTATTTATCTGGATATTTTTTGTGTGTCTGCTTTCTATTAGAAATAAAAATGTGCCTTGTTAGTTTAATATTTTTACATTTACCGCCTGACTTCACCACAAACCCCGAATCTTCAAATGCCAATAAAACCATAAGGTTCTTAATATAATAGTAAGTAAGTAAGTAGTAGTGATCTAGTGGTATGTGCATTCTCCTGCCTACACTGAGGTCGCGGGTTCAAACCCGGGTCGAGCTAAAACATGTTTCCTACTTTCCCAATTTTACTTTAATCTTTGGTAAGATGAGCGGCCTTTGCCCAGTAGTGGGGCATTACAGGCTACTACATTTTTTACATGGCTATTGCTTAATTTGGGAGGCGTTTGATTATTCGGTCCAAAGTATTAATATAACATGTATTAGATTGCGAAATATATTCTGTCTCGCTTAGCATAACCTTTTGCTTGCTTCTATTATTATTTTAATGAATGCTCTATGTGCACTCTGATTTCTTTTTAGAATATTATTCCTGTACGCATAATCTTACTAGCTTACTTATTTATAACATTAGTATTAATAATATTTTTTTATATAATAATATCCAAGGATAAATCTAATAATTTCACACACTCTCAATGACAACCTTTTCATTTTATCTTTTTATTCAAATTCTATAATGGTTGTACTTTCTTTTTTAGTCGATTCGTCGGTTTCTGATTGGTTTTTATTTACTGGTAGTTTATAGTCTTATTTTGAACACTAGCAGCGCCCCGAGTTATGCCGGTTCCCATGGGAATTTAGGGATAAAAATAGCGTGTTCTTCCCGTTGAATGTGGCTATACAATACAAAAAGAATTATTCGAATCGGCCGGGTAATTCCAGAGTTAATCCCGATCATACAAAAAGTTACAAATTTTATTTCTTAATAATAAAAATTAGTACAGATAAACTAGGTGTTAGAAACATTGGTGACTTGACTTCCGCTCTGATTCGCATTACAAAGGACATCTATATAAATAAAAGGCGAACCAGACTGACTGACTCACTGACTTATATATCAACGTACAGCCTCAACCTAGAAACGTGAAGTTTGGTACAGGGGTTTCTTTCATGAGCACTAAGAAAGAATTTTGCGAAATTCAACCTCTAATTTAATTGGGTGGCCCTTTTCACCCGAAGTGAGGGCGGCCGCTAGTCACCAATTGAGTCTCGAAAGGCGGGGGTGGGGTCCACGAAATATCACAAGGCGAGAGGGGTGTAGTCATATAATATCACGTGTATTTATTACTCAAACGAAATGTTAAAATAAATTATAACTGGGGGGTAAAAATGAGGGGATAAAAAACATCACGTTGCCCTTGGTTGGAGAAGAACGCTATAACAAAATGTCTTAATATAGAACTCTAGCATTGCCTTTAGCGTTGAAACATTTCCAAACACTCATCCATCATCCCATCCTATTATTGCATTTATTACATTACATACTACATTATTTTATTTCTTACGAGGGTTAACATTCGAACTATCATGCCTATTTTTCAATCAGACATATCCTGTCGTTGAGGAAAAGGATTCAGTGATGGGCTAAGAATGAAATGAAATCACTGAAACTTTTTCCTCTTCTAAAATAATCGTCTTCGGCTGAAAAATTACCACATTTTAACACTCCTAGGGCAAAAAATATCAATAGTTAGGATATGCACTCTCGAGTGCACCATCGAGTTAAAGGCACTTATTATAGGAAGAAGCGTCAACATAAATAAACCCAAAACTAGACTTCAAGTCGCGCTTACATAAGTTTAAAAAGGTTTCAGACTAACACCAATGGACATTTACTACGATAGTTGAGTATTCACGCTTCCGTGTATGTGTGCGCCGATTGTCGTAGCATTGTTACTAATTGATTCAAAATCAAATATAGTTTTATTAATTATCTTCTTCTTCTATCAATCTAATCAATCGTGGTTACTCTCGCTAGAACTTGAGAACGGCCGGACCGATTTAGTTCTTCTGTTGATTCTGGTTTTGAAATAATTGTCGTAATCCAGAGAAGGTTTGAACGGTAAGCAGGGGCGGAATAAACGCGGGTGAAACCGCGGGGCACAGCTACATAGTTGCATAATAATAAGTTACAATGTAAGTTCTGTGACACCCGGACCGGTTACCGAATAGTTAAATGAGTGACGAAGTTTATTACAAGAAATTATGTCTTTAACGAACAGTTTGATGGTATAAATCTCAAGAGAAAACGGTTGATTTATCATGTAATGCATTCGTTAGTACAAGACTCCTTAATTAGGATATTAATTGGATATTAATGTGATTTGATACGGAAACGACTCGTTCAGGCGTGTTTTTAGAATTATGAAGTATGAAGAAACTCATTCAATATCATTCGTTCTTTTGTTCATTCACTTTGTGCGCCACGCGCCTCAAAGCAAATAGTGGTGGGTCTGCCGACTGCGAACATCTAACTAGGTGACAGCTGGTGTCGGTCGCAGAATAAATTTATATGTATGGATAGATGCAGAAACGTAAAACGGAATTACTTAGCGCCTGTGGGCTTTAAATATATACGAATTTAAAAATATTGATACTGTGTGGAACTATGGAATTTACTAGCCTTTACCCCCGATTTTACCTGCAGTGTATCGGAACACATGGAAATTGAAAATGGGCTAAATAAATTACCTGATTTTATGAGATTTTGTCTAGTGTGCAAATTCTAATTATTTATCTGTTCATAAGCATGGGTACAAGATTATTTATAAGTTCTTCTTAATCCGGCCGCTGCTTGGATGGGTGGTCAATAGTTGCATTTCTATCTGAGCGCTACCGTGCCGTGGCACGTTCAGCAAGTCGGTCCCGGTCGTTTCAGTCGTCAGACCATGTCGGAAGCGGTCTAAAAACATCAGGGTTGACCACAAACTTACTCGAAATGAATGAAGATGATAACTTGTTACGTTCATGTTGCAGTGGAGATGGTGGGCATGCAGGGCATGAACTCGTACCTGCTGCAGAACCTCAACCAGATCATCGCAAGCGGCATGGGCGGCCCGCTCGCCGGCATGCTGGGCCACCTCGCCTCGCCCTGGGCGCAGCCCAAGCCATCGCTCTGGACTAATGACAAGGTTGGTGACGCGCCCATGTGGCGCTCGGCCTTAGTACGGCCCTGGGGATATGACAATCAGTTTATTCCGATCCCGTTTCCAACACTATCATGTCAAATATAGCATAGTATAGCTCTGTTAAAGGCATTCTCATCGAGGATATATGAGGTGAAACTGTAAAGTTTACAGCACCTTAGCTATTAGGTTTTACGTTGAATTTTGAGATGGAAAATATCGGATACCCTAACACCTTCTTGAATATGGTTATTGAATACAAAAACAATATTGCAAATTAGATTGGTAGTTCCATTAGCTCATTTTGCAAACTACCTTTTTGAATTTTATTAAAATCAGTCCAGTTACATTCATACCATTATATTAGTAACATTTCATCATATATTTGCATGTTTGCAGGCCCAAGGAGACGAGGAAGAGGTAGATGACGAGGACATGGGGGTGGCGGAGACATATGCTGACTACATGCCTTCCAAATGTAAGTATACAGGGCCGCAGGGTGGGGTGAAGGGAATGAATCTTACAAACTATTTTGTTTAAAAACTTGATCGTCAGAATGTATTTGTCATATTTTTTTGAGCACATAAATTAATCTGCATTTCAGATTAATTAAAAAAAATATAATTTAGCTTGACATTTTGATTCCGTAGTCCTCTTAAATTTTACACACATTATCACATCTTTCTCCACATTGACCTACCATATTAAATTTAATTCAAACATGTCGTCACTAACGAGACGAAGAAGACCTTATTAATTCTCTGTCTGTCTCTCCCGCAGTGAAGCTGGGTCGCAAGCACCCGGACCCCGTGGTGGAGACGGCGTCGCTCTCGTCCGTGGAGGCGGTGGACGTGTCGTACTCGCCCTGCCTCCCGGCGGAGACGCTGCGCAGCGGCTCGCTGTCGGCGCTGCAGCTGGAGGCCGTGGTGTACGCGTGCCAGGCGCACGAGCACATGTTGCCGGGCGGGGCGCGGGCCGGCTTCCTCATCGGTACGGTCCAATACTTTAGTGGAATAATAATCTATCTAATATATAAAATTCTCGTGTCACAATGTTCGTTCCCATACTCCTCCGAAACGGCTTGACCGATTCTCATGAAATTTTGTGTGCATAACGGGTAGATCTGAGAATCGGACAACATAAATTTTTTATCCCGAAATTCCCGCGGGAACGGGTACAACGCGGGGGATACCGCGGGGCGCAGCTAGTATAAATATAATATTACTCGCAGCGCCCCGCGGTTTTACCCGCGTTGTGTCCGTTCCCGTGGGAATTTCGGGAATTTTTATACATATAAACCTTCCTCTTGAATCACGTTGCGTAGTTTTAAAGATCTAAGCATATATAGGGACAGACAGACAGCGGAAAGGGACTTTGTTTTATACTATGTAGAGATATACCCGGACAAATTAACACTCCGTTAATTAGACGTAAAGTAATGAAGATAGAGTGTTATTTTATTGGGTTGATTTTATTACGTATTGTGAAAGAATACCTCTAAAAGTTGTGTGTATGTAATTGTTTTTTTTTTTAACTACTGAATGATTTTTCAAGCGGTTTTTACCAACGTACAGAGCAATTCGGGATGTAGGTCTGTGGCTAGTTTTATGGTAAAATTACCACAGGAACGGGTGCAACGCGCGACACAACTAGTGTATAATATGAGTAGTAAGATAGATTACGAGGAAACAGCCTCCGTGGTCTTGTGTTTTGAGCACCCGGCTCACGATCCGGAGGTTCCAGGTTCGATTCCCGGATAAAAATCTCTTTGTGAAACTGTCCTCAGTTTGGTTAGGGCATTACAGCCTGAATCACCTCATTGACCGAAAAGTAAGATGATTCCGTGCTTCGGAGGGCACGGTAAGCCGTCGGTCCCGGTTACTTTCTACGGATAGTAATCGTTACATGAGCCATGTTAGAGGCTTTTGGCGGCTCAATAACTCTAACACCAGGATTGGTCAGGTTGACCATCCACTCGATGAAGAAGAAGAAGAAGATTACGAGGACGAGTATATACATATATCTGTGAACCTGAGCGTGGTTAATATGCTGCAACTGTGTGTGTTCGGGGCAGGCGACGGCGCGGGCGTGGGCAAGGGCCGCACGATCGCCGGCATCATCTTCGAGAACTACCTGCAGGGCCGCCGCCGCGCGCTCTGGGTGTCCGTCAGCAACGACCTCAAGTACGACGCCGAGCGCGACCTGCGCGACATCGGCGCCGCGCGCATCGAGGTGCACCCGCTCAACAAGGTAACACTGCTGGCTTCTCCACTCTTCTGTCACCACGGTTCCTGTTAAGGGGCCGAAACGTCCGATAAAAATCTTAAATGTAAGCGAAGTATATCCGTAAACGAAGATTCAATTCAAAAAGTCGTAATGCTACCTTAATTTGATCCACAGTTCAAATACGCCAAGATCTCGAGCGCAATCAACGGCAACGTGAAGAAGGGCGTGGTGTTCAGCACGTACTCGGCGCTCATCGGCGAGACGTCCTCCACCACCACCAACTACCGCACGCGCCTCAAGCAGCTGCTGCAGTGGTGCGGCAAGGACTTCGACGGGGTCGTATCCTTTCGAGACTTACAGGGCGGACGAAGATAATAGGCTTCACCTTGGTTTGGTAAAGTTGCAGGATGAAAATACTACAAACTTTTGATCAAACTTAGTGGTTATGTAACTCCATAGCTAACTGTCTGATTCGTAGAGTCATGTCAGGCTCGTAGTCAACGTCATAGCAAAATATCAGACTCGTAGCGAAATGCCCCATTCATAGGCAATTACGTAGCAAAATATCCGATTCGTAGGCAACTTCGTAGCGTAATGTCAGTCTTGTAGTCAACTTCGTAGCAAAGTATTCGATTCGTAGTCAACTATGTAGCATAAGGTCAGGCTCGTAGGCAATTTCGTAGCAAAATATCCGATTCGTAGGCAACTTCGTAGCGTAATGTCAGGCTCGTAGGCAACTTCGTAGTAAAATGTTCGATTCGTAGGCAACTTCATATATTTCCTACATTCAATCTAGAGCCAAACATAACAACAACCATCTTTTACGTACACTACACACACACAATTCTCCACCACTCCATATTTCCTTAACCCCCACTCAGATTGTATTCGACGAGTGTCACAAAGCCAAAAACCTTTGTCCGGTGGGATCCGGCAAGCCGACAAAGACCGGATTGACTGCACTGGAGCTGCAGACCCAGTTGCCGCTCGCACGAGTCGTGTACGCGTCGGCGACGGGCGCGAGTGAGCCGAGGAATATGGCTTATATGGTGCGGTTAGGACTGTGGGGCGAAGGGACGCCCTTTAACCAGTTCATGGACTTTATTAATGCTGTTGAAAAGAGGTAAGGATTATTTGTATCTTTAAGCTTTTGTGGAAAAGTTTCTCAATTTGATATCAAAAGTAAAAGTATAAGCCTGTAATGTCCCACTGCTGGGCAAAAGCCTCTTATTTCACTGAAGATAACAGTACAGTGAGGAGGATTATGCGTAATCGCCACGCTTGAATTATTAATTTGATATTGATTGAAAAAAATAGATGTAAGCTATTCTCCTATTTTTCAAGCTGGATCAATTGCAAACGGTATGCAAAGGAGTCCATTGCGGACGAACAAAGTGACACGTAATTTATATATATATAAGGAATATAGACAAACGGTTATTAAAGTTGGTATATACAATTCCAGAGGCGTGGGCGCGATGGAGATCGTGGCGATGGACATGAAGCTGCGCGGGATGTACATCGCGCGCCAGCTGTCCTTCCACGGCGTCAGCTTCAAGATCGAGGAGGTGCCGCTCAGCCAGCAGTTCAAGGAGACCTACGACAAGGCGGTGGCGCTGGTGAGACTAGCTTACTGCTCTCTTAGGTCAAAACGAATAATGGCTCGTTAAGCCGTCGGTCCCGGTTACTTTCTACGGATAGTAGTCGTTACATGAGCCATGTCAGAGGCCTTTGGCGGCTCAATAACTCTTACACCAGAATTGGTCAGGTTGACCATCCACTCGATTAAGAAGAAAGCGAATACTAATTAGGTTGAATTTTGAACTGATCTGTTATGTTCCATGGGAACGGACACAACGCTGGTAAAACCACAGGGCACTGCTAGTTCTTACATTATCTGTTTGTGTGTGTGTCAATATATGTGGGTGTCGCAGTGGGTGGAGGCGATGCAGCGGTTCACGGAGGCGGCGGAGCTGATCGACGCGGAGTCGCGCATGCGCAAGACCATGTGGGGGCAGTTCTGGTCGGCGCACCAGCGCTTCTTCAAGTACCTCTGCATCGCTGCCAAGGTACACTCAAGAAATCTTTTATATAAACAAACATATTTATAACAAGTCCGACGAATTGAGAATCTCCTCCCTTTTTAGAAGTTGTTAGAAAATGGTATTTAATGTAATTTGCACTAATTTAAATTTATCTTAAAACTTAAAACTGTTGATTGTTTTAAGAAAACCGAACCAAAATACCTATTCCCTTACCAAAGAAATGGCCATTTGGTTGTAACATCGACCATTTTAACTATACTATACGACTAAAACTCATAACAAGACTTCATCTATACCAAAATAACTTAACTATTACATCATTCACCATCTACAGGGTGATTACGGGGTCGTGGAGCAAGAAAGAAGCATTTAACTTACTTTCTCCAAAGCATCACGATAGGTTAGGACTAACAGTACACCAGCGACTTATTTTAGTCAGCAAAAAAAACTGCGATAATTCGAGATCATGGTCACCCTACTATTTCCCAAGAAAACTTATGTCAAGTAATATTAAAAGAAGGGTGACCACGCATTTTGAGTCAATAATAATTTTTAAATAAAAATACGTAAATAACGAATCATCTTTGTTAAAATTAAAATAAATACAGGTAGCATCGCAATCATTTATTTACTGAGTCAGAAAAAAATGGTTGGGATCACGACCCCGAAATCACCCTACAAACAAAACAACCTACTAAATACATAGTGGTCATATACTATAAGTCCGCCTGTTGCAGGTGAACCACGCGGTAGTGCTGGCGCGCGAGGCGGTGAAGTGCGGCAAGTGCGTGGTGATCGGGCTGCAGTCCACGGGCGAGGCGAGGACTCTGGACCAGCTCGAGCGGGACGACGGCGACCTCACCGACTTCGTGTCCACCGCCAAGTGAGTACTCTCACTTGTAATGAGTATAGACACGCGTCATTGTGTGCGTAACGATGTCTCCGCTGCCAAGTTGGTATGTATGAGCACCCCTGAGCCATACTTGTAATGTTTTTATTATTTGTCACGCGTAACTTTACGTCAATACGTAAAGTTAACGGTACCAATGTACCGTTCGTAAGATCTTCGTATATGTACACTTGTCTTCCTAACTGCAAAAAAACCTCATACTTTGTATGCGGCGAATACCGCGTATATCTAAATAGAGCTTTAATGAATATGTTGACACTAACTGTGAGCAACCCGTCGTGTCCCCCAGGGGCGTGTTCCAGACGCTGGTGGAGAAGCACTTCCCGGCGCCGGACCGCGACCGCATCAACCGGCTGCTCGGGCTGGAGGCGCAGGGCAAGCCCGCGCCCGCGCCCGCCCCCGCGCCCGCCGACTCCACCAAGAGGAAGTGTCAGTATCCGATTATGTTATGTTGTGTTGATAGCTTTCACTAAAAGGCGAGTTGCATTTTTTACAGTGCTAGGGGTGAGGCATTTTGTTACTAATCTATCGTTCAATATATTCTAGTGGGGATAGAAAGTAGATAATTCATCAAAATCAGTTCAAGTGTATTAACATTAACAACTGAACATAATATTTACTAAAGATTATCTTAACATTTAGTTAGTGATTATGTTAACTGTGTTCCCCGCAGTGTCGGCCCGGCAAGCCGCCGCCGCAGCCCCGAAGCGCGCGCGCGGCGGCTCGTCGTCCGACGAGGCGGCGCGGACCGACTCCGAGCCCGAGTCGGACGCCGACCGGCGCGGCAACTCCGACTCCGACCTCAGCGACTTCAACCCGTTCAAAGCAGGCAGCGACAGTGATGATGGTACGGATAGTTAACTATAGTTTTGGTTTTCTTTTTGTAGCAAACAGTTTTACTCCGGTCAATTTAGACATTCGAAGTTACATAAAGTCCCAACAAGCTGAAAATCAGGAAAATTGTTCGAAACATAATTATAAACAATGTTTAAAAGTTCCCCATCATTCCCGTGTATGGAATTTTTTTTATTCAAGGTCAAAGGTCAAAAAAATGAGTGTTTCGCGATTTTCAGCAAAACGGTAAGTTTTATCATAAAAATACCTGAAGAAAAATGAAAGCTTATAAAATTCTCTATAAATTTAATTCTATCCATTTTTTCCATATTCCAAACCGTTATTGAACTACACGCTCCAGAAATGTAAAAATTAAGGTGTAAACACTGTTGAGCATTAGGATCAGGGTCGATACTTCGGTATAGCATAGCCCAACTCCATTCTTCCGTGGTCGAAAACACTAAGATATCAAATTTTTTATGCAAAGTTTTTTTGTCAAGAAGCTGTTTTTATGTAACAGGTATGAACTAGAGGTCGCCTAATAGTTGAAACTTGATCAAAATAATGTATTGAGTAAGATTTATTGTTTTAATTTTCTTCAATTCTTTACTCACATAAATTAAAATTCACAAACACTACTTCGTTTACAGAACCGTGGGTAGGCCGTCAAAAGAAGAAAGCTTTAAAAAAGAAGAAAACTAGCGCTGCGAAGAAGAAGGCCACGACACAAGACAAGATCGAGACCATGTTCGAGAGGAAGTCGACCGCGAGTACTCCGGTCACAGTGACCACCACCGCGGGCCAGACGGTCACCGGCACGCCCGTCGGCACCAACGGGCTGTATCTGGGTGAGTCTGAGTGGGGTTTAGGTCTATTTTTTCTAATTGTTGGTTTATTTGATTCAGCTGGTATTCTTCACTGTGTTTGAGCCAACGTGAGAGAAGTATAGTATATAAGGGTGTGTTTCCATTGAAAGCGGAGTGGAGCTGTACGGATTGGTCAATTGAGCTCCACACAGCTCCGCTCTGTGTCCATGGAACCGCACCCTTAGTTAGTGGTTCCAGCGGGGTCAGTTCGTTGTTGATGTGTGTGTCGTTGTGTGCGCAGGCGCGGCGCGCGCGGCGGCGCCGCCGCGCTCGTCCATCGAGCGCGCGTGCGTGATGAAGGAGCAGCTGCTGGCCGCCATCGAGCGCCTGGGCCGCCGCCTGCCGCCCAACACGCTGGACCAGCTCGTGGACGAGCTGGGCGGCACCGACAACGTGGCGGAGATGACGGGCCGCAAGGGCCGCGTGGTGCACACGGAGGCGGGGCTCATCCAGTACGAGTCGCGCGCGGAGGCCGACGCGCCGCTCGAGACGCTCAACCTCACCGAGAAGCAGCGCTTCATGGACGGGGAGAAGGACGTCGCCATCATCTCCGAGGCGGCCTCCAGCGGCATCTCGCTGCAGAGCGACCGCAGGTGACCGCCCCCACCACTAACCATGACCATAAGCACTAACGACGACCATCACCTCGACCACTGACAACGTACCACTAGTATGATCCCCGACCATGACAAATAATGATGTCCTTGTCCTCTACCCTTAACAAGTGACCAGGACCATGAGGCCATACAACTAACCTCGACCATTATCACTGACCGTGACAAGTGAACATGACCAAGTATCCATAGCCCCTGACCCTGTTTTTGTATTGTCCAGAGCACGAAACCAAAGACGGCGGGTACACATAACGCTGGAGCTCCCGTGGTCCGCCGACCGAGCCATACAACAGTTTGGTGAGTTTGATCATAGAAGCCGACCCATTTTAAAGCCATAAATAAATAGCATGTTTTAAAGGATCTGGGATCATTAATACCTATTTTGGTGGAAATTTTAAAGTTTATAAGGCCTTTCGTTAATTTCCGTGCTTTTTTGCGCGGAAATTAACTGTCAAAACTCGTTACGACCTGTTATCGCGCTAACGACTGGAAAATCATTCTCGGGCTAACCCTAATGGTAACGCAGATCTATAGATTTAGCGCGGCACAACGTGCTTCATTGCAGGGCAGAAAGTTTCAACTATTTTCGGATTTGGTCCAGCATTACCAAAGTAACATAATATGCTTACGGCATTAAAATGAATATTTGTTGTGTCGCAGGGCGCACGCACCGCTCCAACCAGGTGAACGCGCCCGAGTACATCTTCCTGATCTCGGACCTGGCGGGCGAACGGCGCTTCGCCTCCACGGTCGCCAAGCGGCTCGAGTCGCTCGGCGCGCTCACGCACGGCGACCGCCGCGCCACCGAGACGCGCGACCTCTCGCAGTTCAACATCGACAACAAGTACTCGCTCACCACTCACTCACACTGTACACTGTACACTGTACTACACTAGTACAGGCGCTTTGAGATACAGTGTCGCTGACTAGGGGTGTCGCGCAGGTACGGGCGGACGGCGCTGGAGGCGGTGATGCGCGCCATCATGAAGTACGAGCAGCCGCTGGTGGGCGCGCCCGCCGACTACTCCGGGGACTTCTTCCGGGACGTGGCGGCGGCGCTGGTGGGCGTCGGGCTCATCGTCAACAGCGAGGCGCAGCCGGGCCTGCTCACCCTGGACAAGGTGATACTGGCCCCGGACAACACGCTTTCGTCCCACCCGTTCACAAGAACACGATTGAAAGTCCTCCCACAACATTATCCTAACTGTCCCGTGCCTGTGTGCAGGACTACAACAACATGTCGAAGTTCCTGAACCGCATCCTCGGCATGCCGGTGGAGCTGCAGAACAGGCTCTTCAAGTACTTCACCGACACGCTCGCCGCAGTCATGGACCAAGGTCAGTTTGGATGTTACTAGCAGCCTCCTGCTGTTTTATGCGCGTTGTGTCCGATCCCGTGGGAATTTGAGGATGGAAATGGGCTATAATCTTCCCGTTGTATGTGGCTAACCATTACAATTTAAATAAATAGAAAAATTGGTAAGGAACGTGGACTGGAGGTAGTTGTTACTAGGTTCTTATGTCATGTTACTGTGTGCACAGCGAAGCGCAGCGGCCGCTTCGACCTGGGCATAGTAGACCTGGGCGCGTCGGGCGAGAACGTGTGGCGCGTGTCGTGCATGCGCTTCCTGCGCAAGCACGCCACCGGCCGCGCGCCCGTGGAGCTGCACACCGTGCAGTCGGAGGTAACCGCTGCACGCCTCCGCCACTCGTCGCATCATCACTACAATCATCACCATTCCATTACAGTACCACCAGCATTCTATAAAGCATTTTCAATAATGTTATCCATTGTAACTTGAACCCCCTCGCAGCGCGGCATGGACTGGGCGACGGCGGTGGAGAAGTGGTCGCAGCTGTCGGGCCCCAAGGAGGGGTTCTACCTGTCGGCCACGGCGCGCAACAACAAGCACACCGTGGTGCTGGCCGTGGCGCTGCCGGCCGGCCGCAAGGACAAGCACAAGGAGCCCGTGTTCCAGATATACCGGTGAGTGCAGCGGCGGGCGGGTAGTGCCGCGGGAGACAGTGCCCCCGCGCATGGGGCGGCCGGGTCGCTGCGATTCATCTGCGACCACGTAGCGACCTCATTTTGTCAGTTGAGTTGGACGTCGAAGAAGGAATTATTGTTGCGCTGATTTTATTATTACAAAAGCGAAAGAAAAAAAGGAAAAAAATCAAATTTTGGATTCACCCATTGTTACGGAATAGGCTTACAAAAGGAATATATTATCATACATACTTTCCAGACGTATTGCAATATGAAGATAAATTTTTTAACTATATGAGAATGTCTAAAAAAACTTTTTACGAGATCTTGAATATATCGATAATGAAGCGCTCCGTATCGAATATCCTGTATGCACAAAACTCGTGTGGCCGCTGCGGCTAGTGCGCGCACACTGATCTCTTTCATTCGAAATGGTGAATCTCGTTGGTCGCGGCGGCCGGCGGGCCGCGTGTTGAGTCGCGATGTTTCTGCCGGCCGCGCGACCAATACGTGGTCGCTGGCCGCCGGTCGCCTAGTGCGCGCACTTGCATATGTCGTGGAAGAAATAGTTGGCCGTAGCGACCTGGCCCGGCCGCCTAGTGCGCGGGGGCTGTAACGCGACGCTGTGTCCGCAGGCCCAACACGGGGCTGCAGGCGCGCGCGGAGCCGCTGTCGTGGCTGGAGGCGCGCTGGCGGCGCGTGGGGCGCGGCGCGGCGCGCGGCCCGTGGGAGGGCGTGTGGGGCGGCACGGCGCGCGCCTGCTCGCACGTGTACCTGCGCGGCGCCTGCCGCGCCGGCTGCGAGGCGGGGCGGCGCGCGCGCACGCACCACGTGCTGGGCGGCGCGCTGCTGGCCGTGTGGGCGCGCGTGGAGGCCGTGCTGCACGCGCGCCGCCCCGACGCGCGCCTGCAGCTGGTGCGCGTGCGCACGACGCAGGACCACAAGATCGTGGGCACGCTCATCCCCAACGCCTGCGTGGAGCCGCTCAAGGAGGCGCTGTCGTACGACGCCATCTCCGTCACCGAGCAGTCGTTCGAGCGCCCGCCCGACCCCGCGCCCGCGCCCGCGCCCGACCCCGACCTCGACCCCGACCTCGACCCCGACCTCGACCTCGACGCCTAGGCGCCGCCGCCGGTCCGACTCCTTGTACACTCTGTATAGTATCTAGGGTTATTTATCATTTCTGAAACGTGATCTTATTACTTTGTATAATTGTACTTATTTCATGACTAATAAAGTCGGTTTCGCTTCTGGTGGAGGCGCGACGCGGCTTGACGGATGCGCGGTTGACGACTGCTTAGATTTATTATTAAACTTACGTTTAGTATCGTTGTAATTTAGTTTATCGACTGTCAAAATGACGTCACTAGGTTTTATTATTATTTGCCAAGACTTTGCCTCTTTTAGAGAACGAAAGAGTCTTAGCTGTCGAAGTCAATGACTGACGGCTAGTTAGTGTATCTACGTGAATGTATGAGAGTTTGAAACTATGTTGTAAAGTAGCTACATATTTTCTCAAGAGCATGAATATAGACAAGTAAGGTAGTTTAACAAATTAAATACCCTAAATTCAACTGTGTAATAGTCATTCTCTCTCTGTCGCACTACTTTCCTAATAACGAGTAAGACAGAGACAAAAACCAGTTGATTTTATGTGATTCTCATTCGCTTGTTTCGTTACGGAATTACAGGGATTTAAAAATATGTAGATTGGTTCGGGGTGCGTTCCGTCTCGTTTCCGCATCGCTTATGCCTCGTGCAAGAAAGAGGTGGACTATAGTTTTAAGGCTCAATTGTGAAAGGCTGATGTTTTATATTGGAAGAAATGTTTAAGAGATAACGAAGATTAGGTAAAGAATTCTAGCTAATTATGTTCTTTCTCTTTCTAATGTATGGGCGAAGTTGTGTGTGGGAACGAGACAAACAGACAGTTGTAAATATATATTTTAAATGTGTGTCGGATCCTCGTTTAAACATGACACATTTGTTTGCCAAATCTTTGGATCGTAGTGCAATGTGTAAAGTTAATACATATAGAAATTATTGTTTTAGTTGTTAATAAAATACCTATCTTTCCATTGAATTGTTTGATCAATTAATTGATTCTATTGGCTGGTAGGTGTTGCTGATATTAAATGTTTTAAATGTAAATTGAGAGAGGTGTCGTGAGACGTAATGTTGTCATGTATCTAATCTACATATTTTTATTTGCAATCATTAGTACTACAATAAAACACTTCAAGTGTTCTCAAGTCCTTCGTAGATTATCATTGTGAGTCGCGGGTGTGAGACATGTCATCTGAATGTCATGAATAATATTGTAGATATAAAATTAATTATAATAGAATTGTGTCATTGTTGAGTTCAAAACTGATAAATATATACCTGAAACTAATATATAATTGTACGAACTGTAGTTACATCCGCGGCCTATATTTATTTCACTAAATTGCCGCTTTAATTTCATAAAATTAAATATAAATCGAATCACTGTCGATCTCTAAAACAAATTGTTTTATCATTATAAGAACTGCTTGGTATCGAGTGCACCACACACTCTTTTATCTTTTAAGACTACCCCCAATTAGTAAAAATAATAATAGACTGTCGAGTAGTTCACTCGAAATTCCGCTAGGGGCGCTAATAGTATGTTTGAAATGAGAACTTGTAATAATTAAATGTCCACTCGTTTGGTGTTACTTGATGTTACATGTTACGTATAAATATAAAATGTTGTCTATTATCAATATTTGTCATGACAAAAGTAGTCAACTATCAGTCTATAATTAAATGTCTACTATTTTGGTGTTATTTGATGTTACGTGTTATAAATAATAATGTTACGATTATCATTATAATTATGTCAGTTATGACAAAAATTAATTCTATAGAAACTCATCATAAAGATGTAATTTCAATACAATTTTTGTCAAATTAAAGTAAACAAGTAAAATTTGTACTAATACTCGTCTTTTGTGACTTCGTTTGAAGATAGTATCATATAAATGATATTTTTAGTGTCACGGCAGTAGATAACTACAGTAACTTTGAACCGACTTATAATAAACGGTATTCGTGTGGTGCACTGTTCTAATAACCGTAGCGTTAAATATAAGTGTAACCTTTGAGGTATAATTGAAATGAATATCTGTGTACATTGTCACACACTTTCTATATGTATAAAAATTAAACGACGTGAAAATATATTATGTATATAAATACAGGATTTTGTATTTTATTGTTGTATGTTTGTAGATTAACTAGCAGCACCCCACGGTCTTACCCGCGTTGTGCCCCGTGGGAATTGCGCGATGAAAAATATCCTATAACCTTCCTGTTGAATGGGGTGGTCGATTACAAAAATAATTTAAATCGGGCTTGGTAGTTTATTAAGTACAGATTTATTATAACGGTTTACTTACTTACCTTAGCCACTCAAACGACACCTGTGACACCTGTCAACACCTTGAAACGTCCACGCGCGTGATCGTGTTGAACCGCGTCGAGCGCCCTATGCCATTACCGATTCAAAGTATTTTTTCTAGCAAACTATTGCAGCTATGGCAAAGCAAAAAATACCAATTTATAGCTGAATAATTAAGGAATCAAAATATCGTCGCTGCGCCTGCAAAATCCGCTATGTATTTTTTTTTTAAATCGGTTTTTGATGCTTATTTATAGTATTTCTCAAGCCACGTGCGCCTGTAAAATCCGTTTTGTAATAACTCATTGGGTTAAGAAGATAACAAAATCAGCTATGTAATTTTGGTCAAAAACGGATTTAAAAAACCCCCTATGTGAGCAGGAGACACATAGCGTATTTTCGGTTGAAAGCGAGTCTCTTAGAATTGCGCTTTGCAATGACATATAGCGGGTTTATCAAACAGGAGACGTGCCTCACCACCAGTACTTCCCCTTTCTAACGAGCGATCCTTCGATTAAACAGTCATTCATCTTCTTGCAGAAAGTTTCAATATCGAAGCTAGCAGAAGCCTTTTGATTTCTCCAAGTGAATATCATAAGGAACAATTTTCTCAAGCAGGCAAAATAACCCTCGTCTCTTGCATTTCCAATCATTGAGAACATAATCCCTTCCACAAATCTATCTACAAACCATCCCTTTCCTCGTGATAGGGTCTTTTGACATAGAGCTACCATATCCTCGTCTCTTGCAACTTCGTAAGTAGTGTCTTCTTTCATGATAGAGTTTTGCCGCATCACTATCAGACACTCTTCAGTTTGAAAGACCATAGCATTCTTCACAAACCTACAGAATTCTCTTGATGTCTCGTTGTTTTCCAGTGTTTCAATCGTCAGGAAGTTTATCCTGTCAGTGGGTCTTCTAGCATGATATGGAGCCCTAACAAGAACTCCAGATACCAGTCTAATCCTTCTTGATTCATCTTCACAGTCGGGAAGAGTGTTTGTTAGTGTTGCCAATATGGGCATTATTGCTAGGTTTTTAAATAATTCTTTCCCAAATGTTTTACCTGATTGATAAGCACCACCCAATCCTGAATATAGGTTGGTCAATTTAGATACTTGTATCCCTGCATTTGTCCTAAGCATTGTTTCCATTGCCCTGGTGGTTATGGGCTCACAAACCCTAGGTATTGGAGGCTTATCTGTGCTACCTGTTTTTATCAATTCTGGACAAGGTGTGTACCCTGGAACCCCATTCGTGTTTTCAGCTAACCCTGTAATTACAGGGTTAGCAGCTAACCCTGTAATTACAGGGTTTGTGAGCCCATAACCACCAGGGCAATGGATACAATGCTTAGGACAAATGCAGGGATACAAGTATCTAAATTGACCAACCTATATTCAGGATTGGGTGGTGCTTATCAATCAGGTAAAACATTTGGGAAAGAATTATTTAAAAACCTAGCAATAATGCCCATATTGGCAACACTAACAAACACTCTTCCCGACTGTGAAGATGAATCAAGAAGGATTAGACTGGTATCTGGAGTTCTTGTTAGGGCTCCATATCATGCTAGAAGACCCACTGACAGGATAAACTTCCTGACGATTGAAACACTGGAAAACAACGAGACATCAAGAGAATTCTGTAGGTTTGTGAAGAATGCTATGGTATGCTATTATTTTGCCTGCTTGAGAAAATTGTTCTTTATGATATTCACTTGGAGAAATCAAAAGGCTTCTGCTAGCTTCGATATTGAAACTTTCTGCAAGAAGATGAATGACTGTTTAATCGACAATCCTATAAGTATGCATTTTCACAAGAGTCTTCTCGAGATCATAGAAATTTACAGATTGAAGTCTATCAAATTGAGGTCTAAGAACGGTGATTCTTATTATAAATTAAGGCATGATGAAACCGAATGGACCTTGTTGCCACAAAGAAGAAACGCTGATCTGTACGAGTAAGCTCCGTGTTTGTTTACTACGCCGAGAAAAATTGATAAAACTAAATTTGATTGTTTACAGTTCTTGAAGTGTTTCATGCATCGAGATAATCACTTTTTTTATGACAATTTAGATTATTAATTAATTTAAAACTTGTTTTGTTTACTATGCTTATTTAGTACCTACTCTTTGCTTAATTACAAAGTGATCTCAAAGTTTGCCAAATATTTAAGTCTAATAACGACTGTGATTAGATTTGATCTCATAGATCGAGACTGCTAAATTGGAAGAATTTAAAAAGATTGTTTTATTACGTTACTTATTATTAATTTTTATTTTATATATAGTTTTATGAGTAAACCCTGTTTCTTGTGAGTTAATTCGTCCATTAATTAATACTGTTGCAATTTAAACTTTTAAATATTTATTATTATGTTATATTTTTAAATATGTACCTGTTTAATTTTGTTTAATATTTTTCTAATTAAGTATAATAAATACTTTATAATTGAACTTAAACCTATTTTATTATTTTAAAATAATTTAGTAAATGCGCTAAGTATTCTAGGAAGCACAAAAATGCAAACTATCTAGTAAAAGCATAAATCCGTCATGTGGTGAAAAGTCAGGTAGCGGTAATTACGACCCGAAAAAAAACCGCTATGTGCCCAAATTCACTTAAAAAAATTCTTGCTCCTGGAATATCATAGTAAACGGTGAAAAATAAATATTTTTGAATGTCCCGATATAAAGTCAAATTTTCTGCATACTTACTTAGTTTTAAAATAATATTAACAGTTTGAAAAAGAAACAGTTTTTTGCTTCTCCTGAAAAGTTGAATTTTTATCCATAGCGGATTTTGCAGGCGTAGCGACGATATGTACTAATTATAGTACAACAATTGACTGTCCTGTCATTGAAATGAACAATTGAATGCGGCATTTAAATATGATTGTACACTGCAACTAAAACTTAGTGATTATTATCTCTATGACACACACTAAGTTAACAAAATCAACATCAACCAGCAAATCACTTGCTTAACTATTATTATACTCGAACCTAAAACGATAATTTATAAAACACGCCTTAATATCACGAATTAACGTAGCAAAGCAAATGAACAGAAAAGTTATTTATTTTGGTATATATACAACCTAGACATTCAGATTTCAGCCAGACTCCCGCCCTTTTCTAGTTTAGTAAGACATTACTAAACGAACTAGTAACTAGGCTCGTAGATATAAATTCTTCGCTTCGATTCTACTACCACAGTCTACTACGAGTCCTACGAGTTTAAGTGGTGCACAGGAGAGGAGGGAGACCACTCCGTTTCCCGCCTTTTGTTTGTCAATGTGGTATCAATTCTTTTGGGCACAACATTTTCGTTCATCTATGACCATTGAGTGAATAATGACAATTTGTCATTCGCATCGCAACTGACCGTTTTAAACATAGATAAAGAATAGTATTCTCTGTCTACGGTTTTAAAAGACCCCATGGGGCGTAGCCATGGGTTTAATAATATAATTTATCTACACTAATGTTGTAACATTCTACTTATGTTTCCAATACTTGACTTATAATTACTACTGTTATAGCGCAGGCAACTAAAACACTCAATTTAAGCAATTGCACATGATGTTATAATATCCACATCGATATCGTAAAATCTCATTATAACGCGACCAATTAACCTGGCGAGCCTTATGTCAAAATCCTCATACTAGTTGTATAACATTTTGATATTAGGCTGGCTTTTGAAAACAGTTGGGTTATACGTGAAAACTTCGTGGAAAGGAAACTACTAAACTTACATACACAAAACTCTTTGGTAAGATCTCGCTCGCTCCTGATTGGCCCTACGCGCAGCTGCGCTCTCATTGGTTAGATTTTAATGGCGGCAAGTTCACTGTGACAATACCATGACAATACACGTACGCGTGAAAAACTATTGTCAGCTTTTACTCTTGTTGTTTGATTAATTGCATTAGTGAAGATAAAGTAGTGTATGCAACTGCATATAACACGGGTATTAAAACACTCGTTACTATTATGAAACTCGCTGCGCTCGTTTCATAAACTCACACTCGTGTTTTAATACCCTTCATTATATGATAGTTGCATAAACTACTAATCTATGAAAGACCCTTAATCCGAATTAGTAATTCGGTTGATTCTTAGTCTGTGGTCGGACGGATCAGCTGCCACTTCAGTCTTTACTGTCAAGTGTCAACACTGTCAAGCAAAGCAAGTTCGGTTCGGGTCGTGTTCGGGTCCGGGATGGAGCCTGGATGGAAATTTCGCTTCGCTGTCTGTCTCTGTCATCTGTCGTGGTCTCTGTCTGTCTATCTATGTTCGGTTTGTCATCAGCTGGAGATCAAAATTTTGTCGGAAATTAATTTTATTACTAAAATAATTGCTTAATAACTAAATTTATAGTGAAAACATGACTGAAAAGGATATAACAATGGAAGAATTGGAGGAAACTGTAAGTCTTTCTACATTTAACTTATAATCTTCATAATTTTTCTTTACGATCGAAGTAGGTCAGAGTCGCCGCTGATTTATTCAGGGTACATAATAATTCCTTCTGCCTGCCAGACTCCAGGAAAAAGGCTTCCTTTTTACCTTTTTTATGTATTGCCTACTCTATAATCATTCAGGCATCGAAAACATGCATTTAGACGATAGAAAACATGCTTGTTTGTGGCGTTTTACAGAATATTATTTCGATATCAGTGCTAAGTAAACACAACGGTAATCAATGCTACATACCTAGTTTCTTCGTATTATATGAAGTCATCGAGTATAATTACGATTACTAGTCAAAGTTAAAACTAGAAGGCATTACTCAGTGTGTTCAATGTATGCTATTATTGTAAATGCGGAAATAAAAACCGTGTGGTTTTCGCTCACGCACATTTTGTGGGATGCGGTGGCTTAACGCCCACTTGTAAACAAAGGTGCACTTACCGTTGTACCTTGAATAAATAAATCTATTAATATTTTACATTTAATAAAATAAACAAATTGGATTTTGGTCTTATTAGAATGACTTTATTATGTAAAATAATAAATAAATAAATATTAGCTTGTCCACCTGCAGGGCAAAGGCGGCTAATCTCACTGAAGATATCGGTACAGTGAGGAGGATAAGGTCTCAAAGATCTCAAAAACCTCTGGAAGCAGTTTTCTTCTGAGAAAAATTCATTGATAGCCTGATGTTGTAAGAATATTAAATCAGTAAACCTTCTTTTTTGCTCCAAAAAAGGAATAAGGAATTGTCTTTCGTTATAAAATCGGCCATATTCATTTTAGAACTTCTAAGAATAAGACATATTCTATCCATATGTAGGTAAAAGATACAGACGTGCAGCTGGACTTGATGGAGTGGAAGATGGAGACCATGGACAAGGGGCTGGTGGTGCCCATAGACACGCAGGACATTTGTGTCGTCAAACTGCTCAAATCAGTGTCCGAGGTACTTGTCTATGCTTCAAATATGTTGTTATAGATGTATGAAGTTTTAGGACGGGGTTTTGATGCAAAATTAAGTTAGGTAGATAGCAAAATAAGATAATTAGTAATTATTTATTGAAAATGTGAACTCGCCAGTATACTATTGTAGTTTTTGATGTGAACTTTGGATCAAATAATCTTTGGCCTAATATACATAGCCTTAGGTACCATACAGAAAGTAAGCTGTGCCTGTGCTGGTCACCAGTGCTTACCAACGCAGATCTGATTTAGCATATAACATAGAAACTTGGCGCCAACAACCAGCACTGACTAGTTATTATAATCCCTCACAGACTAACCAGTGTAGACTCCCTTTTACTTTTTCTTTCTGCGGTCTTAAACTAACCAAACCTATACTGTAACTATGGATCTATGCTTATATTATAAATAGGTAAAAGTTGTAATTTGTGTGTTGGTATGTTCAGACTAATCTCAGGATTTACTATAATTTTGTAAATCTTTATTAAATATTCTTGGCTTGGCTCGCTAACTACAAAACCAAACCAATATTTAGTATTATATCACTTAACATATAATATTAGTTGTATATAATTATAAACATATGTATAAACATTTGTTTTTCAGCTGTATGAGTGTTTGAACGTCCAGGTCAGACCAACGCTTGATATTATATTAACGCCATGATGCTGTGCTGCTTGATGTTTTGATATTACTTGATATGATACCAATTTTAATAATCATCTTTATTATATATAATTCTACTGTATATGTGTATATCACTGAACTCCTCCTAAAAGGCTGGACCGCTCGACCGGTTTAAATGTATTTTTTAATGGTTTAGATTCAAACTAGCGACATCTATTGGGTCGCGGGTGGAACCGCCGCGCGTTACAGACAGCTATATACCTAGTATCAATATAAAATATAACGTGATATTTCATGTATTTTGTATCATGCCTGTTGCTTTACGTACAACTAAGGTTTTCATTTCAGGATTACATCAGGATAGGTTTAATGGTTCTCAAATATATTTTGGTGTTGTCGTTACCTGATACTATAACGGGGCTATCGAGAGTCCTAGAGGGGAGGGGGTTGGTTTATGAATAAAGCACATTGTTTATTGTAGTCAGTCGCGAGACAGATGTCATTTAGCAGATATTTTTATCCTAAAAATATATTATTATTTTTTAATCCAAAAGTTGTATATCAAAATATGAAGCAGTGCAGCCGCTTGTGTCCCTAGCTGATGTCTTGAATGTGGTACTCAGTTCAAGAGCCAAAGCCCGCGGACCGGCCTGTGTGTTACCAGCTTAAGGCTTCACACAACCTGGGTTGCCTTAATTGACTAATTTTGTTGGACATTTCAAAAATATTGCCATATTCTTATTATTTTTATTGTTGGTGACTGGTGTTCCTTGGTAGTTTTTGGATACAAAATCTACCTAGACTGGGTAATACTACTGGGTCTTTATTACGATGCCCATCAAATTGGTTTTGACAGTTTAGCCGCGGCAGACTTCGGTATTGACGGACTGCGTCAGACAGTATTTGTATTGTCTACTAGTAGTAGCTTCTACGCTGACACTACCAACTCTGTTTTGATGAATCTTGTATAAATAGATAAAAAAAAATATGCCGAAAATCGCACAGAAACTTTCACTTCGGGTGTTACCGCGGGGAACAGCTAGTTATTTGTAAATGTCCAACAAAATTATAGAATAGCCAAGCCTATTTATAACCTGTTTACTCACCGATTTCTCAATGTATTTCGATTATAACGTTGTGTTCATCCATCAGGCATACAATACTTCAATATGGGGCTACCATATACATAACATTCAATAGATGATCTATTTTACTCGTGGTAACATTAGAATTTTAAATCGAATCGTTCTGAACGTTCATGTTTAGGCTTCGAATTTCGAAATGCTTGTTGGTGGCGGTTTTGATTGGACTAATATCACTTATCACCTAAAAAATAGAATAAAGTGAAAAAACTCCCCGTAAATAAATAATTTGACATTATCAGAGTGAATTTTCCAAGTATAAGTGGTTTATGTATACATAGTAGTACTATGTATACATAACTCATGGAAACTGTACTATGATAGTACAGTTTCCATGAGTTTTCCATGTGTCATTACTTCCTAGAATAGCCACTAACAAATGGCATAACACGGTTTATAATTCCAAAAGCAATCGATTCCTGATCTCTTTAAAACATTAGTCCAGTCAAAAAATCTACCATCTTTGCAATATCACACTTAATGACATCATCACACGTTCCAGGTGAAGTCAGATTACCAGCAGCTGCGCCGCGAGTTGGTGGAGGTACAGGCTCTGCAGAGGGAGCTGTCTTCGAGACTGCGCGCCCAGCTCAGGTTGGTCCACGGCAAGTTCGCGAGACTCCGGCAAAGACTCGCCGACGTCTCGCCGCCGCAGTAGGATTTTAACTGGACTATATAAGTTTGTGACTTGAAAAAGGTATGACTTTGTTTTTAGGTCTTGAAATTCGAAGTGAGTGATTGGACTGAAGTTAACGTATTTTCATTGAAAGTGTGATTTAGTTGTTTGGGTCTTGAAATTTTAAGTAAATCTTGAATTGTGAGCTTGTTTAGTTTGGAGACTTGAAATTGTAAGCGCAATTTTTTTGTTAAAAGTTTTAAAAAAATTGCAAATGTGACAGTGAATGTAATATTTTAATTTGGATATTTCAAGAACGTTTTAATTTACAGTCTTAACAGTAAGAACTGTATTTTATTCACTTTAAAAAAAAATTAGAGTGACTTGTTTTCAAGATTGAGGCTGTAAGTGACTTTTAGGTTAATAGTCTTGAAATGAATTATTTAAGTCGGGTTATAGTTTTAAAGTCTAAATTGTCTGTGTTACGTACTTATTGTTGCTCGGGTTCATATTTTAAGACACGAACAAACTCAAGTTATCTCGAATAAATTCGAAATAATATGTTTAAAGTCAAGTTTAAATAAGTGATTTCTTATGGTTTTTGTATTTTATTTGTGTTATATTTAGTCAATTTTGATGTTTTTATTTTTGTATTAGTTATACGTAGAAGGTTTGTGAAGTAATTATTTTTTCGAGTTTGACCTCGAATTTGTTGCGATGTGTAAGCGTCTTTACAATGATTTTTGTATGAGAGATGTATGACTACAGAATCCTAAGTAAATCATAAAAAGTTTTCTTGTACTTTTGTTATTAGTCGTGTACGATGTAGATTTTGCATGTTCCTATATAATAGACTCATTAATTTCTCATACACTTTTAGGTATGTTTAATTTGGTCAATTTTTCGACAAATTTTACCAAAAATTTATAGGTAGTGTCCCATTTTAATTAAATATGAAGATTTCGCAAAAAAATTGTACTGAGGTTTAATAAATATTTGTTAAAAAAAGAATAATTTATATATTAAGGGAACGTCTCCACCAGAGCTATGCTTTACTATTCTACGTTGTATTCTCAATTTTTTTACGACAGTTAAAATTCATGATTGATGTTTCTACCATAGACTACTTCTTCCATTGAGCGAAAGAGGGTTTAGTCCCAACGGCCACCACTAAAACGGCCACCACTGGTGGCCGTTAGAACAGTGCATTAGTTTTTGTCCCAACGGCCACCAGTGGCGGACGTTGGAACATTCCAAATAATATTTGTCTCAACGGCCACCACTAAATTGCCACCACTGGGGGTCGTTAGGATTAATATTATTTATTGGTTTAGGTCCGTTTTCGCAATTGCAGTTTCACAATTGGCTGCGAAAGAAGAATTATTTTTCACTGTTTCGTAATTAACTTTCAAACAAGAATTTATTTTCTGTTTTCACAATCAAGTTTCGTTACTTCAAAAACGTATCGATAAATATGCTTTAGTTAGGACCACAAGGTTGAATTCCTAAAATGTTGAATTCCTAAAATGTTGAAATCCCGAAATGTTGACTTTCCCAGAACGTTGGATCTCATAATCCCCCGTAATGTTAACCGATAACTATGGAACTAGTAAAAAAAAAATAACCCTAACCTACCGAATAGTAAGTAATACGGTAGGTTAGGGTTATTTTTTTTTTTCATGTTTAAACTCTCTCTTTTGATTAAAATGACATAGTGTGACTAATTCTTGTTTCGCAGTTAATTGTGAAAAAAGAAAACGGAGATATTTTTAGTAATTAACTGCGAAAGAAGAAATAATGTTCGATTGCGAAAAAAGCCAAAAAAAATCTTGGTTGGCAGTTAATTACGAAACAGAGAAAAATAATTCTTCTTTCGCATTGTGAAACTGCAATTGCGAAAACGGACTAAACCAATAAATAATATTAATCCTAACGACCCCCAGTGGTGGCAATTTAGTGGTGGCCGTTGAGACAAATATTATTTGGAATGTTCCAACGTCCGCCACTGGTGGCCGTTGGGACAAAAAGTAAAGCACTGTTCTAACGGCCACCAGTGGTGGCCGTTTTAGTGGTGGCCGTTGGGACTAAACCTTCTAACGGCCACCAGTGGTGGCCGTTTTAGTGGTGGCCGTTGGGACTAAACCCGAAAGAGTTCAGTGAGTGAACTGAGTAACAATGGAATGAAGTCACTAAACCTTTTTTCCTCTTCCGAAGGAATTGTCTGCGGTTGGAAATTCACATTAGTCCATGTTTAACTCTCGTATGAATCAACAGAGTCTAGTTATCAAATAAAGCTTAGTATAGCTCTGGTGGAGAGGTATCCTAAGTCTGGCTATACAGACAAACATACACTTGTCTATTATCTATAAACCGCTTTAGACTGTGATCTCATTCGGTTATAATGTGGGATTGTTTTTAATTATAAAGTATTTTTTTTGTAATATGAATGCAAGTGATTGTGCATGGATTTGTATGGAAAGTGCATGATTTTTATTTCAGTTGAAACTTAGAGATAAATATGAACAAACGTTTTATTTTATTTTTCATGTTATTGCTTTAATTAAGTATATAATTTTCAGTTTAAAAAAAATATAATTTTAATTTTATTTTCTACTGCCGGCTATACACTAAACTGGTTTATGTTTAATTCCGTGAACACATTTTTTTTTGTAATCCAGTTTATTTAATGTCGTGTACACACATATTTAGTAACCCGTTATATTTTTAACTAACTTCCAAAAAAGAAGAAGCGAGAACCTCCTTTTCGTCGTCGGAATCTTTTTTAATGTCGCGAACACACATGGTTAGTAATCCTTCCCGTGCTAGTCAGCTGACTGCCCTAGTGTTTTAGTGTCCTTAGATTAAACGAATGATTTGGTGCTAATGAGGCGTGAACGAGGCATATCGGATGTGGAGTTATGGTGGGTTTACACTGGACTAGTTACTGAAAAAGTAAAATAACATAGACAAAATAAATTTTCTTGAGAAAAAAAAAACTTAAACCAACGGACATGTTCTTTGTGGCATCACAAGATCAGATATGAATTAAATTGTGTGCTACTAGCTAGTTGCAAGGCCGGCTAATTGATTTTCTATAACAGCCATTGTTTCATTTCAAATACACCATTATAAAGTATTACACAAAACTCATAAAATATGTTTTTGAAAGTAAATAATTACAAGCTTAATACGTTTGAGATGTTGTGGAAACTAATACTAATACTAAAACTAAGGCTTAGTAACTTGCACAGTGTGAACCCAACATAAGTCGAAATCGAATTTACAAAGTGTAAAATTGATAATAATGAACGTTCGTTGGTTAGTTATTATTTGTTAGACCTAGCTAGACCCTGTTGCATTTACTAAACATAATTTGATATCGCGTATTCGTATTGATAGCTTACAACGAAACTCGAGTGTGTTTCTACTAGAACTATGCTACATATATTAATGACTAGTCGTGTCCCGCGGTTTAACCCGTTCCTGTGGGAATTTGGGCATGAATAGTAGTCACAAACGATCAGTCTGTATGTTATTGAATATATTGAATTATAATTATATTGAGTCACTCTGTATGTTGGTGAAAAGCGCATGAATATCCGTTCAGTAGTTTTTGGAAAAATCGATTACATGCACGTTACTATGCTATGCATAGGTCTTGTGGAAAGGCACTTGTAAGGTCTGCACAGACGAGTGACTGTCCGCAGAGACTTTAGTCCGACAAAATAGTAACTGTTTTAATAATCCGGGGACTTTAATTGCTTTGTTATATGATTAAGTTTTAAGTACTCCTATTTTTTTAAACAGACAAATGTCCTCCGCGTATTGTCGGGTGTCTGTTAGGACCTTTATAGTAAATTAGACATTATTTTATAATCCAACCCAAATAGTCAACGACCAGCTCAAAGCATTCCTATTCTTAAACAATAGTTTTTCCCTAAAAGTTTAACTTAGTTAACTACAAAAATAATAATCTTAAAAAGCTGGTCAAAAGCTAATAAAAAAATCATTATTAATAAATTATTCTAAAACATAATTATTTCTTTATTTATAAACGTATTTTAAATAAATAGTCAAAAAATTCTCGAGTGCCAAAAACATTATTGTTGTATTTTTTTATAAACACCCATAGTTACATTTTTTTCAATTTGTTACCAGCACTCGTTCTCTTACTTACTTGTTTTGTTTGATTCCCACACGAGGGCAAATAAGATACGTTTATAAACGAAGAAAGTTAAACGATTTGATTAAACTTATGTGTAGCAGCACACATTTTGAATTATAGCACGACATATCATTCATATTGCATGTTTGGACTATTAATTATTATTAATAATAACTTAGTGTTGTTCGGCCAGTAGAGCGGTTTGGGTGCTGTGTTTCGGTTTTGGATTCAAATAGATTTAATTTGTACCCAAAATAACATGCATTGAGGGACAATAAAAAAATATAAGCATGTATGTCCCAATGCTGGGCAAAGTAGTTCAGTGAGAAGGATTAGGTGTAAGCACCACGGTTACCATAAACAGGTTGTTGATCTTAGAATCGCCTTGTTTGAAAACGCGAAAACATGTTTTCGCTCGACCTGGGAATTGAACCCGAGACCTCAGTCTTGTCAGGGAGTGCTCTACCACTAGACCACCGAGGCGTAAAATTAGTTAAACAAAATATTACAAATATCGCTTTGATTTTGCAAATGGAGTACATTACAATAATTACCTTTTTCCCATCAATACTCAATTCAATATCGAATCGCATCACCCACCGCCGCCTTTAATTCGTCGATTAGATATTTAGATAGCCCTGCTCTATCGCACCGTCTCTTTCGGTTACTTACAAAAACATGAGAGAGGTAGATCTAGACATCTTGGTGTATAGAGTGGGTAGATTTGGCGCTGACATTCGTGACACTTAGACATATAAAAAATTCTGACATGGTAGTTCATTGTGGCGATTATAAACCGAACATGCGAATACTTATGATTCAAATTTGTGTGAATAATGATAGCCGGGTTTTCATGCAGTGTTTTGAAAAGTTTTGAGTGAATAATTGTTTGTTCCTACATTAAATGCAAACTTGAGCGAGCGATCTAGTTCGGTCAGTGATGATGGGTTGGGAACATCTGTTCTTGAAAACAAGTGATTTGTATTGAACGATAATCGATAGATCAACAAACATTTGTTCAAAACGTCAAATGAAAACTCAGCTTTACAAGATACCATAGTAAACAAGTTTAGTGAGAATCGAGTGTCATGAGTGTCGTCGCCTGCTCTACAGTAGTTTTTAAGAGAAATACATGTCTGAAACTATGTCTTAAGTAAGTCTAATGTCTAAATTGTGTATACCTGATTAATTAGAGTAGTCTAAATCTATAGTTGATAGGTACCCCGTGATTTTGTATAGACTTGTCGGGTCCCCCTTAGAATTAAATGAATTAGTAACGCACCACACTTAGGTACGACGTTTTAAATTACAAATTGATATAAAAGTCTTTTATGATTGGTAAATTTAACTCATTTAAAAAATATGTCTAAAATCTGTAGGTTATTATTGTTTGTACAGAAAATTCAGGAGAGTTTAAGCTTTAATTTCAACGCCATCTATAGATAGACATTATAACTAATTAGTGTCGATGTTGTATCATAGATGTCGCTGTGTTAATTATCGAGCATGGTTTATTTTTTGCATGCTTTTTACGCACACAAAATATTTTATGACTGGAATATTTTTACAATAGATTTGTATATTTTTTGTTAAATCTTTTTGTAACATGTGCAGTATTCATTTTGTGACTATTGTGTACATTATTGGCTATTCTAAGGTTCCAAGTTAAGACAATATAATATTGTAATGCACATCTCCTATCTACACGTTTTGATAAAACATTTTGATTAAATCTTGTCCAGCAGATCTGTAATTCGAATAATTTGATATTTTTTGTCTATTTATTATAGTACCTACCGTGCTGTTAATTATGATTCTTTTAATAAAATTGTATTTGGAAGTTATTTATGTATTTTCATTTGTTGAATTTTTGTATTGAAATGTTTATTTTCCTCGATGCTACCTTGGATACTAGATGACTCCTATCCAAAGTAACATGACCACAAATATTAGACTACATGTAAGCATAACATTTTGTGATCGCAACAATAATAAAATTTTCGTCCCCCTAGGTGTCTACGCCCTCAGAAAAACTACCTCTCCAGTACATGGAATAGCATTTTTAAACGTCACTGACTTCCGGGCACATTGAAATCCGCCATATACGATATTTGTAAAAAGTAAAATTTAAGTACTGTCGTTTTCCAAATAAAACCAAGCAGTTTATTGTAATATTTTATTATACTTTGTACTTACAACGTTCGTAAAGGAATGTACATCCTGGTTAGTTAATGTTATTGTTATTACAAACTAGATTAAAAACAAATGGTTGTACAGGACTGCACTCGGGGACTTCATACTTCCGCTTACAAATAAACATTTAGCGTTCACTTATTAATATAAATAACTCTTCACTTATTTAGATACATATATTTATTAAAGTGAAAACTATGAGTTAAAATTAGATACGTACATTTTAAGCACAATATCTGTCTGTCAACAGTTATCAAATGTTATCATGACAAGCATTTCAACTTTTCATGAAATCTGTAAAAAATACAATCTACGTAATATTAGTTTTCCGAAAATATCCAGAATTTATTAATATTTAGTTTAAATGTAATCACACGGGTTTTTTCGTGTTAGAAAGTTAATAAAGCAAGTAATAACTTACTTTTTATTTCCCGACGTTTCGAGGGGATTGCACCTCTCGTGGTCAGTTCACCCGCGACCACGAGAGGTGCAATCCCCTAACACGAAAAAACCCGTGTGATTACATTTAAACTATGTGTTCAAATCGTGTAAGTTTAAAAAAGACTATTTATTAATATTGTCCCCGAGTTCATCCCTGCCTAAAAAAACCAAACAAACGGACAATTTAATGTTAATAACTATAATACTCAGTTATTGCGGCGTCTAACGTAACGTATCACAGATAATAACAGCGCCATCTATGCGTGTACACTAACAAACAAGTATCGGAGAGGATTGGAAGGAATATGAACCTTTCAGAGATAGGCTATGTTTACGTCGCCCAGCTATGTTAAGTACGTTGTAAGCTATGCTAGCTATTCTTCGTATAGTATTCAGTATAAAAAAACTTAACATAGCAATGGTGGTATGCATTATCTATTGAAAACATAGCATAGTTTAGGTCAGGTGGAAATCAACGTATTTTTTAACCTCTCAACAGGCACGCCTCTTTTAAAAATATGGCGCGTCTGGCAGGGGTCTGGCAGAGCCTTGGCAAATAGGCCCCGTGAAATCGGCGCGCGCCAATGTTTTATGTAATTTCTCAAAATTTTGTATAGAAGTTATATATGATATTTATGTCTATGAAATTGTACTGAAATGAACTATCTAACTGCAAAATAATTAATTTAGCTCAAATTTGTAAAATATTGTCAATTCGAGCTAAAAGTAGAGAGAAAGTAGAGATAGAATTTTTTTCGAAAGTAGAGTAGCAAAATCGTAATAGATAAACAATAAAACAACTTTTCTGAAATAATTTTATTTTAATGGACACATAAATATATCGTTTATCAATAATAAGTGAAATAATATGTATACGTGAAATAATAAGTATTTAAAATGTGAAATAAAGTAGCATGTGACACGACCACAGAACACATACACCTAACAAATGTGCTCACGAATGAATAATTTTCCTTTAAAGACGTTCCAATTCCTATTGAATATGCTAGCCTTGTCTTTTGTTTAGGCTCTACTATAAGTTAGAGCAGGATCGTTATAGTTTTTAACTGTTAATTATGCTAAAATTCTACCCACTGACACAGACGCCTGATTCAGGCGTCGCGCCAGATGCGCACTTTTTGACGGACGCCTGATTCAGGCGTCGTGCCAGACGAGGGGTTAATCGCCAGGTTAAAGATTTTTAAAACTTGATTGACATATTTGACAGTTACATGACAAAAAAGGCAACATGTATTGGGTAACTTTATCCGACGATTTTAAGAACAAATTGAATGATTTAACAATAGGTTGGCAATACTTGGTCTACTTTCAGTTGTTTTTGAAACTACACAGTTCTAATTCAAAATATGTCCTACTCTACTGAAGCGTGATAGCGTTCCAATATTTGAGAAATATACTTAAAGAAAACAATTTTAAAATGTGTTAAAACTTAAAAATTACTTTTACAATGGCACCCTGTCTTAGAACTTAAAATAGAACAATAACTTAACGCTAAATCAAAGTTATCAATGTTAATCTGTTAAAAAAGTAAAAAAACTTAATCTATGCAATATGTCAAACTGACAAGTAAGTAAATGTCAAATGTGACAGATGTTTGACAACAAATCTAAATCATTCGAACCAATATAACAAAAAAATCGAAACGATTGCAATACCATACATACCATATCATATCCGTATGGGTGCACTTAACAATACATTTATGATACTATCAAAAGTTAATACTTATTATTACAATAATGAGTAAATTTCATTTAAATACCAACAATATATATTTCAATATCACTACACATTATTGTGAGTATACAATGTTTAGCTAATGCGTGATATCATCAAAAACTACTAATAATAACACAAATAAAATATTGGAATTTGATGGAATGTTATTAACGAACATAAATATTGGGTCATTTTTTCCACTAAAGCAATGCTAAGCTACGTCCGATATGATTGATGGATACCAAACGTAGTATAGCACAGAGGAAAAGCACCCTAAATATTGCTCAGTCAATAGAAAAAACAGTATTTCCTATTCACAAACACAAATGCTAGAAATTATAGAAATGCATATATTTTAAGATTTTTAATAAAGACTGTCTATGCTTGATGCATAATGCTTGATTGTTGACATAATATGTCATATCGAAAATGGTTTGTATGTCAAATGAAAACTATTAATAATAGTTAACATTTTCAAATCGACAATGAATGAATGAAGTTAAATAGAAAATTGTTTACTTATTTATTAAATAAATTGTTGACATGTCTCAAAATGGAAAATCATAATTTTTTTTTATGAATAAGGATGTAAATACGAACTAAATTGACGCATCTAGTGCAGTCTTGTTACAAGGCACGCTAGAACAACCCTAGCTATTAATTTGTGAAGCAAAAAACATTTATAAAATTGCCTAATTCAAGCCTAACATTTTTACATTTTAGTAATAATAACACACCCTACTGCAGTCGGGTAAAACACTTTAAATTAGAGAACTATCAAAATTGGTACATTCATACAAATACAAGTCTTTTAAGAGGTATGTCATGGTTATATGGGCTAGAAGTTTTGAAAAATGCTTAAAAAATTGATTTCAGTAATTTAATTTATTTGCCAACAGCGCGTCACGGTTTTCCCGCGTTGTGCTCGTTCCCGTGGGAATTTCGGGATAAGCATATAGGATGTAGTTATCCATTACAAAAATAATTATTAAAATCGGACCGGTGCACAGTGTGCCGCCTAGTATAAGCTGGCGGGACAAAATTATTTTATGACTTATTATAGTTGTATAGGTCTTTTCTAAGTATAATATCCTGTACTAAAAGAAAATTTGTGACATACAGAGTTTTTTACGTTTACTAGGTTTATGTAAAAACTTACTCCCTACCTGTAGGTATAAAACCTGTAGCTTAGTTAGATGTAAATATCCTTAATAGGGTATAAATTATTCCTGTATATCTACCTTTGTTCCTGTAATGATCTACGTTTACCTAGGCAACTGTCCAGGTAATCGTAACTATGTAAATTCAAGTTATAACAGTTACAAAAGTAAGATAACATTTATAGCTGGTAGCTAATACCCTTTATACCTATTGGCCCCAGGATTTTTTAAAAGAAAACATATGATACGGGAAATAAGAAATATATTTACAAATATTCAAGTATTTTATAAACAATTTTTATATTACAATTTTATAATACAAATTTCTATATCTATTTAATTTAGTCAATCAATAACAATACAATTACAACAATTATTTACAATGTATTCTTACATTAATTAAATTAGTAATAACTATAAATACGAGGTACAATACAAGAGAAAAATATTTAAACAAAACATAAAGCATAATAAAAGAGCAGAAAATCAATATGTAGTCATCATCAGATAATTCGTCGTCATCACTCTCCCAATCAGTAGAGTCTGACAACAAGTAATCGTCCTCCTCAATTACGCGAACTGATGATGATTGAGATGGTAATGAAGGTGGGACAATCAACTGCAGAACCTCCGCTGGCAAAGCAGTGATCTTTTTACGTGGCAACTCTCTATAAGCGTTAATTACAGGATCAGATGTAATCAATAGCATTCTCAAAAGATCTTTATTCGTGGCAACTCGAGACCGTTTCCTTGTGTTTCGCTCACGCTCTTCAACTCTTCGTCTCTTTGTCTTTGACGACGAATCATCAAAGGACTTCTTGGGACGTCCTGCAGTTGAAGTTCCTGTCGAAGTTGATGACCGGTTTATAGATACCGTAAGTTCTATTCCACATCCCTCCAACCAGTCTTTATGTTTTATCAAAAACATTTCTTTGTTAGATTTTGTTGAATTCCATTTTTCGTTTAATTTCGATGACAGGCTAGAAATTTTCATCTTAAGTTTTCTTAAAATTTCATCAGAAACATCTTTTAGACAATGTTTTTCGCATAAGGCGTCAAATATGCGAGTATTTCTTTCGTTTTTTTCGTGTTTCACCCATTCTTCGAAAAAGTCAAGTTTCGTCATAGTTATGACTTGATCTGGAAAAAAGACAATAAAATTACTCACGGGCCTTTTCGGGATCTAGAATATGTATGAAACTATACTCAAATGTTGTATTTACAACATACTTAAAAATTAAGCTGGATACATATGGATACAAAAAGTTGCATATCTTTAAATTTCAAAAATATAAATAAATCTACAAAATTTCTCTGCATACATTCAAACTCATAGAACACAATTAATTTAAGGTATTTTTGTAAAAAAAGGTACTTAAAATAAGTATACATACCTTCTACAGAATGTTCCATCACAAAAAAACTAGATTCACTTTGTAAATAATTTTGAGAGATGTAATCACAAGTGTGCGTAAAATGCAAATGATTTGCAAATGCAAAACAACTTTCCTTATCACTTACCTTGCACCCGTAATTAAGTACCTTAATTAGGTGATTAGCGTAATCTATTGTGGGTTTTCGGTACCTGGAGGGGGTTGTTTACAAGTTCTTAACACAAGTTCCTGGAAATTAGGACTTTGATTTTGTCCCGCCAGCTTATACTAGGCGGCACACTGTGCGGTGGTTCCTGAGATTCAAACAATTAAATATGAAATTCTTCAGCTTTATCACTACATAGTATAAAACAAAGTCGCTATTTTTTTCTGTTTGTTTATCTGTATGCTTAAATCTTTAAAATTACGCAACGGATTTTGATGCGGTTTTTTGTAATAGGTAGAGTGATTCAAGAGGTAGGTTTTTATGTAAAAAAATTCCCGAAATTCCCACGGGAACGGGCACAACGCGGGTAAAACCGTGGGGCGCTGCTAGTTATCTCTATAATATAAAAATGAATCGCAAAATGTGTTGGTAAGCGCATTACTTCAGAACGACTACACCAAATTGGATGATTCTTTTTTTAATGTGTTCCTTATTGTCAGGACAAGGTTTTTATATAAGAAAAATAAGGAATAAATATCTCAAAATTCCCACGGGAACGGGGGCGCTGCGGGTGAAACCGCGGGGCACGGCTAGTAATAGTATAAAAGTATTATGGAATGTAACACGTTACTTATCAATTATTTTGGAATATTCTCAGTATTATTATAAGGGGATATATTTATATAAAAACTTGTATAATTGTATTAGAGATTAAATATAAATGGTACATTTTTTAAAACCTGGTAACATTTTAATAGCTTTATTATATTTATATTAGGTGGCGAAAACATTTGTATATGGCAAGACTGGTTATATTTATTTTGTACTTGATATAGTTGGAATGATAAAGTATCGTCCTATAAGACACTGCAGATCAAAAACCTCTCAATGAAGATGTTAGTACAGTGAGGATGAATAAAAACAAATTAGCCTGTAATGTCCCACAGGATAAAGGCCTCTCATCTCACTGAAGATATCAGTACAGTGCGGATGTTTAGGCATAATCACAACATAACATCTTGCCTCTTTTTAAACCGACTTCAGAGAGAGGTGCCTAATTTATTTGTTATTTTTCAAATAACTCTCTCTACAGGTGAACCAGCATCGCCGCGCGGTTTCTCCTCCAATTCCTTACCATTTATTTTTAAGTTGGCTAAACTGACATAGTTACTTCTACAAATACCTTCTCTTCGTTTAGGCTTGTCTGGTTTAGTCGCTGGGGGAGGGACGTTGGCCTCTATTTTTACAGGACTTTTAATTTGAGACTCGTTTTTTACAGGACTCTTGACTTGAGGTTCAATTTTTACAGGACTTTTGACCTTACGTTCGTAAAATTTGGGTTCCCTAGGCCTGTCTCTGTAACTAAATCTGCCGTCCGCAAAACTATTGTCACTGGGCACATGCCGCCTAAAAATTGGAGTCATGGGTTTGCCTAAACTGGCCAACTTTAAGTCACTTTTAAGTACATCATTGCGTTTCACTTCAAAAGGCCTAACCTTGTGACTCCTGCCGACGTTAGGCGACGCCGGGCACTGCACAAAGAATTTACTTCTGGTCTTTTCTTTGTCCTCAACTTTTTTGTCACTTTCACTTGACTTGAACAGCCGAGTCAGTTTCGGTGACAACAATTTCTTGCTAAGCGAAATTTTCTCTGTATTTTTTTCGATATTTTTCTGTATATTTTTGACGCCGGCCGCCATTACAGGTGATTTAGTCAAATAGTTGATGTTGTACCTTCTCATGTCAGGGTCTGGCACTTTCCTCTCGTCCGGGTTCCTCAGCATGACTTGGGAGACGTCATAGCTGGACTTGTTGGGTAAAAGGCTCTCCCCTCTTTTTATGATGTTGGTGATGACGTTGTCGTCCTTCCTGTTCGTTCTGTACCAGCTGCAGTCGACCACGTCGTCGTCTGAGCTGTCCGAATCGTTTTCTGTAAAGGAAATTAATATGAATATCGATACTAATATGAATAGTAATAGGACTATATTAATAAACGCGTAGGACATAGCTATCAAATGGTTTGTCACTTTCTGACATACGCAATATTCCGAGGAGCAAAAGAGACAAAACACAGTGTTTTAGTTACACACCGTTTATTAATAACTAGCAGCGCCCCGCGGTTTTACCCGCGTTGTGCCCGTTCCCGTGGGAATTTCGGGAATTTTTTTACATAAAAACCTTCCTCTTGAATCACTCTACCTATTACAAAAAACCGCATCAAAATCCGTTGCGTAATTTTAAAGATTTAAGCATACAGACAGACAAACAAACAGTGTGACAGAAACGAAAAAGAGACGACTTTATTTTATACTATGTAGTGATTGCCTTTTGCCCAGTAGTGGGGCATTACAGATTAATACTTAATGTCTAATGTGATACCTGTATAATTGAACAAGTTGGAGTCCTGCGCCGTCACATCCAGGTCGTCAGCCGACTGGTTCCGGTGGAAGGAGGGCAGAGCCCCGCTGCCCCGCGCCGGCCGCTGCAGCCGGTCGAGGCGCGGGGACGGCGCCGCGCGCGACAGCGGCAGCGGGTCCAGCCACAGCGTGATGTCGTCCACCTGGGGGAGAGGGGGGGTAAGCAAATGCATAGACTAAACTAGACTAGACTAGACATTATCAAAAACTATTTCCTGTTGTTGCTAAATTACTTGAAACTCTCAATGAACAATGACAGTGACTTTTGAAAACCTGACACAAAAATTTGCCAGCAAAGAAGAATTTTAAAATGTCGTTAACTTCCGACGCAGACGTTTTTAATGTCGCCTCGACTGATATTAATTATATAAAAGAGTGATAAGTTGAATTTTGGAAGATTAGTCAAATATACCAAACTTATTACAGCATCTCACAAACGACCACTGGCACATTACATTTTGAAATTACAAATATAAATCAAGAAAATATACAGAAAAAGTCAGGTTTTTCTAAATTTAAAAATTACAATACTTAAATTACATACACACGCCGTCTTTAGGGTGCCTGTCCATTGATGCGGCGCGAGGCTGCGGGGCGGAGAAACGAACAAATATAAACCAATGGGATTGCATAAAATATCTGACCGGAGATTTTAAGCAATCCTAATATACTCGTATGTATTTGTCCGTTTCTCCACCCGCAGCCTCGCTCCACATCAATGGACAGGCACCCTTACACCATGTTTATTGATAGCCAATCTGTCTAAGTAAGTCGTGACGTCACGATAAACCGCCGCTAACCGCAGTATCTTCTTATATATAAAATTCTCGTGTCACAATGTTCGTTTCCGTACTCCTCTGAAACGGCTTGACCGATTCTCATGAAATTTTGTGAGCATATTGAGTAAGTCTGAGAATCGGCTAACATCTATTTTTCATCCCGAAATTCCCGCGGGAACAGGTACCGTGGTTGAACTCCTCTGAAACGGCTCGACCGTTTCTCATGAAATTTTGTGTACATATCGGGTAGGCCTGAGAATCGGACAACATTTATTTTTCATCCCGAAATTCCCGCGGGAACGGGTACAACGCGGGTGAAACCGCGGGGCGCAGCTAGTATTTATATATAAGACCCCCCCATGTGTCAGTGTGGACGGACCTGCGTGATGTCGATGTAGTTCCCGTCGTCCGTGAGTATGTACCCGGGCCGCAGCTGCTGCGCCGAGCGGCTGAGCGCGGTCAACCGCACGCGGCGCGCCGGCACCGCGCACACTGACGCGCACTTGCCTAGAGCGCTGCCGTGCGCCGCGCGCACCACTAGAGACGACGCTGACTGGAATTTAAATGAGAAAATCGATTGTCACATACGGACAGGCGGACATGATGATGTTATAAGGGTACAGGTTTTGTCATTTGGCTACGGAACCCTAAAATGAATCTGTTAGCTCATAATAATATCATTATCACTACATAGTATTTAAAACAAAGTCGCTTTCCGCTGTCTGTCCCTATGTATGCTTAGATCTTTTTTTTAAACTACGCAACGGATTTTGATGCAAAATTTTGATAGATAGAGTGATTCAAGAGGAATAATAATAATGAGTATAAAACAATTCACAACTTCACTTCAACAACTTCAAGATAGAGAAAGGGGTAAAGCAGGGGGACCCACTTTCACCCAAACTTTTCACCAGCACCCTCGAAAAAATTTTCAAAAAGTTAGCGGCTAAATGGAATGATAAAGGCATTATTATCGGCGGCAGAAGATTGACAAATCTTCGCTTCGCCGATGACATAGTCCTTTTTGCCTCATCGCCCGAAGAGCTACAATCAATGCTTCAAGACCTCAGTATGGCAAGCTTGGAGATTGGACTTGGCATGAACAGGGATAAGACCAAAGTAATGACCAATCGCGCTGAGACCAGGGTAACGGTGGATGGAGAACATCTTGCATACGTCCGAGAGTATGTTTACCTGGGCCAAATAGTCTCCTTTAAAGATAGGCAAGACAAAGAAGTCACCAGACGATCTGAAAATGCCTGGAAGACTTTTTGGTCCATGGGCGATATTATGAAAGGAAAGCTCCCCTTGTCCCTTAAACGGAAGCTAATGGACGTATGCATCCTCCCCGTTCTCACGTATGGTGCGCAGACTTGGTCACTTACCCAGGTTCAAAAGTCTAAACTCCAAGTTTGTCAACGTGCGATGGAGCGCAGCATCCTGGGTGTAAAGCGTACGGACAGGATACGCAACACCGAACTGCGCTCCAGGACACAGATCATTGATGTAGCTCACAAAGCCGCTAAACTTAAATGGGACTGGGCCGGCCACGTCTGCCGCATGCCAGAAGAGCTGTGGGCCAGAACAGCCACTGAGTGGCAGCCAGATCCGGCGAGCAGGCGACGCGGCAGACCGAGGCGCAGGTGGCGGGACGATCTCGACGCATACCAGACCAACTGGAGAGAACTGGCCCAGAACAGGGATACATGGAAGGAATGGGGAGAGGCCTTTGCCCAGCATTGGGACACAAACGGCTGATAATAATAATAATAAAACAATTCCCGAAATTCCCACGTCTGAATCGAAACGAATTGACATCCAGACGTCGTCGCCAACAACTATGTCTTCACATAATGAAACAACTACTTATAGCATATTGGACTCACCTTAACAACCCCTTGTTTCACAAGACCCTCGCTCTCTCCACTATTTTTCTTCACTCCGCACACACAATCACTATCGTCCTCTTCATTTGTACTTTGACAGCTGTTCTGACGTTGACAGCTATTTTGGCGTTGACAGGTATTCTGACGTTGACAGGTGTCACCGCAGCGACATTTAGCGGTGTAGTTCTGGATGTCTTTGAGTAGAGATGGAGGGATTTCGGATCCTTGTGTCAGATGCATCACGAGACTTTCTAGCCAGATTTCAATGACTTCGAATGGCGGTCTGTAGATGTAATGGATACAGTTTGAATATTAGTTACGCTTTAGCCACCTTATTAATAAACGAGTAACTAAAACACTGTCACACTGTTTTGTCTCTTTTGCTCTTCGGAAAATTGCGTATGTCAGAAAGTGACAAACCATTTGATAGCTCTTCTTCTTCTTCATCGAGTGGATGGTCAACCTGACCAATCCTGGTGTCAGAGTTATTGAGCCGCCAAAGGCCTCTCACATGGCTCATGTAACGACTACTATCCGTAGAAAGTAACCGGGACCGACGGCTTAACGTGCCCTCCGAAGCACGGAATCATCTTAATTTTCGGGCAATCAGGTGATTCAGCCTGCAATGCCCTAACCAAACGGAGGAAAGTCTCACAAAGAGATTTTTGTGAGATATCCCCACCGGGAATCGAACCCGGAACCTCCGGGTCGTGAGCCGGGCGCTCAAACCACAAGACCACTCATGAAATGTAAATAAATATACCTAAAAAAATATTCGACTGGAAGTGATCCCCTCACCTATGATCGGGGTCCAGGTTGCAGGCCTTGAAGGCCACCCTGTAGAGGGGCTCCGGGCAGCCCGCGGGCGCGCAGAACTGCTCCCGGAACAGCGCCTCGTTGAGGCCGAAGTCGCCGCGCCGCGGGAGGACGTCGGGGTCCGCCGACACGCGCCCTATTATCTGGAGGTATTGTTTATTATTTTATCTACACTAAATGATGTTATAATATCCACATCGATATCAAAAAATCTTATTTTAACATCATTATAATGCGACCAATTAACCTGGCGAGCCTTATATCAAAATCCTCATACAAGTTGTATAAAATTTTGATATTAGGCTGGCTTTTGAAAACAGTTGGGTTATACGTGAAAACTTCGTCGAAACTACATACACAAAACTCTTTGGTAAGGTCTCGCTCGCTCCTGATTGGCCCTACGCGCAGCTGCGCTCTCATTGGTTAGATTTGAATGGCGGCAAGTTCACTGTGACAATACACGTACGCGTGAATTTAATGTTTCGCAATGTGTTTTGTTTTTAAAATTTTGTTAATTTTAGTGAAGATTAAGTAGTGAAGATAAAGTAGTGTATGCAACTGCATATAACACGGGTATTAAAACACTCGTTACTATTATGAAACTCGCTGCGCTCGTTTCATAAACTCACTCTTGTTTTAATACCCTTCTTTATATGCAGTTGCATAAACTACTATTATATATTACATAAAAAGTGATATAGGATATCTTATCATCGTTAGGCAATATCCTCGTCGGAGACCGACACCCGTGCTGATCATTGATCGTCGTTAGTCAGTTTCTGTCATTGACCGACGTCGGTGATGATCGTTGCTCGTCAGTGACCATCATCAGTGATGATCGTTGGCCGTCAGCGACCGACACCTGTGATGATCGTTGCCCGTCAGTGACCGACACCTGTGATGATCGTTGCCCGTCAGTGACCGACACCTGTGATGATCGTTCCCGTCAGTGACCGACACCTGTGATGATCGTTCCCGTCAGTGACCGACACCTGTGATGATCGTTGTCCGTCAGTGACCGACACCTGTGATGATCGTTGCCCGTCAGTGACCGACACCTGTGATGATCGTTGCCCGTCAGTGATCGACACCTGTGATGATCGTTGGCCGTCAGCGACCGACACCTGTGATGATCGTTGCCCGTCAGTGACCGACACCTGTGATGATCGTTGCCCGTCAGTGACCGACACCTGTGATGATCGTTGTCCGTCAGTGACCGACACCTGTGATGATCGTTGCCCGTCAGTGACCGACACCTGTGATGATCGTTGCCCGTCAGTGATCGACACCTGTGATGATCGTTGGCCGTCAGCGACCGACACCTGTGATGATCGTTGCCCGTCAGTGACCGACACCTGTGATGATCGTTGCCCGTCAGTGACCGACACCTGTGATGATCGTTGCCCGTCAGTGACCGACACCTGTGATGATCGTTGCCCGTCAGTGACCGACACCTGTGATGATCGTTGCCCGTCAGTGACCGACACCTGTGATGATCGTTCCCGTCAGTGACCGACACCTGTGATGATCGTTGTCCGTCAGTGACCGACACCTGTGATGATCGTTGCCCGTCAGTGACCGACTCCTGTGATGATCGTTGCCCGTCAGTGACCGACACCTGTGATGATCGTTGCCCGTCAGTGACCGACACCTGTGATGATCGTTGCCTGTCAGAGACCGACACCTGTGATGATCGTTGCCCGTCAGTGACCGACACCTGTGATGATCGTTGCCTGTCAGAGACCAACATCAGTGCTGACCGTTGCCTGTCAGTGACCAACATCAGTGCTGACCGTTGCCTGTCAGTGACCAACATCAGTGCTGACCGTTGCCTGTCAATGACCAACATCAGTGCTGACCGTTGCCTGTCAGTGACCAACATCAGTGCTGACCGTTGCCTGTCAGTGACCAACACCGCTGACGCTCGGTGAGTGCCGTTCCTCACCTCGCACAGGATGATCCCGAAGGAGAACACGTCCACCTTCTCGTCGTACGAGTTGCCGTTCATCATTTCCGGAGCCATCCAGTAAGGGTTGCCCACCACCTGCAACATCATATAGGAAACATATTTAATACTAGCAGCGCCCCGCGGTTTTACCCGCGTTGTGCCCGTTCCCGTGGAAATTTCGGGATGAAATGTATCCCATGTGTTGTTCTGATGTATAACCTATATTACTGTAAAGTTTTATGCAAATCCGTCCAGTTGTTTGTTCGTGAAAGAGTAACAAACATACACATATTCATCCGCGCGGTGTTACCCTCGTTGTACCCGTTCCCGCGAGAATTTCGGGATAAAATGTATCCCATGTGTTATTCTGATATATAGCCTATATTACTGTAAACTTTCATCAAAATCCGTTAAGTAGTTTTTTCTTGAAAGAGTAACAAACATACATCCTCACAAAGTTTCGCATTTATCCTATCCTACTTCCTACTTCCTACTAATATTATAAATGCGAAAGTTTGTGAGGATGGATGTATGTATGTATGTTTGTTGCTCTTTCACGCAAAAACTACTGAACGGATTTGGATGAAATTTTACAGTAATGTAGGTTATATATCAGAATAACACATGGAATACATTTCATCCCGAAATTCCCGCGGTAACGGGTACAACGCGGGTAACACCGTGGGGCGCGGCTAGTAATACATATGAGTGGTATAATATGTTAGTGTTACCGTGTATCGTTTCCTCCTCTGCGCGTGGTGCGGCGCGTGCGGCGCGCTGCTGCCCGTGCGCTGCACGATGCGCGCCAGCCCGAAGTCCGCCACCACCACCGTCTTGTCCTGCAACCACGCCAACACAGATACTGGTTTCAACAATTGAAACAGGGTAAATACTTCTCAATCACAAAGTACCAGAATACACATGCTTTTAACCGAAATACTGCACCGGGTTCTTCAGTTGTTTTAACTTACGAGTGCCCCCGAGTCATCTGTACTTCGCGCTTACTTACCGGCACATGTTCATGCCAACTGGCATGTCAGTATGTCAAGTTCGCATTATACTTACAGATAACTGGCATATGCCAATTACCGCTCCATTTTACAGTCACGTATATGTCCTATTCTACTAGTGAAGTTAAGATACAAATCATACTATTGAATAAGAGGATTTGATAGCTTATTATTGATTTTTTTGTCTTTTTTTATCTCAATTATTCCCACACTAGCGCCATCTATTGGGTGGAAACAGCTGGAGTACAAAACAGTATAGTAATGATACCTCTCTGACGAGGCAGTTGTGCGAGTTGAGGTCGCGGTGGATGAGGTTCCTCCGGTGCAGGTAGCCCACGCCGGCCGCCACGTCCCGGGAGAGGAGGCAACGCTCGCGCCAGGAGAGGGCCACCGACGGGTCCTGCAGCGTGTGGGGGAACATAATATACCAGGGGTCCCAACCAGTGCTGAACTACCAAGTCAACATATAATACGCGACAATTTCAGATTTGAAAAATTGATGGAGACAATAAATTACTAAAGTAAAAAGTATTGAATTTTTTTATGTATCCGACATGTACTCTCATGTGACCGAAGATATCAGTACAGTGAGGAGGATTAGGCATAATCACCACGTCTGCCAAATGCGGGTTGGTGATCTCAGACTCGAACCAGGTTTGTAAAGTAGGAAACATGTTTTCGGTCGACTCAGAAATTGAACCCGGGACCTCAGTCTACCTCTACCTACACCACTGAGGTGTTCCGCACATACCACTTCACCACTAAGGCGATAAATTACTAAACGAAATATATTTTACCTGCAGATTTGATGACTTGAACTATTAACTGACGATTCTTAAAAACCCCTTTGTGTGATGTTGAAGAATTACCGAATACAGTACTGAGTTATGATGTAATGATGTAATTACAGCTTCCGTGGTCTTGTGGTTTGAAAGCTCGGCTCACGATCCGGAGGTTCCGGGTTCGATTTCCGGTGGGGACAATATATCACAAAAATCTCTTACTGAGACTGTCCTCAGTTTGGTTAGGGCATTGCAGGCTGAATCACCAGATTGCCCGAAAAGTAAGATGATTCTGTGCTTCGGAGGGCAAGTTAAACCGTCGGTCCCAGTTACTTTCTACAGATAGTAGTCGTTACATGAGCCATGTCAGACGCCTTTGGCGGCTCAATAACTCTGACACCAGGATTGGTCAGGTTGACCATCCACTCGATGAAGAAGAAGATGATGTAATGTAAAGTAAAGATGCTCTCAAAAACTCAAAAATTAAAAGTGGAAGTGACTTTTGCAGTCTGAATTTTCAACCTTTACAGTTCTTGAAAATAAGAATAACACGAAATTTATTTAATTGTCTCACGCGCTTCGTGCTCTCTCGTGAGCATTTTAGCTTTTTAGCAAAAGTTTACCTAGTAGAATTGGGCTTTTGAAAAAAAAAAAATTTTTTTTTTATGTATTTTAAAACTTTATTATTAATAATATTGATATTTAATGCAAAAAACTTAAAAAAAAAAATTTCAATTAATTATAAACAATTAAAAATTGAATAAAAATCACGTGACTATAAACGCGCCATAATTGGTCACCGTGGTTGTGACGTGATAATGTATAGCTATTTAACCATAAGTACGTACAGCGTTTATGGCTATTACACGTGTAACCGAATGGGGCTATACATTATGACGTCACACCGCGCTCGGGTTTGTTCGGGAGTTGTCCGAGTGTTTTCGGTACTGGATTCAAAAATTAATGTTTATTTTGAAATAACTTTTGAATTATAGCGAAAAAAATAAAATAAAAATAGTTTTGTTATAAAACTAATACATAATCTTTCCATTTATCACAAAAATTTTTTTTTTTCAAAAGCCCAATTGTATCGTTTCGTTTTATATCCTGAAATTCCTACAGAAACCAACACAACGCACATAAAACCTCATTGTCAGGCTAGTGAAAACAAGAATAGTGAACGCAGTCCGTCATATAGTGTACGGTACCTGTATGAGCGAGTAGAGAGTACCGCCCGGCACGTACTCGGTGAGCAGGTGCAGGCGCTTGTCATATAGTGTACGGTACCTGTATGAGCGAGTAGAGAGTACCGCCCGGCACGTAATCGGTGAGCAGGTGCAGGCGCTTGTCATATAGTGTACGGTACCTGTATGAGTGAGTAGAGAGTACCGCCCGGCACGTACTCGGTGAGCAGGTGCAGGCGCTTGTCATATAGTGTACGGTACCTGTATGAGTGAGTAGAGAGTACCGCCCGGCACGAACTCGGTGAGCAGGTGCAGGCGCTTGTCATATAGTGTACGGTACCTGTATGAGTGAGTAGAGAGTACCGCCCGGCACGTACTCGGTGAGCAGGTGCAGGCGCTTGTCATATAGTGTACGGTACCTGTATGAGCGAGTAGAGAGTACCGCCCGGCACGTACTCGGTGAGCAGGTGCAGGCGCTTGTCATATAGTGTACGGTACCTGTATGAGCGAGTAGAGAGTACCGCCCGGCACGTACTCGGTGAGCAGGTGCAGGCGCTTGTCATATAGTGTACGGTACCTGTATGAGTGAGTAGAGAGTACCGCCCGGCACGTACTCGGTGAGCAGGTGCAGGCGCTTGTCATATAGTGTACGGTACCTGTATGAGTGAGTAGAGAGTACCGCCCGGCACGAACTCGGTGAGCAGGTGCAGGCGCTTGTCATATAGTGTACGGTACCTGTATGAGTGAGTAGAGAGTACCGCCCGGCACGTACTCGGTGAGCAGGTGCAGGCGCTTGTCATATAGTGTACGGTACCTGTATGAGCGAGTAGAGAGTACCGCCCGGCACGTACTCGGTGAGCAGGTGCAGGCGCTTGTCATATAGTGTACGGTACCTGTATGAGCGAGTAGAGAGTACCGCCCGGCACGTACTCGGTGAGCAGGTGCAGGCGCTTGTCATATAGTGTACGGTACCTGTATGAGCGAGTAGAGAGTACCGCCCGGCACGTACTCGGTGAGCAGGTGCAGGCGCTTGTCATATAGTGTACGGTACCTGTATGAGCGAGTAGAGAGTACCGCCCGGCACGTAATCGGTGAGCAGGTGCAGGCGCTTGTCATATAGTGTACGGTACCTGTATGAGTGAGTAGAGAGTACCGCCCGGCACGTACTCGGTGAGCAGGTGCAGGCGCTTGTCATATAGTGTACGGTACCTGTATGAGTGAGTAGAGAGTACCGCCCGGCACGAACTCGGTGAGCAGGTGCAGGCGCTTGTCATATAGTGTACGGTACCTGTATGAGTGAGTAGAGAGTACCGCCCGGCACGTACTCGGTGAGCAGGTGCAGGCGCTTGTCATATAGTGTACGGTACCTGTATGAGTGAGTAGAGAGTACCGCCCGGCACGTACTCGGTGAGCAGGTGCAGGCGCTTGTCATATAGTGTACGGTACCTGTATGAGTGAGTAGAGAGTACCGCCCGGCACGTACTCGGTGAGCAGGTGCAGGCGCTTGTCATATAGTGTACGGTACCTGTATGAGTGAGTAGAGAGTACCGCCCGGCACGTACTCGGTGAGCAGGTGCAGGCGCTTGTCATATAGTGTACGGTACCTGTATGAGCGAGTAGAGAGTACCGCCCGGCACGTACTCGGTGAGCAGGTGCAGGCGCTTGTCATATAGTGTACGGTACCTGTATGAGCGAGTAGAGAGTACCGCCCGGCACGTACTCGGTGAGCAGGTGCAGGCGCTTGTCATATAGTGTACGGTACCTGTATGAGTGAGTAGAGAGTACCGCCCGGCACGTACTCGGTGAGCAGGTGCAGGCGCTTGTCATATAGTGTACGGTACCTGTATGAGTGAGTAGAGAGTACCGCCCGGCACGTACTCGGTGAGCAGGTGCAGGCGCTTGTCATATAGTGTACGGTACCTGTATGAGCGAGTAGAGAGTACCGCCCGGCACGTACTCGGTGAGCAGGTGCAGGCGCTTGTCATATAGTGTACGGTACCTGTATGAGTGAGTAGAGAGTACCGCCCGGCACGTACTCGGTGAGCAGGTGCAGGCGCTTGTCATATAGTGTACGGTACCTGTATGAGCGAGTAGAGAGTACCGCCCGGCACGTACTCGGTGAGCAGGTGCAGGCGCTTGTCATATAGTGTACGGTACCTGTATGAGTGAGTAGAGAGTACCGCCCGGCACGTACTCGGTGAGCAGGTGCAGGCGCTTGTCATATAGTGTACGGTACCTGTATGAGTGAGTAGAGAGTACCGCCCGGCACGTACTCGGTGAGCAGGTGCAGGCGCTTGTCATATAGTGTACGGTACCTGTATGAGTGAGTAGAGAGTACCGCCCGGCACGTACTCGGTGAGCAGGTGCAGGCGCTTGTCATATAGTGTACGGTACCTGTATGAGTGAGTAGAGAGTACCGCCCGGCACGTACTCGGTGAGCAGGTGCAGGCGCTTGTCATATAGTGTACGGTACCTGTATGAGTGAGTAGAGAGTACCGCCCGGCACGTACTCGGTGAGCAGGTGCAGGCGCTTGTCATATAGTGTACGGTACCTGTATAAGTGAGTAGAGAGTACCGCCCGGCACGTACTCGGTGAGCAGGTGCAGGCGCTTGTCATATAGTGTACGGTACCTGTATGAGTGAGTAGAGAGTACCGCCCGGCACGTACTCGGTGAGCAGGTGCAGGCGCTTGTCATATAGTGTACGGTACCTGTATGAGGGAGTAGAGAGTACCGCCCGGCACGTACTCGGTGAGCAGGTGCAGGCGCTTGTCATATAGTGTACGGTACCTGTATGAGGGAGTAGAGAGTACCGCCCGGCACGTACTCGGTGAGCAGGTGCAGGCGCTTGTCATATAGTGTACGGTACCTGTATGAGTGAGTAGAGAGTACCGCCCGGCACGTACTCGGTGAGCAGGTGCAGGCGCTTGTCATATAGTGTACGGTACCTGTATGAGTGAGTAGAAAGTACCGCCCGGCACGTACTCGGTGAGCAGGTGCAGGCGCTTGTCATATAGTGTACGGTACCTGTATGAGCGAGTAGAGAGTACCGCCCGGCACGTACTCGGTGAGCAGGTGCAGGCGCTTGTCATATAGTGTACGGTACCTGTATGAGTGAGTAGAGAGTACCGCCCGGCACGTACTCGGTGAGCAGGTGCAGGCGCTTGTCATATAGTGTACGGTACCTGTATGAGTGAGTAGAGAGTACCGCCCGGCACGTACTCGGTGAGCAGGTGCAGGCGCTTGTCATATAGTGTACGGTACCTGTATGAGTGAGTAGAGAGTACCGCCCGGCACGTACTCGGTGAGCAGGTGCAGGCGCTTGTCATATAGTGTACGGTACCTGTATGAGTGAGTAGAGAGTACCGCCCGGCACGTACTCGGTGAGCAGGTGCAGGCGCTTGTCATATAGTGTACGGTACCTGTATAAGTGAGTAGAGAGTACCGCCCGGCACGTACTCGGTGAGCAGGTGCAGGCGCTTGTCATATAGTGTACGGTACCTGTATGAGTGAGTAGAGAGTACCGCCCGGCACGTACTCGGTGAGCAGGTGCAGGCGCTTGTCATATAGTGTACGGTACCTGTATGAGGGAGTAGAGAGTACCGCCCGGCACGTACTCGGTGAGCAGGTGCAGGCGCTTGTCATATAGTGTACGGTACCTGTATGAGGGAGTAGAGAGTACCGCCCGGCACGTACTCGGTGAGCAGGTGCAGGCGCTTGTCATATAGTGTACGGTACCTGTATGAGCGAGTAGAGAGTACCGCCCGGCACGTACTCGGTGAGCAGGTGCAGGCGCTTGTCATATAGTGTACGGTACCTGTATGAGGGAGTAGAGAGTACCGCCCGGCACGTACTCGGTGAGCAGGTGCAGGCGCTTGTCATATAGTGTACGGTACCTGTATGAGTGAGTAGAAAGTACCGCCCGGCACGTACTCGGTGAGCAGGTGCAGGCGCTTGTCATATAGTGTACGGTACCTGTATGAGGGAGTAGAGAGTACCGCCCGGCACGTACTCGGTGAGCAGGTGCAGGCGCTTGTCATATAGTGTACGGTACCTGTATGAGGGAGTAGAGAGTACCGCCCGGCACGTACTCGGTGAGCAGGTGCAGGCGCTTGTCATATAGTGTACGGTACCTGTATGAGCGAGTAGAGAGTACCGCCCGGCACGTACTCGGTGAGCAGGTGCAGGCGCTTGTCATATAGTGTACGGTACCTGTATGAGGGAGTAGAGAGTACCGCCCGGCACGTACTCGGTGAGCAGGTGCAGGCGCTTGTCATATAGTGTACGGTACCTGTATGAGTGAGTAGAGAGTACCGCCCGGCACGTACTCGGTGAGCAGGTGCAGGCGCTTGTCATATAGTGTACGGTACCTGTATGAGCGAGTAGAGAGTACCGCCCGGCACGTACTCGGTGAGCAGGTGCAGGCGCTTGTCATATAGTGTACGGTACCTGTATGAGCGAGTAGAGAGTACCGCCCGGCACGTACTCGGTGAGCAGGTGCAGGCGCTTGTCATATAGTGTACGGTACCTGTAAGAGCGAGTAGAGAGTACCGCCCGGCACGTACTCGGTGAGCAGGTGCAGGCGCTTGTCATATAGTGTACGGTACCTGTAAGAGCGAGTAGAGAGTACCGCCCGGCACGTACTCGGTGAGCAGGTGCAGGCGCTTGTCATATAGTGTACGGTACCTGTAAGAGCGAGTAGAGAGTACCGCCCGGCACGTACTCGGTGAGCAGGTGCAGGCGCTTGTCATATAGTGTACGGTACCTGTAAGAGCGAGTAGAGAGTACCGCCCGGCACGTACTCGGTGAGCAGGTGCAGGCGCTTGTCATATAGTGTACGGTACCTGTAAGAGCGAGTAGAGAGTACCGCCCGGCACGTACTCGGTGAGCAGGTGCAGGCGCTTGTCATATAGTGTACGGTACCTGTAAGAGCGAGTAGAGAGTACCGCCCGGCACGTACTCGGTGAGCAGGTGCAGGCGCTTGTCGCGGTACAGCACGCCCACGAACCGCAGCACGTTGGGGTGCGCCAGCGACCGCAGCACCGCCACCTGCCACAGGCACAACGATGTTAGACGCTGACGTCAGTAACTGATGTTGGACACTGACGTCACCGAGTCATGTTGGACGCTGACGTCACCGAGTGATGTTGGACACTGACGTCAGTAACTGATGTCGGACACTGACGTCAGTAACTGATGTCGGACACTGGCGTCAGTAACTGATGTCGGACACTGACGTCACCGAGTGATGTTGAACACTGACGTCAGTAACTGATGCTGGACACTGACGTCAGTAACTGGTGTTGGTGAAGTTTTGCTATGAATCGGACAATTTGCTACGATACGGACATTCTACTACGAATCGGTATTGTGCTACGAATCGGCATTTTGCTACAAATCGGAACATTTTGCTACGAATCGGACAATTTGCTACTGTCAGTCACCTCTTTAAGGAAGTTCCTCTGCGCCTCCTCGTCCACCCTGTACAGCTGTTTGAGCACCATCACCTCGTTGGTGTGTCGGTGGGTCACCTTGTATACTTCGCCGAAGAAACCCGAGCCTAGCAGTTCACCCTGTAACAGAAAAGTATTGTATGAAAAAGTTTTTATCAGCAAGCTTTTATTTTTTTATGTATAGATGATTTTATGAAAGAGGAAAAACTCTTTCACGGAAAATGTACTAAACAGATTTGTATGTAAATTTGCATAAAGATAGATTAGATTTTAAATTGAAACTATGTTTACGGATACACTTCGCTTTTATTTTACATTTTTATCTGACGTTTCGGCCCCTTTACAGGAACCTGGTCACAGAATACTTAAAGGAACCAGATAGATTAAATTCTAATAAAAACATATATAGACTACTTTTATAAGACCGATGTCGCTTTAATTATTTTCTATTTAATTTTGTAATAAACAAGTGTCTTACCTGCAACAAGTCTGCGGCCCTGAAGACCTGGTTGGGCGCGGGGGGCGAAGCCCTGAAGGACCGCGCACGACTCAGCTCGGATAGGACTCCGCCCGTATTGTCGTCTGTTTCGGCGCTACAATTATAATAGGCTATGGTGAGGGTGCGTTTCCATAGAAGCCGTGCGAAGCCCGATGCACCAATCACAGCGCATTGAAATTGGGCATTTGAAAAAAAAATTTTTTCGTGATAAATGGAAAGATTATATATTAGTTTTATAACAAAACTATTTTTTTTTCTTTTTTTTCGCAATAATTCAAAAGTTATTTCAAAATAAAAATTAATTTATTATAATTAATATAATTAAACCGAAGACACTCCGACAACTCCCGAACAAACCCGAGCGCGTGTGACGTCATAATGTTAGTTAATGTTAATGAAAAGAGGGTCGGTTACATCGCTAACTTTTTATATGTTTATGAAAAGAGGTTCGGTTACATCGCAAACTTTTGGAGGGAAAGAGAATAAAAGGGCGGGAATCTTGATTGTAAACGCTGTACGTACTTATGGTTAAATAGCTATAACATTATGACGTCACCACTACGGTGACCAATCTTGGCGCGCTTATAGTCACGTTATTTTTATTTGAATTTCATCAATTTTTAATTGTTTATAATTAATTGAAAAAATATTTTTTATAAGTTTTTTGCATTAAATATCAATATTATTAATAATAAAGTTTTAAAATACATTAAAAATATCAATTTTTTTTTTCAAGAGCCCATTTGTCAAAATCTTTTCATAATGCATTGTGATTGGTCGAGTAAGCTCTGCACAGCTCCGCTCCGCTTCAATTGAAAGACACCAATGGGATACATTTTATCTAATCATGCTTCTCAACATTATTGAAAGTTCGATCTTTGGATAAAAAAGTAACCCTACAACAAAACCCTACAGAAAAAAGTATTAGCCTGTAATGTCCCACTGCTGGGCAAAGGCCTCTCATCTCACTGAAGATATCAGTACAGTGAGGAGGATGTCGTATCGTTATCACCCCGCATGCCAGATGCGGATTGGTGATCTCAAACCCGAGCCATGTTTGAAAAAACAAGAAACATGTTTTCGCTCGACCTGGAATTGAACCCGGGTCCTCAGTTTTGGCAGGCGAGTGCACATACCACTAGACCACCGAGGTGACCCTACAGAAATATGATTAAAAGCTGAACAACACTCACACATCTAGTAGCTTGGACATGCTGCTACTGCGCTCCTTGTCCGCCATGACGGGCGAGGCGGGCGCGTGCCGCCGCCGCACCGCCCGCGCCCTCCCCCCCTCATCCCCCTTCCGCTTGAACAACCTCTCTTTCCTCCCCCCCGGCTCCAAGTCCATCTCATCACCTTTTAAGTCACTTTTATTGAAGTCGTCACTTTTTAAGTCACTTTTGGTAAAGTCATTAGTTGTTATATCACTTTTGGCGTTTAAGTCGTCAGTTTTTAAGTTCATTTTGGTGTTTAAGTCATCACTTTTTAAGTCACTCGTGTTGTCACAATTTCTTAAGTCTTTTGTGAAGATACTATTTTTAGTATCAATTTTTAAATCACTGTTTTGTTTGTTTTGTATTTCTGTATTGGTTTGAGTTTTCAAATCACTTTTGGAGTCATTACTTTGTATTTTTAAGTCACCACTTTTAATATCACTTTTTATAACATCACTTTTGAATTCATTGTTTTTAGATTCGCTACTAATTTGAGATTCGTATTCAGATCTTTTAATTCCGCTATTCCTTCTAAGACCTGTGCTTCTTTTGATGTGACACTCTTTTCTGAAGTCAGTTCTTTTTAAGTCGATGCTTTTGAAGTCTTGTTCGTTGTCTTTAGGTCCTATGGTGAACATCGGGTGAGATTTCTTGACGCTGTCTGTCTGTTTGTCATCCAGAATATGACACATTTTGTAATTATTATTTATCTTTGCGTCGGGGTTGCGTTCTATTGTTAACTGTAAATAAATAAATTATTTGATAAGTATTTTAATTTAACTTCTATATGTGTAATATAAAATTTAATTTAATCATGCTTGAGTGATAATAATATAACTGACCTGTACTGTCGTATTGGGTTGTACGTTGAGCGCTGCCGTGCGCGGCGGGCCGCCGTTGATCTCGAGGATGCGGTCGCCGATGTGCAATGCCACTACCCCACATGTGGGATCGATTCTGGGATGGAAAAAAGTACATAGATTAAAAGTAAGTACTTAAAAAATAAGTTGAATGTATACACCTAAAGGTCTCCGGCATGGTCTAACGATTAAAACGAGAGAGAGAGAGAGAGAGAGAGAGAGAGAGGAGAGAGAGAGAGGGCGAGAAGAGATAGTGAGGGGAGAGAGAGAGAGAGAGAGGGGAGAGAGAGAGAGAGAGAGAGACTATGAAATGAATAATATCAACCTACAAATAAAAGTAAAAGTATTAGTGTCCCACTGCTGGGCAAAGGCCTCTCATCTCACTGAAGATATCAGTACAGTGAGAAGGATTAGGCGTAATCCCCACGCTTGCCTATTGCGGGTCGGTGATGTCAAACCCGAGCGATGTTTGAAAAGTAGGAAACATGTTTTAGCTCCACCCGGGAATTGAACCCGGGACCTCAGTCTTGGCAGGCGAGTGCACATACCACTAGTTTTTAAAAGGCAAGACAAAAGCAGAAAAAAACCTTTATTACACTTTCCGGGTGTTTAAATCACTTTGCGTACAAAATTAATATAAATGAACACAAGACTAACTACCGTGCTACTTTCGAGCGCTAACTTAATGACTAAATATTATGAATTTGCTATGAATCACGCACGGAAAATGTGTGTACATAATATAATCACTACATATTACAATACAAAGTCCCCGGCCGCGTCTGTCTGTCTGTCTGTTCGCGATAAACGCGGGAACGGGGTAGGCGGGTAAGATCACGTGTTACTAGATACATACTACAATAAATGTTATATATACTGAACAAAGGATGGATGGATGGATATTTGTTCATTTAGTGCGGTTTACCTTAACCAGAATGTATTGATGAATGAAAAACAAAAATACATATAAAGCGCCTATTCCCAACAATAAATAGCTATGTGCAAAACACACAATACATCTTTGTTTGGTTCGTGAGTCGGTTATCAGTATGTGTCATTATATTGTGTGAACGGATGTGACTTTTGATAACATATGCCTATTAGGAGCTTTATTAAAAACAATACAGTGGAGTGAAACTACGTTTACAAATACTGACGTTTCGGCCCCTTTACAGGAACCGTGGTCACAGAAGATTGTAAAAGGGCCGAAACGTCAGATAAAAATCACTACATAGTATAAAACAAAGTCGCTTTTTTTGTCTGTTTGTTTGTCTGTTTGTCTGTATGCTTAAATCTTTAAAATTACGCAACGGATTTTGATGCGGTTTTTTGTAATAAGTAGAGTGATTCAATAGGAAGGTTTTTATGTAAAAAAAATCCCGAAATTCCCACGGGAACGGGCACAACGCGGGTAAAACCGCGGGGCGCTGCTAGTGTATAATAAAAGCGAAGTGTATCTGTAAACGCAGTCTCAATTCAAAATGAAAAGTGTTCACTTAAACTTAAGAAACCAATACAGAGGAGGATTTAGGATTTGTCAGAGTGTGCGTTACCATACAAGCGGTGCGAAGCTCAGCTGACCAATATCGCATGGTATTTGCCAAATACTTTTCTTAACGCACTGTGATTGGTCAGTGGAAGTCTAACAGCCTCCGTGGTCTTGTGGTTTTAGCGCTCGGCTCACGATCCGGAGGTTCCGGGTTCGATTCCCGGTGGGGATATCTCACAAAAATCACTTTGTGAGACTGTCCTCAGTTTGGATAGGGCATTGCAGGCTGAATCACCTGATTGCCCGAAAATTAAGATGATTCCGTGCTTCGGAGGGCACGTTGAGCCGTCGGTCCCGGTTACTTTCTACGGATAGTAGTCGTTGCACGAGCCATGTCAGAGGCCTTTGGCGGCTCAATAACTCTGACACCAGGATTGGTCAGGTTGACCATCCACTCGGTGAAGAAGAAGAAGTGGAAGAATCACAAGGCATTACGAAAATATTTTGACAATCTCAATGCGTCGTCAATCTCAATAGCCCCGTACCCACCTAGCGCACAGGCTCGCGAGCCAAATGCTCGGCTGGTGTGGACGTGCCTCGGGCTGCCTCGGGCGCGCGTTTGCTCGGCTGAGCACGGCTCGGCCCCGAGCCATCTGTTGTCAGTAAACTTGACGCGCTCAAAGGTGCCTCGGCGAGCGCTGTGCGCTAGGTGGGTACGGTTATGTTTTGGCTCGCGCGCGAAGCTAGGAAAATAGCTGCAGCTGAATATACACGACTTATGATGGCTCAGCCTGCCTCGCGAGGCGGCCTCGTGTAAATTGAACAAAACTACTGAGGCTGGCTCGCGAGCCGGACACCGAGGCTGCCTCGCGAGCCTGTGCGCTAGGTCGGTACGCGGCTACTGATTGGTCGGTTGAGCACGGCACAGCTCCGCTCAGCTTCTATGGATAAAGATCTTCTCAGCTAAAGATCAGAACAAGCAAGAACCACAAAACTAAGGAAAAGACGAAAATAACGCAACGAAAACATGAAATAACGCAACGAAAACATGAAATAACGCAACGAAAACATTAAATAACGCAACGAAAACATGAAATAACGTAACGAAAACACGAAATAACGCAACGAAAACATGAAATAACGTAACGAAAACACTAAATAACGCAACGAAAACATGAAATAACGCAACGAAAACATGAAATAACGCAACGAAAACGTGAAATAACGCTACGCAAACATAAGTAACGCAACGAAACTGCGGCTTAAAGTGAAGCGCGTGTTAGTTGTTAGTACCTATGACACGAGACGTGCACGCACAGCCGCAGCGCTGCACGCACCAGAGCACGCAGCACGGATGGGCGCGTGCACGGACAACCACTAAAGGTTAAATAGGTTAATTACGTGTTTGGGGTAAGATTAGTTAGCAAGAATATACGAGTTACAAGTTACAATCGGTTTGTATAATTCATACATATTATAATAATTAACACCTAAACTAATATATTATCGTCGATTATAAAAGACAATTACATAAATAGAAAAAAAGTAAAACACACACACCCATACGCACACACGCACACACGCAAACACACGCCCACTCACACACACGCACACACAACACAACAAACTTCTACCGTATCGTATACACCCGTAGACATACACACCCTTGTTTTAAATCTAAGGTGTCAAAATTAGTTTGCCGCCGTACCTCAAATTCAAACCTAATTTTCACCAATCGTATATTACATTTTCAACCAATCTTAAACTCAAAATAATCACTTACTGCGTAACAGTGAGAGTAGGCGTGGCCGTGGGCATAGTCCCAGCAGAGGGCTGCGCCCGTACCGCGCCCGAAGGCACCTCCACCACGCGGATACAATGACGATTTTCAATGTTGGTTAACTTAGACAGGCAATCGCCGCTGGAAAGAAGACAATATACATAGATTATTTGCTATTATTTTGCACTGAAATATAAACGAAACAACTCACCCAAGTCAAACTTATCATCCAAGTCAAACTTATCATCCAAGTCAAACTTATCATCCAAGTCAAACTTAACATCCAAGTCAAACTTATCATCCATGTCAAACTTATCATCCAAGTCAAACTTATCATCCATGTCTAACTTATCATCCAAGTCAAACTTATCATCCAAGTCAATCATATATTCTCACCCAAGTCAAAGTTGTCATTCAAATCAACGTGCTCATCCAAGTCAAAGTTCTGACCAAGATCAACGTGAATTATTTTTAATCAGTTTTGTCTCACAAGTACCTCTATTTATATTGTAACGTACCAGTAGAGCTGGTCTCCCTCAATGAGCCCGTACGTGTGTCGGTCCTCGCCGTGCGCGGCGCACGCGCAGCACGAGAAGCACTCGGGGTGGAAGCGGTGCGGCCCGCACGACATCACCGGGCCCGAGATCACCTGCTCATTTAGGACATTTTATAATCATTTTGGATATTGTGACAAAATTTTGGATATTCTGGGACAATTTATGATATTGTGGGACAATTTTGGATATTGTGGGACAATTTAGGACATTGTAGGATATCTTACGACAGTTTAGGACAAAGTGGTTGAAGTATAAATTAAAAAAAATTAAGAGTGTGTGAATTTGTCCAGGGTTGATACATAATTTTATGTTAAATGTCGGTATTCCGTAGGTAGGTGTCCATACCTGCACGCACCGCTGGCAGTGGCCCTCGAGGCGCGCGCGGTAGTCCTGCCTGCAGAACAGCAGCCCGTCCTTCTCCAAGTACCACGAGGAGAGCGTGCAATCGCACACCGAACACCTGTCACAAATATAACATTCATATTTTGGGAACAAATATTGAGCACCTCAGAGATTTTGAAATCACATCTGATATAAGTGTGTATTTAAAAGTAAACTATTAGCCTGTAATATCCCACTGCTGGGCAAACGCCTCTCATCTCACTGAAGATGAGGTACAGTGAGGACTGTATTTTAAAAATGTATGTTTGTGCACATAAATAACGTATTCTGGTTTTTTTCACACCCTCAAAATATTGTTTAAGCAAGTAAAAACTTTAATTTCCCGACGTCTCAAGTGTATAGCACACGTAATCTTTGGTGCCGCGAAAAAACCGTTTGATCAAGTCAACTTCTTACCACACTCTACTAGTTACGAATGAAGATTAAGTCCTGACAACTTCGGTAGACATCGTAAATAATCCTTCATGGCCCACTGCCAACGAAACAAGTGAGCCTCTGCCAGGGGCGAATCCAGTCATTGACTTTCGGGGGAGGAGAGATATATAAAACTTAGGGGGTGGGTCAAAACAATTATATGCGTACTTGAGAAAAGGATGGTATGGCTGTACCAGTTTTTGGGTGACATGGCAGAACAAAGGGTTACCCAAAATGATTTATATTTTTTAATAAACTTCAATAATTTTGGAGGGGCCTCAACCCTCCTGTGGGTACTTTGACCTATGCTATTTTCTATGTTAATTAACTACCAATCAAATAAATCATAGCATAGTAGATCAAACACTAGTACCACCCGCAGACTTTACCCACGTTGTACACGTTACCGTTGGAATTTCGGGATGAAAAATAGCCTATAACATTCCCGTTATATGGCAATCTATACTATAATATAAAAATGAATCGCTGAATCTGTTGCTAAGCGCATAACTTCAGAACGACTGCACCAAATTGGATGATTCTTTTTTTAATGTGTTCCTTATTGTCAGGACAAGGTCAAAAATAAGGAATAAAAATCTCAAAATTCCCACGGGAACGGGGGCGCTGCGGGTGAAACCGCGGGGCACAGCTAGTCTATTATAAAAGGCAATTATTCAAAACGGATTCTGAGATTAGCGTTCTAACAATCTCTGACGATTGTTTACATAGCATAGATAGCACAACAGCATAGCATAGCTAATGTAACCCTTTCGCCTTCTCCCCTGGATACGTATCTAGCATCCACTTTCATAGGGTTGAATTGTTTAATTTAGATAACCACAGACACAGCAAATCTTTGAACTAGTGTAGGACATTGAACTTGGCTACCGATGAAGCAGGCAAACATTTAGGGTAGCTGACCTCTAGTTTGGGGTATTGTGCCAAAAGACTGATTTATTTCTGGGTCTATTTAGTATGGCCTGGTCTTATTATATGATTATTAACTTAATCCTATGTCTAGACATGTCGAGTTTCATCTAAATATATTATATACCAAAGGTCACTGACTCACTCATCGCGTAATCTCAGAAACTATAAGTGCTAGGAGCCACAGATTTTACAGAAGACTGAAATAAATAGTAGTTATAAATTTTTTGATAGGATTAAATCTTTAATTTACTAACTAACCTAACTATTTAAGAAAAAGTATGTTAACACTATTTAAACTCACACCATTAGAACTCATTATACGAAATTAAATGGGTCTGAGTCACTCTCTGACCACGAGTGGTGGAATCTGCTTGAAACGTCGGGTACATATTTTAATACATACATTATATATTCTAATCTAATGTGAAATAGACATGTTTAATTTCGTATATTAAAGGAGTTTTATGTAAATAAAGTAAATCTTAAAAGAAACTCACCTAAAACAGTCTCTATGCCAGTCTTGTCCATGGGCTGTGAAATAGTCATCATCATTGATGTCGTTCAGGCATCCCGCACACTCCAGCCCCACTGAAATATATATAAGAATGTATACTTACTGCTGTAAAGCTTGGTTGAAGATCTTTTTTAAACCAACTGCAAAAAAGGAGGAAGTGTCGACCTTATATATGCTATTTACCAATCCAATTTGAATTACTATTCTTGTAATGGATAGCCACATTCAATGGGAAGGTATATACGGCAATTTTTTATCCTGAAATAAATATGGGAACGGGCACTATGCGGGTAATACCAACAGTGTTGCTAGTGGTTTGTATTTTGATCTAAAGGTAGGAAGGTATTTTCAAGGGGCAGAATAATAATTTATATAGTGCATATTAGTTCATCATTTCCTCGATAATTAATACTATAAATAAATAGGTATATAAATAATATGTATTTCATTTAAATTGAACTCCTACATGAAATATATAAAGTAATTTTAAGTTTTGTATCCTGGTGTGTAACAGATATTATTTAAAGTATGTAGGTACCGAATAAAACCTTCAAATTAAAAACGCGGAAGAAAAACTATTGCGCGTACTTTTTAATTAATCCTTTCTAGAGGAATATTGATTTAGTTGGACTTAAAAACTGTTGGAAATGTATTTCCATAGTTTTTATTGGGGTAATAAGGTTTTAATGAATAGGCGAGGCAGGATCAAACAAAGATAATTCTAACTCGATCGCCCACACAGTATCACTTATTATTCACCTATCAATGACAAATTTTTAAACTTATATTTATTAAAGAAAACTGTATCAAAACATTATGAAAGTCCTCGTTATTGTATTTAAATTAAAGCTCGGGCTTACCTTTATTTTTTGTCTTCTCCATTTCATTTCATATTGCTTTGTTTCATAAAATAATTAGGAAACAATATTTTATTTCCATGATCACTGAGATTGACTTCACTTGACATGTAAACGACTAGTGATTGAATCAAACAACTTATTGAAACAAAGCTTAAAAGATGTCGACGTAATTTATCGATAAAATATAATATGTCGATCATATTTTCTTATATCAGAGGTGAAAACAGCCAATAATAAATACTTAAATGACTTACTTATGAAAGTGATTATTTTCTGTTAAAAACTTAAAAAATGCACGAATAATGTAAGCATTTGTAAAATATTGTAAAAGCTCTGTGTTGACCAAAAGCTATCGATAAAATGATAAAATTATAACTCGTTCCAGTTCCACAGCCCTAGTTTGTTATAAATTACGTCACCCTGTTTTGACACTTACACACCAGTGCTGCCATTTTAGGAGTAATTGGTAGAATAAGGTAGAAATAAAATGAATAATTTGCATTTAATTCGTAACATTTATTAAGTACAATTAATTAATTAATATTGCCAACATAACAGTGTTTAATTCTTAAGCTCGTGTTCGCACTTTACTTTAACCTTCTTCTTGATTTCGTCATTGATGTTGATCTTGACCTTGACTTTGACGATGATCTTCTTGATGAGCTCTGCGAGTTCAGGGTCTACTTCGGAGCTGTCATCATCGTCGTCGTCTTCATCTTCTTCCTCTGGCTCCGGTGCGGCAGTGGTGGGCGGTTCCGTGGGTGCTTCTGTAGGCGCTTCTGTGGGTGCTTCTGTGGGCGCTTGTGTAGGCGCTTCTGTGGGTGCTTCTGTGGGCGCTTCTGTTGGTGGCTCTGTCGGTTCTTCCTCTACCAAGTTGTCAAAGTCGACGCCGGTCACTTCTTGCAGCCAGTCGTGGTACGGGCCGGGACGGGCGAAACCTAATTATTTAAAAATAGGTTATTAAGTACAGTTTTGAATAGGTAAACGTCATGGTTGATGGTTTAAATATTTTTGAGAGTAATTTTACTTAGTTACCTACTTCGCGTTAATGTTTATTCACTCGTATCTTTAGTGGCTGGTTAAGTAAGTTAGGTTGATGTGATGGACACTAGCTGCTAGTGTATTGCTGACAATGTCATGTTATTAATATTTATGAACTACCTATCCCTAAACAATTCAGTTACTTAGTCAATATTAAACTTAAGAGGGATTAGTTGACTGAAATCTAGCTAGAACCGTGAGTTTTACTTATGAAAAGGTAGCTAATTATATTGATAACTAACCTGCCGGGAACCCGGAGTGGCAGCCCCACTGTCCGCCCGCCACGAACGACGAGATACCGACCAGCACGGGTTTGTTGTCGCTGTCATAGTGGTACAGGGGACCACCGCTGTCTCCCTGTCAATAGATAGTGTAACGGTATGTTAAGTTATGATAAGTGTAATGTTGCCTTGTCCTAAGAGTAATGTCCTCTTTGAGAAAGGGTAGAACTTGGGTGGGTTTACATTGCAGCGGAGCGGAGTTCAATCGGCCAATTACTGCGCATTGAATTTGTGAAAGTGCGTATTATTATAAAGTGATTGTCAAACAACGAATTGATATTGTGACATGCGTTGTTTGACAATCACAATTCTCTGTTTCCTGGTCTGTGATCACAATGCACTGTGATGGGTGAATCAGTCTTCTCACCGCTTCTTTCAAAACGCACCCAAATGTTTCCCAACGACCAATTTGTTTGGGTGCATGTTACCTGGCAGGTGGACTGCGAGGAGACGTTGTAGAAGCCGGCGCAGATGGCGGCGTCGTTGATGAGCACGCTCCCGAACAGCGCCGCGCACGCGGCGTTGGACGTGGCCACCAGGTACACCCACTGCAGCACCTCGGGCGCCGGGCCTGGCTCACACGTGCATATTATATACTTAGTACAACTAGAGGAGTGGACCACCCTTAATATTTAAGGCTATGAAAAATTTATGTTGACCAATTCTCAGACCTATCCGATATGCATAAAAAATTTCATGAAAACCGATCAAGGTGTTTCGGAGGAGTATATTATATACTAATATTGTGTCACGAGGATTTTATATATAAGATTTATTCATATACCTATGTTAATATTAGAATGCGACCAGTCTTTAATTTGGAAAGACAGTTGTCGCTAAGTCATTTGGGAATATAGGTAGACATACCTCAAGCGTGATCTGAACGGCTATCCATGTACTATTTTTAGGGTTTCATAGCCGCACCATGTTTTTTTTGTTTATTAAGATGTCAAAATTATACATAGAGACATACAATTTTTTTTTTAATGTGTATGACTAACATAAAATAGATATTTGTATTCATCGTAAATATTTGTTGCTATACTCACCACCAGTCCACGTGTTCCCGAAGCCGCTGGCGATCACGATCTCTCGGTCGTAGTTCCTGAAGGCTTCGGCGCGGGGCTGAATACGGACGGGTTGGATGAAATCTGAAACCAGGTACACAAATTATTAATGTTAAGAAGGCTGGCATGGCATATAATATAAGTCCCGGATTTTGATGATAATAATGCTTTTCAGGCACAATACAGGGAGGAAATGATAACACTTAATATCACCCAATAATCCCCTAATTATACAAGACTAGTAGCGCCCCGCGGTTTTACGCGCGTTGTGCCCGTTCCCGTAAGAATTTCGGGATGAAAAATAGCCTATAACCTTCCTGTTGAATGTGGCTATCTATTATAATAAAGAATTATTCAAATTGGACTGATAATTCCCGAGATAACCTCGAACATACAAACAAACTTAAAAATTTTACCTCTTTATAATATTAGTATAGAAATATACATATCAAGCTTATCAAGCTTCACAAAATATCAGGCTTAACGGACGTTAGAAACTAACGATTACGTTCACGGTTCTCTACCAACTGATTAGCGTCATTTTAGACCCCACTAGACCAAACTCACCGGTGTAAGTGACAGGTTTGACAAGCTTGATGATGCTGACGTCATTGGGCTGCACGACCAACGGGATGGTCACGTCGTACGTGGGGTGGTTGTACCACTCGGAGGTCTCGAACAGGTACTCCGGGCGCAGCATGGAGGTCACACCCGCGCGAACTACTATTACTACGTGGCTGGAGAAAAGAAGCGAAGAGAAATAATATTTTAAGAAGGGTAAAGTGAAGTATACGTTTGTTAGGTTCTACTGTAACTTCAACAAATAAGGTAAGTATCTGTTTGCACTTTGCAGTGAATAAATAATACTAATTTAAGTACGACTTAAAACTTGCTGTAACCATTGTATTGTGTGTACGACTACTTCTGTTGTGGTTTATATAAGTATGACTGGATCTGTTACATTAGAAACCTTACATTAGTAACAGATCCAGTCATATATAAACCACAACAGAAGTAGTCGTACGAACGTATAACGTATAACGAACGAAAATCCTCATGATAATTATATCATGAGGATTTTCGTTCGTTATGGTTCATTCATTCACCCCGGTGTCAAAGTTTTTCGACCACTTAAGGCCTCCAACATGGTGTATCTATTGAAACAACAGACTGCTTAACGCCCAACACTTAAATACTACTTTAAAGACAAGACATAAAAGAAAAAAAATATTCAAAAATTTTACAGTAAAGTCAACGTGGTATCATGACAAGGTACTCACTCGACGGTACAATGCGCAGCGGTGAGCACCCACTCGCGGTGCACGACGGAGCCGCCGCAGCCCGACACGCCGCCGTTGTTATGCACGATGCGGATGGACGTCTGAAACGGGATCTGGCCCGGCTGCGCGTCCCATCCGGACACTATGCGGGTACCCGTGTATTCTGTAGAGCATCAGGAGTTTGTGAAGAGCAAGAGTCTGGGTTGACGTGTACAGTATTGTACAGAGTGCTTGTGCATGTAAGAATTTCTGGTACGGTAGAATTTGTATAGTTCTTCTATCTGTGGTAAGGTAGTATTGTGTAGAGGGTACTTGTAAGAATCTGTGGTTCGTGGTCTGTGATTTGTGGTATGGTAGTATTTTGTAGAGAGCTCTTGTAAGAATTTGTGGTAAGGTGGTTCCAGGATTTTGGATTGGGCGCAATTCCCTCAGGATCAATATCCTGTTGAGGGTACGGTTTCTAGCGAAACATGTTCTTATAGGAAGAGATTTTGCTTTTAGCCTTTCCCGGTATCTTGGGTCCGCACTGTGGCAAGACCTAGCTGTGGCAAGATCTATAATAGTTTTTAAGTAGCGGATACTGATGAAGTTAGTTGATAATTCCCTAAATACCTTAGGTACTGTTGTTACCAATTAATAATTTTATACACATGTAAAGCAACAAAAAAGTTAACGTATAAGGAAAATCCTTTTTCTCTTAAATAAGACCAAGAATAACAAATAACATTTATATATGATGTATTACAGAAATTAATAGCTTATGATAAATGTTACAGTGCAACGTCAGTGTTTGTTTCATTCTGATAAAAAAAGATGATAAAATTAATCTGTAATCTTACTTTTACTCCAACGATTATCGAGGGAACTTACTTTAAACAGTTCGAAGATAATTTAATCAATTCGCAATAAAAGCGTAATCTTATATAAATCTTATCATAAAATCAAAACTCAATCATTTGCATTTATTTATTTGTTTTCTTTAGAAATTGCCGATTTATTATTTAGATATTAAATGATAATGGAGTGAATAGATAACAAGTGACGAATCGATTGTGGAGTAAATAGTGAAACTAAACAGTCTTACCTGAATTTGCCTGAATAATAAATTTTTACTTAACAAAACTATACATAGTTAAAGTCCATACTTTACCTATATTCTGTTTTTGATATTAGTTTATTAACCCTATTGATGATTTTCAAGGTCCATCAATGAATCCTCTAAAATGATTTACTAATGCCAAGTAATTTAAAACTCACCCGCCCTCACATCTTCTTTGAAAACTGGTTTAATTGAAGTATCGGCGGCCACCTGAAATAAATAAAAAGAAAATCGAATTCGATGTTAAAAAAATCTACCGAAATCTACCACTCAGGTTTTTAAATATTATCTAATGGCAGCACTCTAATTATTCAAAAGTGTATGTATTTTAATCTGTGAGTTTAATTTTCTTTTTTTCCGTACAACTGTGGCTTTATTGCGCGCCAAAGGGACAATTACTTACTCATAAAATATGAACATATGTTTTATTTAATAGCTCTAAGGAAGGTTTTTAAACTAGTACAAGTAGCCGCGCATAAGTAGTTCCACAAATATGCATAGATAGATAAACATCAGGTAACTGTTCCTGTAGGCAGTTTTCAGCGAACGCCGGTACGCCGATTCAGCGAACCTTTCACCACGAAATGATTACTCAAAATAGTAAACAAGTTTTTCAGCGCCAAACATAAAAACACATAGGCGTTGTCCCAATAGAACGCGAATGCGCGATCATCGTAAGTTCGCGCGAATTTTACTCGTACGAACGCGCGATCAAACATATTGAACTCTAAGGGTCGGTTCATATCTGACGGAACATTCGTCGCGTATTATCGGTCGCGTAACGCCAGAACAGACAAATGTATAGAAAAACACTCGACCGTTCACACTCGACGCACTAACGTATCATCAGTCGAGTGTGAACGGTCGAGTGTTTTTCTATACATTAAATGTATAGAAAAACACCGACCGCGTAACGCCAGAACAGACAAATTTTGTCTGTTCTGGCGTTACGCGACCGATAATACGCGACGAATGTGCCGTCAGATATGAACCGACCCTAATAGGTGTCCTAACTGACAATCGCACGACGCAGTCGCGCGACTCAAATGTTTGAAACCCTATTCGCGTACGTAGTACATATAACTCAATGTATTCGCGCGAACTTAGTTCGTACGAACGCGCGATCAAACATATTGAATTTGAATAGGTGTCCTAATTGAAATTCGTGCGAAAACGTCGGCGTGGTATGATTCGCGTAATCGCCTATTCGCGTTCTGAAGAGTTAAATATGATCGCGCATTCGTAGATACGAGTAAAATTCGCGCGAACTTACGATGATCGCGCATTCGCGTTCTATTAGGACAACGCCTTATAAAATCCACTTATCAATTATTATAATAACCTTTTCAAATTAAGCTATTTTAGTCGTCCTTCTACGTGCGTTTTGTAGGAAAACAGAACAACGTCAGTGACGACTGCGTATCACCGAAGCGCGTAAGTAGCAGGACGATTTAAAACGCTTATATTGAAGAACTCTAAGTATGCTCATAAGAGTATGGGCCTTATTCCAAAACGCTTCTTAACACCATTTCAGCTATCAAATAGTTAGTCCCTTTCCAACATACGCTATATTCCAAACACCAAAAGAGACAAAACACTTTTGAACATTGTTTATTTAATCGATATATATAAAATTCAAAAGTCCTGAAAAAAAGTCCTGTCTGACTGACTGACTGACTGACTGATAGATAATCAACGGACAGCCTCAACCGCTACACCTAGAAACATGAAAGGACATCATTCACGTTTCATACATTTTTGGACCAAAAATTAAAGTGCCGGCCAGAACAAAAAAATGCTATAATCGGATAGAATACACAATTGCTAACATTTTTTACTATGACGTCCAATCTGGGCGCACAATGGCGACGTCGTAAAACATTGTTGAAAAAAAATTGCCTATACTATACCTAACCTTCTAGGAACCAATACTGTTCGACCACTGAAGAATTGCGTTTCAGGGGTTCGGTGGCAGAAAACATCGAGTTGGCCGTCGATTTCGATGTAACTGTCAAGGAGTGACTTGTTCAACTCTTCAAGACCTTCCAAATGACATAGGTCATGTCACTGTTGAGCATTTCGCCCAGGCTCCACAGCACCTTTAGTGCTAATCCTTCGGTGGTCGAAAACACCAAGTTGGCCGTCAATTTCGATGTAACTGTCAATGGGTCTCTATTTTGATTTGAATTGACTCCTAGTCGAACAGTATTGGTTCCGTATAAGGTTAGGTATCGGCAATTTTTTTTTTCAATATTGTTTTACGACGTCACCATGTTTAATTTTTGGTTCAAAATGAATGATGTCCTTTGGCAGGAAGGTTCTTCAAGGGACGTAAGTGCACACTAAGAAAGGTTTTTCGAAAATTGCGGGCTCAACGCGGGCAAAGCCGCGGGGCGCTGCTAGTTTATGAATAAAATGACAAGTTGTTAACACTTACCTGGCTCAAAGCCAGTGCCAGAACTACTGCAGCACTCCACACCATCTCGACTGTGGGCCTGCCCGCGCCTCCCGCCGCTACTTAACCAATATTTATCATCAGAAGCCGCGCTATCGACCGATCGCATCAAGATCGAGATTGGGTGAAACGTGATCAATTAATAGGATATCGGGCGATGCGGGGAGATGTGTTGGTGTATGACGATTCTTTATGACTACGTATGAGGAAATTGAAGATAGTTTTACCATCAAATTAAGTGGTCATCTATCTTTAGTCGTTTAGTTCATAATTTTACGATTTGCCATTGACAGATTATGTACTAGCAAACATTATTTTGTTGAGTTTCAGTCTGTCGAAAGTTCATTAGTTGGGTTATAAACTAACGGCGTTCACAATTTTCATGCCCTTACCATCCATAGGAACGGGAAAGACGCAGGTCACTGCTAGTCTTAAATTAATTAAAAAATAGAGATATATTTTGTTTTTTCACTACAAAATGTACAAGCTTAGCTACGAAACTATATAACCAATTCCACTGTGTGAAGAAGACAGTAGGAATAGCATAGCATAGCATCCATCACATGTATGTTCGTAGCAAGTGTCTGTAGCACAAATTCGTAGCACGAATTCGTAGTAGATATGTATGCGTAGCATGAATTCGTAAATACGTATCGTAATACGTGTCCGTAGCACAAATTCGTAATACGTATGCGTAGCACGAATTGTTAATACTCCTGCGTAGCAAATGTCCGTATGCGTAGCACGACTTCGTAGCATTAAGCGTAGCACGGATCCTGAGTAAGATACGTAGCACGGATCGGTAAGAGGCATTCGTAGCACATATGCATAGCACGAGTCCCTAGCATATACCTATAGCAAGCATCTTTCATGTAACCCTTTCGTCTCCAACCATGCTATGCTGAAATCCAATGGATACTATTGAATCTACCAAAACAACATAGCATCGTACTGAAGCGAACTCTGGTGCATTGGTGGAAAAGCGATTTAAGTGTTCGGCAAGTATGGCATCTCTCTTTATCTGGCCGGAACGGGCACGACGCGAGTAAAACGTAGGGCGCAGCTAGATATTTGGTTTGCTAAATTATATTTGGTTTGAAGATAATCATTCTTATGATGAAGAACATTAAGAAACAGATGATTAATAATTATCCGACGCCCATTGAGACATGTTTCAAATGTTTGTTTTATATCCGAAATCTTAATAACTTCCCCACGATAGATAACAGTACTAATTGTTATGAATTCACTTTGTGATTCCCGACCTTTAAAGGAAGATACAAATCTGTAGAGATTAGATTATCAACGTAGTTAATCATTATTTTAATTGTAAAAAGGTGTTTTGAATCTAATTTCAAACGATTCTTCTAACTAGAGATAAGAATAGATCTTGAATGATTAATAAAGAAAATTATTAATTAGATTACAAGTTATCTATGATTTTGGGGCCAGACTGACCATCACACCACCCTGTCACACTAGTGTGGTGGTTAGGAATTCTATTTTGCAATTTTGAATTCTATTTCTTAACTGTCACACTAACATTCGTACAAATAGGTGCTATAAAACCGATAACTATGGAACTAGTAAAAAAAAAAACCCTAACCTACCGAATAGTAAGTATTTGTACGAATGTGGAATTGTACGAATGTGGAAATTGTACGAATGTGACCTCACACTATTATACATACTACTTGATATTATTGTATTTTCTCGATCTTCTTTTGTCGGTGGGACAGTTAAGAAATAGAATTCCTAACCACCACACTAGTGTGACAGGGTGGTGTGATGGTCAGTCTGGCCCAATGATTTTGCTATTCATTTATAATCAACTAGCCTCGCCCTGCGGTTTTACCCGAGTTGTACCCGTTCCCGCGGGAATTTCGGGATGAAATGTAGTCCATGTGTTATCCTGATGTATACCCTACATTACTGTAAAGTTTCATCCAAATCCATTCAGTAGTTTATTTTCCAGTAATTTAGTAGATAGTTAATGTTACAAAAAAAAATAAAAAACTTTATCTATGTTAATAATTATATTTAGGCCATTTAAAACAATTTTTAATGAATAATAAAACAAAATAAACAAATTGGACATAAGAATTCAGTAAGAAGTGTTTTACACAAATTATATAAGTAATTGCTAAGCCATTTTAGATAAAGTTAATAGTCATAAGAATACAAATTTAAATAATGCCAATTTCATACACTTGCCGATGTCTTTGAATAAACAACTTTTTCCGTACTAGTTATACGAGCATGTAATAGAGATTATAATGTAGAATGCGAGCGTGTGGTTAAAAGAGATAACAGTAAAGAAAAAACAATCAGTCACACACTAACTCGGGACACTATCGGCCAATGTGTAAATTCGACATTACCATACTTTTTCCGGAGCAGGAACTCCATACATTCTCATATATCTATCACTCTCGCACATTATATTGCTCACTCACTATTCGTAAACGTGGGAGTGAGACAGAAAGATTACATTTCCGACATACTTCAAACTGTTATTAACTCTACCCTGCGATATAGAATACATACCTAATCTATATTTGTTCTGCTCACTTGTATAGTAAGTAAAAAGATAGGAGTATAAGCAGTCTTATAATTGCTTGGGGCATTTGCGATTAGTAAATTTAATAAGTGTAAATGCGGGTACTGATCTACGTTACGAGGTGCAATGTAACGTTGAGCATTTGCAGGGTGTTGTAACACAGCAACGAGCGACTCTGATGTGAAATAATTGCTCGTTGCTCGCTGTGAATGTTACATTACGCCTCGTAATGTTCGTTGGTACCACTGACCTCTATTATATAGGTACACTGGACAGGCTTCAGTCATAATAATTTTGTGCCTATTTGAGTTTCGCCATTTTGGCGCTGTAGCTGTGTATATAATAGAGGTCAGTGGTTGGTACCCATTACAGAATTAGCATCGTTATACTAATATTAGTGCAAGTTTGGATTCAACATTGTGGTTAAAGGGGTAAGGACAATCATTAGTTCAATTAGGGCGCGATTCCATTGAAACGGAGCAGAGCTGTGCGGAGTTCAATCAATCAATCCGCTCCACATCAATGGAATCGCGCCTTTAGTACCCCCTTTGAATTCCGCGCGCGAAATGCTCTAATATTACTTCAAAGTTCGCATGTTACCTTTGGCATTGAAAGTTAAGGAAAGAACATATAAAAAATATATTGGAAGTGTCTAACGCCAACAAGTATTGGAACAAACGTTCGTACAAATATGGTGACATTTGAGCATCATGTGGTTTTGATATAATAAATTAATTTTTAACTAAATAATGTTAAAAATAGATAAGAATACAATTTGTTAAAATTTATATAAACGTAAATGCCAAGAATAGAAATATTTCTAAGGAAGAAAGTAAAGACGGGGCCCTAGTTTAACATTTTCCTACAAGACATGAAATAACAACATTTTTTTAATAAAACTAATTTTAGCGCCAAAAGTCTAAAGCCACTTCCAAGATGATTCGATAGCCAATCAGATTAAAGGATTTCATCTCTTTCCATCATTCTATATTCAAATTTATTATTTATCTATGGAATATAATTTTAATGCAATAATATAGTGTTATATCATTGTCTATGGAACATTTTATAAAATGTCATAGGATTTCAAAGAATATTTCTATTTTCTACTGTTCTTTGTTTTTAATACACACAATAGTTTAAATAATGACATTTTGTGCTAAAAAAGATCTATTATTTAACAACCAACATTATAATATGCATATTAGGGTACCTTCCCACTAGAGCTATGGTATGCTACGTTGCTTTGCCTTTGGTATAAATATAGTAATTGCCAAAAATAGATTAACATAGGTACATAAAGAAAAAGGAAAATAAAGGGCAATTGACAAATATCCACTTTCTTCGAGAGGATGGTCAACCTGACCAATCCTGGTGTCAGAATTATTGAGCCGCCAAAGGCCTCTGACATGACTCATGTAACGACTACTATCCGTAGAAAGTAACCGGGACCGACGGCTTTACGTGCCCTCCGAAGCACGGCAATATCCACCAATAATATCAAACTATGAACTCTATTTTTCTTACTTGTCCCAAAATCTGGACTAATATCGTCAATTTTCCAGCTGAAACCGATTGCTCCTGAAGAGGAAAAAGGTTCAGTGATTTTATGTCATTCTTACCGTATCTCTAAACCTTTTTCCTCTTCAGGAGTAGTTGTCTTCGGGTGGCAAATTTACGACATTAGTCCACATTTTGGGACAAGTAAGAAAAAATTGAATATATAGTGGTATTCAGCGATAATATAGCTCTGGTAGAAACGCACCCTTAACATTATAAATACTATGGGGCTTAAACGCTTATTAAAAGCATTTTAGCTATAAAATGGTTTGTCCCTTTCTGACGTACACTGCTTTCCGAAGAGCAAAAAGAGACAAGACACTTTATAGCAGTGTTTTAAACAGCGTTTATCAATGAGGCGGTACTTTTCACGCCCAAAACAGATATTTGTTCAGATAAGATACATATTCAAGATTTGAAACAACAATAAATAAATGCACATACATATAAAATGCAGTTAAATTAATAATATTGTAATTGATATTATTAAAATGACATTCAGTACATAAATTAAATATTTTTAAACAATCCTTAGATCAAATAAAAAGTCTAAACAGAGCACTGCTAATGGTACACTGAAGCAACTGAAAATTACACCCTGCGGTCACACCTCATTGATCAGTGGGATTAAGAGCCGGCTCTTTTATCAATAGTTTAGTTTACTAATTGTTGAAAATTAGTGGTTATATTTCCTATGAATTGGTATATAAGTTAACCATTTATTAGCTCTAATTACTACTACAGATTGTACCTTAGGGATTCATTAAAACACGATACGTGTTATCACTACATAGTATAAAACAAAGTCGCTTTACGCTGCCTGTCTGTCTGTCTGTCCCTATTTATGCTTAGATCTTTAAAACTACGCAACGGATTTTGATGCAGTTTGAATAGATAGAGTGATTCAAGAGGAATGTTTATAGGTATAAAAAATCCCGAAATTTCCCCGGGAACGGGCACAAAACGGGTAAAACCGCGGGGCACTGCTAGTATTTTTATAAAATGGCTTCATTTCACTGTTGACACTCTGTGTAAACTTTTTATTTGGTCTAAGATAACGATAAACATACATAATATTAATTATTACAAAAGATAGAAGCAGAGATTCTTGTTCAAAGATTCAATGCACAGTTATAACTCAAATACAGATAAGGGTATCTACCCACTAGAGCAATGCTAAGCTACGTCTGGGATACATTAATCATATCAAACGTAGTTTAACAACGTAACATTGCAATGTTGGTGTCCATGTATCCATCAATCATATCATAATAAGCATAGTGATTTTAACACATTTTTTCTTTAAATTAGCCTGTAATGTCCCACTGCTGGGTATTTGGCCTCTCATCTCACTGGAGTAATGTATTATATGTATGTATGAATCAGTAAAGCGAGGAGGATGTCGTAATCACCACGAGGCACGCTTACCTAATGCGGGTTGGTGATCTCAAACCCGAGCAATAATAGTTTTTAATGGTAGCATTTTTTTATTTTATTTTATAGGTGGTTCCACCCAAGAGCCAATAGATGGCGTTAGGAGCCGTTCACAAAATACGTTCGCGTTCAAGGGGGGGGGAGGGGGTTTGCTGAGTGTGACAAGATGTGACAAGGAGGGACGGGGGGGTCTACGGCAACGTGATGTTCGCCGTTCATTAAAAGATTTTAAATTATTTTTTCAATAAATACTTTTTTCTCAATTTTGTTCATGATTCAGGGGGGGGGTCTTAGTATTTGTGACGAAACATTTACATGGGGGTCACAGAAAGTGTGACACAGCGTGACAATAGGGGGGGAGGGGGTGAAAAAAGTTGATTATAGCGTGACGTATTTTGTGAACGGCCCCTTAGTGTGAACATGTTGTAGATTGCGCTTACGTTATTCTCCCTGATTCAGTGAGATCGCGCATACATTTATTAAAGCAGACAAAAATCTTCCTCTTAATTAAATAAGTATAAATAGATAGCTATTATAGATGTAGCATGGCACAGCTCTAGTGGGTAGGAACCCTAAATAACAGATTGACAGACCAGGCACTAAGTAAAGAGGCCTCAAAAATGAAAGTTTCAGAAAGCACACAGTCATCACTACATAGTATAAAATAAAGTCGTCTCTTTTTCGTGTCTGTCACACTGTTTGTCTGTCTGTATGCTTAAATCTTTAAAATTACGCAACGGATTTTGATGCGGTTTTTTGTAATAGGTAGAGTGATTCAAGAGGAAGGTTTTTATGTAAAAAAATTCCCGAAATTCCCACGGGAACGGGCACAACGCGGGTAAAACCGCGGGGCGCTGCTAGTTAAACATATTACAATAATCAATAAATACGGACAAAACATCACACCTCACATTTCAAAGTCAAGTAATAAAAGTACAAAAATAAAGGCACGGAATATGAAAGAAAATGTGTATAAAAATATAAATATTGGAAAATGACCCTTGTTGCGTTGGGGAGGGTGAATCAAGGTCTAATGTACAATTAGATACACTAATATTATCTAAACTAATATAATAATGGTGAAGAGTCTGATTTTTTGTTTGTTTGTACAGAATAAACTCAGGAAATCTCTTATCAAGTATTAGCCTGTAATGTTCCACTGCTGGGCAAAGGCCTCTCATGTCACTGAAGAGATCAGTACAGTGAAATATTAGTCCTATTTAAATAATTATTTTTGTGTTTAATTCAAGATGTTTATAGGATATTTTGATCCCGAAATTGCATCGGGAACAGGCACAAATGGGGGCGCGGCCAGGTTTTAATAAAAAAATTGAATCAAAATCGGTCAATACATATCTTATTCCACCCTCCAACTCAAAACAACAACCATTTAAATATTAAATCTCTGTCTAAACATTAATAATAATATTTGGAAAACATTATCAGTACATTTCACTAGAAGCTTTTTACTATAACGTCAATATTCTATATAACATTTAATTTGACATTGACAGCCGTCATATGAAGATGACAGCTGTCAACGTCAAAATGCATCATCCCAACATGGTAACATAGTTTTTGCACAATTCATAATAATATATTTAAAATAAATTATTTAATAAAAACTACACTATTACCACAGCTATTCACACAAGTCAAGTATATTGCGTCTCGCTCACTCTATGAGTGTTTTCTATATGTTAAAGCGAGACAGGTATAATCAATTATAGCTACAACATACATAGATATTCTATCAATATTATTCGTATTAAAGATCGAGTCTGATTTGACGTTTGACATAAATCACTGATTATTTAATTAAATTAATAACACACTCGGTCTATGACACACTAGATGACAGTGACAGGAATTTGACAGCTGTCAGATAAACGGCAAAGTCAAATCGGAAGCGATCCCGCCGGTTCAACTACAGTAAAACAATGACTAAATCAGGTTTGGTAAGTGGGAACCTTGAAAATGTTATATCTGGCAATATTAAAATAACTATATTTGTTGGAACTTACATTTGTATTTTATTATTATTTATGGTTATTGACTAGTATGTTAATTCTTGTACATTCTATACATTTAATAAGAAGAAAATATAAAACATTCATGGTTTACAGAGACTTGTAAAAAACAATTTTTTTACGCAAGTATATTTTCATTTGTCAAATTTTTTGGTGAGTTAAATGGTCGGTAACTCTTAGTGTTTCAGTATTGTGTCAAATTTTGTCTCACAGGTAAATCATCTTAAAATATTCTTCCATTATAATCGAAACATGAACGACAATTAAAGGTAACTGTCATAACTTATTATATTTATCAACCGAAACATCTATCAAAAGTCAACAAAGGGTTACTGTCACCTGTCAAATTTGACAATCAAAAAAGCGGTTTCCACTTACCATTCGCGTGAGAATAAGCTCTTTAACACAGCAAAGTGGACCTTATGCGTTTGTGATAAGGTCCTATGAGCGAGGCGGGCGCGGGCGGCGCCGGCGCCGGTATCAACTGCGCTTGTCGGCGTCGCCGGCCGACAGGCGCGCCGACTTGTCGGCGGACGACTTGTCGGACTTGAGGAAGATCTTGAGCGCGCCCGCCGACATCAGGTAGAACCAGTACACTTGTGGCAGGAGCAGGATCAGAATCGAGATCTTGCAGCCGGTCGGTAGTGTGTTAATTGCCTGCGGATATAGTATTAGCCTGTAATGTCCCACTGTTGGGCAAAGGCCTCTCGTCTCACTGAAGATATCAGTACAGTGAGGAGGTTTCAGGCGTAATCCCCACGCTTGCCTAATGCGGGTTGGTGATCTCAAACCCGAGCCATGTTTGAAAAGTAGGAAACATGTTTTCGCTCGACCTGGGAATTGAACCCGGGACCTCAGTCTTGGCAGGCGAGTGCACATACCACTAGACCACCGAGGTGTTATAAGATCTAAGAATATATAATTCAGGATAATTCAGGAGGAGCACAGATTGACCAATAATTTGTTATTAGTCAATCTGTGCTTAAGAAATTATATTACCTATACCAAAACTTTGCATACTGATACGCAATTGAAAATTGGCAATTAGTTGAATTTTATGCTTGTTAAGTTTTGTGTTAAGAGGCCGTGCCACTCAAACCAAATCACAGAAACTTTTGCATTTATCATATTATTAGTCGTTAGATGAATGACTATATGGGTGACACATTGTAGAAGAGCGGTGTGGAGCCCGGTTTACCAATCACAGCTCGTTGGTATTGGAAATACAACCCCAACGCGTTGAGAACCGCCCAGCTCAGTTCCGCTTGAACGGAAACGAACCCTCAGTCAGTAATGTGCCACTGCTGGCCAAAAGCCTGTCTCACACGCCACTGTGACCATTGAGCACTGACCTGGAAGTAAGGCAGGTTGATCTCCTGGCTGTAGAGGTAGCAGACGTAGGGCAGGCCGAGCAGCCGGCACGCGCAGAAGGTAGCGAGCATGGCCAGCCCGTTCAGCAAGTACAGGCGCGACTCCTTCAGCCGCAGCCGCGACAGGACGCCGCGCAGCGACACGCACGGCGTCGACAGCTCCATCAGGTACACGAACCCGAACGTGCAGTCGCCCAGCGGCCCGCGGAGGTACTGACAATGACAGTGACACGTGTCAGTGTGACAGGTAGCATGACAGAGTGACAGGTACCAAGACATGACATATGTCAAAGTTGGTGGTGTAAAAGTAACATTTTAATGAATAATCAATAATAGTTCCTGTCAAAGGTTAAATTTTTGTATTTTTCTTCTGCTGACATTTTATCGTAATTCCGCCAGTGGAACCAACCTACCCTACGCCAATCTACATAAGGTATAAGTTTGTTTGGAAGATTTTGTGATTACTTTTAGTAGATTAAAGTGGCAATTTGTAGATTTCAATGATATTTGGTAGATTCTTTAACAAGATTTTTTTATGACTTGGTATACCTTCGGACGATTTGGAAGATTTCAGCAATATATTGGCAGATTTATAATTTTAGACAAGTGGTATTCAGTTATATTGGTAAGCTTTGAGAACTATTAAGATAATGTTTAATGCCACTTGGTAGATTTGGTTATTTCTCTTAGATATACCATAGTTATACTTTAAGGGCCATATCAATAAACGCGTAGGTATTAGTAACAGGTAGTCATGTTCAACTCACCACTATGACGAGGAACCCGAAGCCGCCGATGAAGAGATGGTGCATCAGGATGACGGGCTCGTGGCAGCAGTACTGCACGAACGACGTGCCGGGCACGGGCGCGCCCGGCTTGCGGCCGCGCGACGACGGGTCGCCGTACATCTGCACGTGCACCTGGAATGACTTTGATTGATTCTTCTTCTTCATGTTTGTGGTCAGTGGCAAATCCTGGTGTCAGGATTTCTAGATTCTAGTTTATAGAATGCAACCGCAATTACAACCATATTTTATTGAATTACCTAGATGACCGTCCTTCACTCACCATATACATCGACCAGACGTCGTAAAAGAAGTACGCGGCGCCGAACCAGGCGTAGGCCTCCGACATGTAGTGCGAGGCGTGCAAGAAGTCGCGCTGGCACGAGTAGAGGCACACCACCGCGCCTGTCACCACACACCAGCCCGCCTGCACCGCCGACACCAGTCTGCAACGGGCACAGGTGGACTGTTAGGGTCTAGACAGACGGACTGCAATTCAACTGCAATCCGACTGCCAAATGGCAGTTCAGATGCAGTTTGAATGCAGTTGGCTCGACTGCAATCAAACTGCACGTCGACGGGCAGTTGGCGTGCAGTTGGATTGCAGTCTGAGTGCAGTTACAACGACAGACTGCAATCCAACTGCACGCCAACTGCCCGTCGACGTGCAGTTTGATTGCAGTCGAGCCAACTGCATTCAAACTGCATCTGAACTGCCATTTGGCAGTCGGATTGCAGTTGAATTGCAGTCCGTCTGTCTAGACCCTTACGGACGAAAATACTCTTACGGAAACGCCAATAAAGGACCTTCAGCTTGGACCTTAAATCTTCGGGCCCGCCTCGTACAGCAACAGCTGAGTTGCAGCCTTTTGTCAAGTTCTGTATGTCTTTAATTTATTTTCGTTATTAATGTTTTTTTCTGTCAAAAAATTCATTTTTATTTTGTTATTCTCCTTCTGATCAAGTCGAGATGGTTATTTCGATATATAATTGTCACCCAGTAGTCGTCGCCAACAACTATAGGCCATAATTTATAAACACTAGCAGCATTTTAGCTATCAAATGGTTTGTCCCTTTCTGACATACGCTATTTTCCAAAGAGCAAAAGACAATTGTAAACACTAATCTAGACGGGACTTAATCGCGAATGAAACATTTAATGCATACCTCAACGTTTCGGTCGTGTCGCAACGGCCGTGTTCACGAGGGTACTGGTTGCGAGTGTTGTTCACCAGTGTGACCGTTTCTAATTTTATAAACCTACCAACGGAATCTTTGAAATCTACTAAAAAATACTAATTAGAACACTCAATTATACCAAAATACTACCAAAAGTTTGCTTCATTATTATGGAAATATTGCAAATAAAACACTTAATTTTTAATCAAAATTGTTTATTCTAAATCCATAGTATAATCATTATTACTAAATACTAAATTTATTTATTTTGATCATGTCGGTCGTCGGAACAAATGAAGTACAACCGTCAGTCAAACCTTGTTTTACATGTAAGATTGAAGAAATATGATTTGATGTAAACCTGTTTCTGTATTTAGTTTTGATCATATTAACTTGGGAAAAAATTCGTTCACACTGAGCATTAGATATAGGCAAACACATTAAACATTTTACAAAACTGGTCAAATTTTTATAATTAGGCAATTTTTGGCTGCTAACAATATTACTAACTTTGCTCCAAAATTGTTCACAATTAACTGTACCGGTACTAGTACCACACATCAAATTTTGAACATCTTGGTCATGTCATACTTCATTTGACGGTATTCTTCATCAATAAGTTGCTTTTGAGTATCGTTTGTTACAATGTTGGGGAACCTTTCAGTAACATTTACAAGTGAAGAGAAGTTTTCATAAACAGCTATTTGCGGATCCATGAAACGTAATTCGAAAAATATCCTTTCATTTGTAGGCAATCTGTTTTTTAGCTGAGTGCATATGATGAAAAAGATTGCTACGAAGAGCCCATTGCGGCATAGACAAATCTAATTTAACACAACTACACGGGAATCCCCTGAAATAAAACTGACAAACATTCACTCGGTGTGTAAAAGAAAAAGATTGCTACGAAGAGCCCATTGCGCGACAAAGACAGCGTTATTAAGAACCGATCATGACATGTATATTTTTTGAACATGTTTTACGGTCTATTACAGGGCTGCCAGGTATATATACCAAAAAAATACCATAAAAGTTGAAATTGTACCAATATTATACTGATATTCAGTAATATACTAAAAATATACTGTAGTCATTCTTCGGAGCCTCAAATATACCAATTTAGTACCAAAAATACCAAAAACGGTCACGCTGTTGTTCACACTACACTAGTGGAGTACGGACCTAATAACATTTTGGTTGATGTGGGTAGATTGCGCCCCTTCAACCAAATAGTGTAAACAACACTCGCAATCCAGTACCCTCGTGAACACGGCCGTTGCGACACGACTGACACGTTGAGGTATGCATTAAATGTTTTATTCGCGATTAAGTCCCGTCTGGATTAGTGTTTACAATGTGTTCTTATCGTGATAGTTTAAATCACGAAGCTAGAACAAAGAGGAGTTGCCCTAAGCAACGTAGCACTGGGATTCAACTCGGTCCTGACGTTGTCATGGTGGGCGGAGCCACTTAGGCTCCGCCCACCTGAACGCTGTAGTATGCTATCAGCGTTCCTCAGGTGCACATGTGACGAGACTCGCAATAAAAGTGTTTTTTTTTGCGTTTTTAACAAGAAAAGGATGAAGTGTTGTGTTTTACTATGTCAAAGTTACTCAGACAGACGTTCTGATAATATGAGTGGCATCTCATTTCATGTGTAAGTATTTTTTTCCCCAAATAAATATAAAAGTTCTAGAACATTCTCAGCTTTCAGCGTTAAAATTCTACTACTTGACACTAGATGGCGACACATTTCGGAAGAAAATACATAAGTTTACGTATAATTTTGCAGTATTATATTGTAATAATAATACGTAAATACTAAAAACTGTTATACACTTAGTCCTAAATACCTTTTAGTAGCTAAAACAGTACTTTTATAGTTTTTATTATTATATTATTAATGGGCCGCCATCTATCGTCAACTAGAATAACTATTTTAAACTTCAGAAATATCCAGGGCCGTACTCAGATTTTTGTAAAAATTTTACCAACTAATTTAATTAAAAGTAATTTTAATTATTTTTATATGTTCGTTTTAGATTTCCATCCGACGATAATTTAAAACAGCAATGGATTACAAAACTTAATAGACCGGATTGGACACCAACAAAATACACAAAAATTTGTTCTTGCCATTTCAATGATGTCTTATTATAGTAGTTTATGCAACTGTCATATAAAGAAGGGTGTACCCGTGTTATATGCAGTTGCATACACTACTTTATCTTCACTAATGCAATTAATCAAACAAAATTTTAAAAACAAAACACATTGCGAAACATTAAATTCACGCGTACGTGTATTGTCACAGTGAACTTGCCGCCATTAAAATCTAACCAATGAGAGCGCAGCTGCGCGCGCAGGGCCGCAGGGCGCGATATTATAATGAGATTTTACGATATCGATGTGGATATTATAACATCATGTGCAATTGCTTAAATTGAGTGTTTTAGTTGTCTGCGCTATAACTGTAGTAATTATAAGTCAAGTATTGGAAACATAAATAGAATGTCACAACATTAGTGTAGATAAAATAAATAAATAAGTACATTCATGTGTTATTCTGTATAATCTATATTACTGTAAAGTTTCATCCAAATCCGTCGCGTGGTTTTTACGTGAAAGAGCAACAAACATACATCCATACATCCATCCTCACAAAATTTCGCATAATATTATAGTAGGATGCAACAGTCTAGAAAGTGCATTTGACTCGCGTTTGTATCGATACAAATGCGCGTTGACGGCGCGTATAAAAAACGTCGTGTGCAAAGGCTCTTATTTTATTACAAGCTTTTATTTAGTTTCACCTGTCCCGATGTTTGTGTGAAATTAAATCTTGCAAGTTAAATTTGGACCACTTCCCGGTTACCGATTGAGCTGAAATTTGCAACACATCTTTGGTTCTGATGACAATGCAATTAATTAGTTGTAGTCGGTATTGTTATTAATCTAAAATGGCCGCCCTAACAAAATGGCGGTGTACATTTTTGTCGTTATTTATATTCGTGATCGCGATTGCAAAAGAAAAAAATGTAACATGCTTTTATTTAACAAAAATTGGGTACGTGATAAAAACGCAAAGATTTAATACAAGGTGTAAAAGATACTTAGGTATCTAGATAATTAGGTATCTACGATATTATTGTGACGAAGACAAAGAAGCTTAATTTTTCGTTAAAGGTTGCAATGTCAGTGCATACATTTATTATCTTGTTTTAATTATTATTTTATTATTTTAGTTCATTTTATTAACAAATAATAAAAGATTGTTTTAAAAAAAAGTCTTTTCATTTGATTTATTTCCCTATAAAATTTTTTTGAAGCTGAGTTTTGAGTTCTGAGTACGTCCCATCACATTAAGACTTTTGACACCTAGTGTGAAGTAGCTGAACTACGTAGTAACATCAACATCAACCTAAACTAGTAGTTTTGCTATTAGCCGATAGATGGAATATTGAGAAGTGGGCGGAGCTTAACACCACCTCAGTGCCCCCTCACCCCGCAAACTATCACGCGTCGTTTCATAGGGAAATTGAATTACCACACCTCCTCTTTGTTTTAGCTTCGTGGTTTAAATAGTGTAATAGCCAGAGACAAAACACTCACTAACAGACAACAGTGTTTTAGTTAGAGCGTTTATGAAGAAGGCAGTTAGTCTCCACATATTGTTGACTCCGTTGAATCGTACCCGCAACCCCCGACACAGGTAGTGCTCTCACTGCTGCTGACAACGGGCTTGTCATATTTCATCCTCCTTGTTCACTTACTTATTATTAATATCCAGCACATCGCCACAGCCCAGCGAGTACTTCTTCATGAAGGCGACGCCGCGCACCGTGTACAGCGCCACCACGTTGCACAGCTCGAACATGGACACGAAGTACACCATGCCCAGGGCGGACAGGGCGAGCCCGCGGCGGGGGGAGATTCTGGGGATAGAAAGAGGAGGAAATGTACTGAGGGAGGCTAAAATTATTTAAGGAACCTTATACGTAGGTATAGACTACTTGTCTTTTATGTGACTAAAATATGGACACACAGTACACCATGCCCAGGGCGGACAGGGCGAGCCCGCGGCGGGGAGAGAGATAGGTTATATGTGACTAAAATGGCGGCGGTTCTAGAGAGGACTAGAGCTTAAGGCCTAAAATCATCTGAGTTTTCCCAGATATAAAACCACGTTCCCTTGACTCAAGTTTAAGCCTTTAGTTTTAATATGGTAGGTACCAAAATAAAACTCCAACGAACCTAAAACCCACCTAACCCCTCCAGGGTCATACCCCAAAATCTCGAAGGGTGAAGCCGAAGCAGGGTGAAACCTAAATCCTGAATGCGCCATTGGACAAAATTATACTATGGACACATAAAGTCGCACAAAAATTATAATAGAGATGTATCTATATATATAAAATTCAAAGTCCTGACTGACTGACTGATAATCAACGCACAGCCTCACCCGGAACACCAAAAAACATGAAATTTGGCAGGAAGGTTCTTCAAGTGACCTAAGTGCACACTAAGAAAGGATTTTCGAAAATTCCTACGGGAACGGGCTCAACGCGGGCAAAGCCGCGGGGCGCTGCTGGTTAATATTATATAAGCCATTCTTTTCAATGACTATCGGTTAAATCAGCAAGAAAATTCGTTCAGTACATTTTGTGATTATATATGTATAGAAGAGGCGGGGACATTGTTTTATAATAGGTTCGTGACACGGTTCGTGCTCGCTACAGTCTAGACTGTTCAAATCATTGTTACTAATATTAATACCCACATAATAAGCTGAACATTTTAATTATTGTTATGTTAAATATTAGCCTGTAAGGTCCCACTGCTGGGCAAAGGCCTCTCATCTCACTGAAGATATCAGTACAGTGAGGAGGATGTCGTAATCACCACGCTACCCAAATGCGGGTTGGTGATCTCAAACCCGAGTCGTGTTTGAAAAGTAGGAAACATGTTTTCGCTCGACCCGGGAATTGAACCCAATCCACCAATCCTATGAATAATTATATTTGTAATGGATGGCCACATTCAACGAGAAGGTTATAGGATATTTTCCATTCCAAAATTCCCACGGGAATGGGCACAAAGCGAGTAAAAATGCGGGGCGCTGCTAGTGCTATATAAGAGCGATACTAATCCTTACTATGCGAAAATAACTCTGTCTGTCTGTTACGCTTTCACGCCAAAACTTCTGAAACGATTTGAATTAAATTTGGTACACAGTTAGTCCAGAGCCTGAGAAAGAACATAGGCTACTTTTTATCGCGAAATTCCCACGGGAACGGGCACAACGCGGGTAAAACCGCGGGGCGTTGCTAGATACTATATTTTACGATGTAGCTTTAAATAGTGTTCATATTCGAACAGACATCCTTACGTAATTCGTTAGTATCCGTTTAGACTTGATAAACACTTTCCATGCTCCATCAGTTTGATAAACAACTTGTTCTTTTTAAAACAATCGTTAAGTATATTGACTAGCGGCAGCTTGCCGGTTTACTCGGGCACCTATCTATACTATCTATATAACTAGCAGCGCCCCGCGGTTTTACCCGCGTTGTGCCCGTTCCCGTGGGAATTTCGGGAATTTTTTTACATAAAAACCTTCCTCTTTAATCACTCTACCTATTACAAAAAACCGCATCAAAATCCGTTGCGTAATTTTAAAGATTTAAGCATACAGACAAACAGACAAACAGACACGAAACAGAGACGACTTTATTTTATACTATCTATACTAATATTATAAAGCTGAAGAGTTTGTTTTGTTTGTTTGTTTGTTTGTTTGTTTGTTTTTTGTTTGTTTGTTTGTTTAAACGCGCTAATCTCAGAAACTACTGAACCGATTTGAATAATTCTTTCACTGTTAGATAGTCTATTTATCGAGGAAGGCTATAGGCTACATTTTATCCCGAAATTCCCACGGGAACGGGCACAACGCGGGTAAAACCGCGGGGCGCTGCTAGTGTAGTGATAAAGCTGCAGAGTTTGTTTGTTTGAACGCGCTAATCTCGTAAACTACCAATCCGATTATAATAATTATTTTTGTAATGGATGGCCACATTTAATGGGAAGGTTATAGGATAGTTTCTCATCCTGAATTTATACTTGAAGGGCCAAAAAGCGTTTGAAACCGCAAGACGGTGCTAGTCTATAACATAAAAATGAATCGCAAAATGTGTTGGTAAGCGCATAACTTCAGAACGACTGCACCAAATTGGATGATTCTTTTTTTAATGTGTTCCTTATTGTCAGGACAAGGTTTTTATATAAGAAAAATAAGGAATAAAAATCTCAAAATTCCCACGGGAACGGGGGCGCTGCGGGTGAAACCGCGGGGCGCTGCTAGTCTATACTAATATTATAAAGCTGAAGAGTTTGTTTTGTTTGTTTGTTTGTTTGTTTGTTTGTTTGTTTGTTTGTTTAAACGCGCTAATCTCAGAAACTACTGAACCGATTTGAATAATTCTTTCACTGTTAGATAGTCTATTTATCGAGGAAGGCTATAGGCTACATTTTATCCCGAAATTCCCACGGGAACGGGCACAACGCGGGTAAAACCGCGGGGCGCTGCTAGTACTAAATAAAAACTTGAGAGGTGTCAAGGGACACCCGGATGGAACGAAGTTTATTTATTATCAACAAAAATAATCGTGGCGACACCACACTGTTCAATGCGAAATAGAAAGACGAAACGAAAATATCTAGCTTGCTCTCTATAAGAGAGAGAGAGAGAGACAGACAGAGAAACATGCGCGGCGCGCATGTTTCTCTGTCTATCTCCCTCTGGCGTGCACATGTTTCTCTGTCAGTCTCTCTCACGCATTTTCTCTGTCTGTCTCTTTCTGGCCTAAAAAATGTCGTTACCATTTTCCGGCTAGCCCCCTTTCGCAACCCGCGATAAGGAACTTCGTTCCAATAATGAAGCTGATGATTTTGTTTGAACATGCTATTATCTCTATCTACCAGCCGGATTTGATGAATTGTTTTCGTATATGATATCCACATTCATAAGGAAAGTAACAGATGATTTTTAATATCGACTTTTCATTCCGATTGTATCGCTCGAGGCCTTTGACTAAGCGATGTTAGCTCATTGCGATTGTTAAGCAACGTGCAGCTCGGACCCTACTTGGATGGGTGGCCGATAGTGGCTATCTGAGCGCTACCGTGCTTCGGATGGCACGTAAAATTGTCGGTCCCGATTGCTTCAATCTTCAGACCACGTCGGAGGTTTAGGCGGTTGTCCGACACTAGTTTTGGCCACTAACCTACTCGATGTAAGTAACTATTCCTAATGTTTATAGGAACAGGTGTGAGGCAGGTAAAGCATCGAGCGTCGCTAGTACCATGTCTATTATGTAGAATGATTTGTCTATAATATCAAGTCACTTCTTCTTCTTCACCGAGTGGATGGTCAACCCGACCAATCCTAGTGTCAGAGTTATTGAGCCGTCAAACGCCTCTGACATGGCTCATGTAACGACTACTATCCGTAGAAAGTAACCGGGACCGATGGCTTCACGTGCCCTCTTGGTCGTACTTATCGGGCAATCAGGTGATTCAACCTGCAATACCCTAACCAAACTGAGGGCAGTCTCAAAAAGAGATTTTTGTGAGATATTGTCCCCACCGGGAATACAACCCGAAATCTCCGGATCGTGAGCCGAGCGCTCAAACCACAAGACCACGGAGGCTGTAACACTCTATATCAAGTAATACTCTATGCAATTATGTACAGGAAAAAATGTGTTACAGTAATTATCTCGCGACATTTATCTCTAAGTTATCAGTGTAAACAGAATTAAAGACGGCCCGTAAAGAATTGACGGTGATAAACCGAGCAAGGTCAAATGTAAAGTGTTTCGGTTTGTCGACAATAATGATGTTTTTACATTCAGAACTTGATATCCTACTAATCCTACTAATATTATAAATGCGAAAGTTTGTGAGGATGGATGTATGTTTGTTGCTTTTTCACGTAAAAACTACTGAACGGATTTGGATGAAATTCTACAGTAATATAGGTTATACATCAGAATAACACATGGGACACATTTTATCCCGATATTCCCGCAGGAACCGATACAACGCGGGTAACACCGCTGGGCGGGGCTAGTATACTAATATGAAGAAGAAATATAAAACCCAACCCTATGACTTTTTTAATACTTTTTCTTTGAAGGCGCTTCTCTCGGAAACTAGCAAACAGATCCACCATCAGTGTTCCAATTGGAGTCTAATGATTTTGTAATGATGTGATCATCATGATATCAGTCATTACTCATCAGTCATTGAAAAGTATGGTGCACATTATGTTTTCAATAGTAGCAACGACCACGGATATAACCGTTTTGAATCATTGTTCAAAATAAAAAACCGGCCAAGTGTGAGTCTAAATCGCGCACGGAGGGTTCCGTACCTTAAAAAACGGCAAAAATCACGTTTGCTGTATGGGAGCTCCCTTGGAATATTTATTTTTAGTATTTGTTGTTATAGCGGCAACAGAAATACATCATCTGTGAAAATGTCAACTGTCTAGCTATCACCGTTCTTGAGATACAGCCTGGTGACAGACGGACGGACGCACGGGCAGCGAAGTCTCAGTAATAGGGTCCCGTTTTTACCGAACCCTAAAAAGTATCCTATACCCTCCCGTTTGAATCTAGACATTAGACATAGACAAAAAAACAAACCCTTCAGCATATATTTGTTAGTATACATAGATAATAGACATGATATTTTTGTAGCTAGGTTCAATGTTGACCTACCTAGGTATTATTACTACAAAATACTGACTGTGGTTGCATAGTGCTTATTCCTATATAAGTTACTAGCAGCGCCCCGCGGTTTTACCCGCGTTGTGCCCGTTCCCGTGGGAATTTCGGGAATTTTTTTACATAAAAACCTTCCTCTTGAATCACTCTACCTATTACAAAAAACCGCATCAAAATCCGTTGCGTAATTTTAAAGATTTAAGCATACAGACAAACAGACACGAAACAGAGACGACTTTATTTTATACTATGTAGTGATTATTATGGTACTTTTATACAGATATACAGCTTTATATCTTAACTAGCAGGGCCCCATGGTTTTACCAGCATTGTGCCCATACCCATGGGAATTTGGGGTTATAAAAAACAGTCCTACCTAAACTACCAATCCGATTTGAATAATTTTTTTTGTAATGCATAGCTACATTCAACAGGAAGGTTATAAGCCATTTTTCGTCCTGAAAATCACAGGGTGATGCTTGTCATTAATGAATACTGACCTGTCTTCGGGATTGAGGACCAGCACCAAGCCGGCAGCCGCCAGCAGTGACACCAAGTTCAAAAACACCAGGAGCCATATCGAAGCTTTGTAGTGCTTTTGCTGCAACAAGAATTATGTTACAGGCATCATCATCAGGCATAATTTTAATAATTTGTGACAGAGAGTTCAAACTAACATGTAAATAAAAATTAAATTGGTTTTTTCTGCATAGTAACAAATCTTTCTCTAGAATCACTCTATATGTTGGTGATACCAGCATCAAAATCCATTCAGTAGATTTTGCATGAAAGAGCAACAAACATATATCATCCTCACAAACTTTAGCATTTATTTTATTGGAATAATAAAGATATCCAGCAGAAGATATAATTATGTTAAAGTCTCACAGAAGATTAAAGACCTCTCAATGAAGACATCACAGAAGACGAAAGATAAGATAAAATTTTGATAGCATTTTGACCCCGATCCACAAAAAACTATTCAGATATGACGTATATTTACAAATATTAAGGATTGTGACAATTTGAGTATTAAGTTAACAAATTAAGAATGTACCGACATTTCCATAATATTACTAACAGTTACTGTTAGCCCGTAATGTCCCACTGCTGGGCAAAGGCCTCCCCCCCATTCCCGCCACTCTTCTTGATTTTATGATATTACTTATTTTAGATATATTTGTAGAGAAATAATCTCAGGATCTACGAGTTATGTTTGAAAAACTCAATATGTACAGTGAGTCAAATTCAAGATGTAGGTTACAGGACTTACAGGTCAATATTCATCCCGAAATTCCCACAGGAAAGAGTACAACGCGATTGAAACCACAGGACACTCGAAGTCTAGTATAAAATTGTGTTCCTACATATAAAAAGAGTAAGGAACTGCTTTAAGCAATTCAACCTTCGTTGCCCCATCGAATATTTTACGCCGTAATACACAATTTAGTAATAAAACCACTATAACAACTTGTTTGCTAAAATACACCCAAATGATAGCCGCATTTGAACTAATTTTTATTCATAAGTTAGATAACAGGAAAGGTAATAGGAAACACTCATTTTATTACAATTAAATTTAGTCTTATCATGTTACTTACTTTGGTAAAAGTAGGCTCTACGATTCCAACCATGTTTGTCAATAAGCACCACTATACAAAATTATTATTTAGTAACACATTATAATAATACAATAATGCACAGTAAATTAATTAATTTTAAAATAGGCCTAGTTTTCGGCTCTTGGATTTTTCACAATTTTTCTCATGTAGCGAAACGTCAAACTGAAAATTGGAATGAAATGAAATGAAATGAAATATTGTTTGCAAAATGTCAAACTGTCAAATATTAATCAAACGCAAGTCAAATCCTTGAATCAAACGAATCAAACGTAATTTAAATAAAGCCACAGATTAAATTAAATGATAACTCAAATTATTAATTCTACCCTCAGTTCAAATACCCACAAACACTTTAACAAGTACCTATTTTAATGGAAGCTGACAAAATAATTATAAACTTCTAATTCCTATATATAATTTGCATAACAATGGAAATTGACGGGGTGAGTAATTTTTTTCACATTACATATTACTTATCTTATTAGTAAATATTATTTAAGAATGTATGTACCAAAATAAATAAACAGAAGTTTAAAAAATGTAAATGTTTGACCCACAATCAAATTTATATTCAATAAAGTAAGCTATGTTTGCAATCTTCATTTCCTTAAGTTTTGTTATTGAAGGTTGACAAACGTTTGTTTCATTTCAATTTATTTTAAGGAAATCAAGAGACACAGTAGTTTTACGATTCCTTCTATAAAACGAGCCCCAATTGCCAGAAGAGTAGGCAGAGAACGTTGTCACAGCTACAACGCAACGTCACATCAAAAATCGACATTGGCTGCCCCACAGTCAAATGTTCTAAACCCCCCAAACGGGTCAAACTGTTCAAATAATAAGGTAAGAAAATAATATATAACGCTAAGATATTTTTTTATGTTATTACCTACCTACTGACAATCATTAATAGTAAGTATAAATTAATCTACGAGTAAAGTAAAAATATAAAAATTCACTTTTTCCAATGAAAAGTAATCATTAACAATAAAGTTTTTTGAACGCAGCCGTCTATTTCTGCCAAATTTGACATTAATGACATAAAATTGACATTGATACGATGCGTTCAAAAATAAAAAGTAATTGATTCCGATTCAAATGCAAGATTAAATAAATAATACCGAAATTAATAACAAATGACTATATCTTTAGGTTTATATAATATTAATTAGCTTACCTAATTGGTATCTAAGAAGATTTTTCATTCCCATTGAAGGATATCAACAAGTTGATGTTGTTTCTGCAGGCATTACCAAATATGGAGTTTGGTCGTTTTCCCAACCGTCCTCCCTTCGATCCTTAGTTGCTCTCAGATATTTAATTCATTTTAGGTTTTAATTCAAATGTTTTCTTATTATTTACAAGTTTAAAATTATCTTAAACAATTAATAAATAAAACGTGAGTTTTTGGTTTATTTTAAGTGCAGTGTCAAAAATCAAAATATAGGTCATAGTTAAGATAGTTAAGAGGTTATGTTAAAGAATATTGGAAAAGTTATTTGTTTGTGTTGTTGTTGGAGTGAGTTTAATTGGTGTTGCAGATGTCGTTTAGAGTGGTTCGTAGTTCAAAGTTCCGCCACGTTTACGGGCAGGCCCTGAAGCGGGAGCAATGCTACGATAACATCAGAGTGTCCAAGAGTTCGTGGGATTCCACCTTCTGCGCCGTGAACCCCAAGTTCCTGGCCATCATCGTCGAGTCGGCGGGCGGCGGCGCCTTCATAGTCCTGCCACACAATAAGGTAACTCCCTATTCCTTCAGCTTCATTGGTTCTCATATTGGTTTCCTTAGATTTATCCTCACACTATTCATTCAGAACTTCTAAACTACATTTACAAAAGATATCTTCACATAGTTACAGAAGACTGTTTTCATGGTTCTGTGACCAAAGTGCATTTAAAAATTCAGGTTCATTTAGGAATAAATAATTCTCAGTTTATAAATTGGTGCCCACATACATAGTAACAGTGACAAACTCTGACACATGTTGATTAATATATTACTTTTTGTTTATTTTTGGTTGAAATGACATATATGACTCCTGTGCTTTTGGTTCCTTCAATGGAGCTGCGATGAGTGATAAGTGTGGAAAGATATTGTTATCTCCAATGTAGTTTAAATTTGATGTGTGTTAGTTCTTTCTTTATGCCATTAATCTTCACTGTAATGATATCCTCAGTGACATGAGAGGCTCTTGCCCAGTAGGGACATTACCAGCAAATTATTTTTTCTTAAATCTAATTCATTACAGTTATATGAATTGAAAGGCAGTTTAATAAAATCTATACCGATAGTGATACCTGTATCGATACTGTGATTTATTTAAACTAATATTCCATATAAATTTTGTCAATACTAAGTACCTACTTAGTATATATAAAGCAGAAGAGTTTGAATTTTTTGCTTATCTCTAGAAATACCACTTGAAAAAAGTTTGTTGTAATAGTGATATTCAAGATGAAGGTATAGTCTTTTTATCACAAAAGTCTCATAGAAACTTGAACAGTATTTTGATTTAGGCATTTTTAACACAAACCACAAATGATAGAATTATACATGAAGAATATTGTTCACTTGTCAGTTTATTTATAGTGAAAGATACATCAAAACTTATAAATAAACTTATGACTAAATTAACACCTATACTCTATTTTTTTTGGGTTGGCACAAAATGTGGACCAATGTCGTCAATTTTCCAGCCGAAAACGATTGCTTCCTGAAGAGGAAAAAGGTTTAGTGATTTTATTTCATTCTTACCCTATCTCTAAACCTTTTTCCTCTTCAGAAGCAATTGTCTTCGGCTGGAAAATTGACGACATTTAGTCCACATTTTGTGCCAATCCAAAAGAAATAGATTATTTAATAAATGCACTCTCTGTAGGTTGGTGGTCTCAGTTGGTTTGAATCATTCTATTAGGTTTCTGTTTACTCAATTTAATAAAGTTTACAATATCCTCCTTTAGAAAATTTATTCCTTATTTGTGTTTAATATTTAACTGTATGTTTCCTAATAACTTCAAGTAACAATAATCAATAATACAATTATAACGAGGTAAAGTGTCTTATCTTTGTTTGTTTGTAAGGACTAGTCTGAGGAACTACTGTTCCGATTTGAATGATTCATTTTGTAATGCATATGTTTAACATTTAAACTCCCAATATAAAAGCTAAGTATAAGGTGTTTATAATTAGTGTGTTTAGTATCAGTGTCTAATCACTACATAGTATAAAATAAAGTCGTCTCTTTTTCGTGTCTGTCTGTTTGTCTGTCTGTATGCTTAAATCTTTAAAATTACGCAACGGATTTTGATGCGGTTTTTTGTAATAGGTAGAGTGATTCAAGAGGAAGGTTTTTATGTAAAAAAATTCCCGAAATTCCCACGGGAACGGGCACAACGCGGGTAAAACTGCGGGGCGCTGCTAGTATATAATACAACTGAAATTTTGTTTTTTTTATTGTTTGTATATGATAATCTCAGCAACTACCAATCCTATTTGTATAATTCTTTTTGGAATGCAAAGCCACATTCAATGGTAAGCTTACAGACTATTTTTCATCCCGAAATTACCATGGGAAGGGTCGCATTGCAGGTAAAACTGCGGGGCGCTGATAGGTACTGTATAAAATCTGCATTAATAGTGTTAATGCAGATGTATTAATTTCATACATAACTGTTATTGTCCCGTTTAAAACAATAGAACACCATAAGATATGCTATTGTTTATCTTCTTCAAACATCATGCTACTGGTAATTTCAAATACACACAATTAATATTATAAACATTATTGATAAACAATTTCGTAAGCATTATATACAGTGTTATGTGATAAAGGTTAAGGAATACATTTATTGTTTACACATAGATAACAATAACATATCAAATAATTAGTTAATGGTTTAATTATAATCATCATAGACTAGCAGTGCCCTGGTGTTTTACCCGCGTTGTGCCCGTTCCCGTGGGAATGAAAAATAGCCTATAACCTACCCGTTGAATGTGGCTATTTATTTCAAAAAGAATTATTCGAATCGGATCGGTAGTTTCTGAATTTCGACTTCACAAACAAACTAACAAAGTTAGAAAACTCTTTATAATATTAATGTAGTAGGTATAAGCTAATGTTACTAGACATCCTATGTATGTTTGTTAGTTTGTTACTCTTTCACGAAAAAACTACTGCAGTAATATTACTGTTATTTTGATGTATAACCTACTAGCTGTGCCCCGCGGTTTCACCCGCAGCGCCCCCGTTCCCGTGGGAATTTTGATTTTTATTCCCTATAAACCTCACGGAGCCCGAGACCTTTCCAACGAATGCAAAACCGTGGAAATCGGTCCAGCCATTCACGCGTGATGCCGCGACCAAGGAAAACGGGTTTCATTTTTATATATATAGGTAGATATAGGTTATACATCAAAGTAACACATGGGATACATTTTATCCCGGAATGGCCGCGGGAACGGGTACAAAGCGGGTCACACCGCGGGGCGCGGCTGGTACTTTATCTATGCTTTTCAAAGAGCCTCTGCTAGTATTATAATATAGGTTTACAAACATTGTATAGTGTGTCTACGCTTTCCGTGTAGTGTGACTGTCTGCTGAATGCGGCGGTCGGGTTTCGCATTGTTTTACTGATACGGACACCTATGAGTCGTCGACGCCTCGTTATAGTGCTTCGAAGGCTCGAATAGGGCTGTAGCAAAAGGGCTTTCGACCTCTCTTTCCTCCAGAGATGTGCTATGCAGCTATGCTGTGAAGATGTGAAATCTACGCTGGGAAAATATGTGACCATTTCCACCAATACTACGCTAGGTAGCTGTGCGAGGAAGATGCGCTACAAAGATGCGCCGTTGCAAAGTAGCTGTGCAAGTAAGATGCGCATCTCGAGCTATGCTATGTATCGATAGTAGGGAAACGGCGGGGGCGGCGCGGTGAGGGGAGAGGCGCTCACGCATCCATAGCACACATCTATTGCACGCATCCTTCCATATAAAAAACATATCTTAGTTGAATTCCAACAGTGCTAAGCTATGTGCACCAATTAATATGATTGGTGGATATCAAACGCATCCATAGCATCGTAGCATAGCACATCTCTGGTGGAAAAGCACTCTAAAGTAACCTAGTCTTTCTTTCTCTTTGAAGTCATACCTCTATACCTAACAGGGGCAAATACTCCTCCGCCCCGCCGGCACCTCTCGAACGAAATCGTTGTCTTCACCCGAGTGAAGCCCTATCTAAAACTTCGATAATCTAAATACCTACTTCCGACATTCTAGTTTCTTATGTTTAAGCGAACACTTATTTACATAACTAATTTTATTGTCTTCTGTGGGCACGGTTCTTGTAAAGGGACAGAAACGTCAGAGAAAAATCATTACATAGTATAAAACAAAGTCGCGTCTGTTTGTCTGTCTGTATGCTTAAATCTTTAAAATTACGCAACGGATTTTGATGCGGTTTTTTGTAATAAGTAGAGTGATTCAAGAGGAAGGTTTTTATGTAAAAAAATTCCCGAAATTCCCACGGGAACGGGCACAACGCGGGTAAAACCGCGGGGCGCTGCTAGTGTAAAATAAAAGCGAAGTGTATCCGTAAAAGTAGTTTCACTTCCGACATTGTTGGACCATGGCAGACGTCTTTCATATGATGTTATGACTTATGAATCTACATTAGCGCTCCGCGGTTATACTCGTGTTTGTGTCCGTTCTCGAGGAAAATCACTACATAGTATAAAACAAAGTCGCTTACCGCTGTCTGTCTGTCTGTCTGTCCCTATGTATGCTTAGATCTTTGAAACTACGCAACGGAATTTGATGCAGTCTTTTAATAGATAGAGTGATTCAAGAGGACGGTTTATAAGTATAAAAAATCCCGAAATTCCCTCGGAAAGGGGCACAACGCGGGTAAAACCGCGGGGTGCTGCTAGTTATGAATAAATTCTTTTTTAATGTGTTCCTTATTGTCAGGACAAGGTTTTTATATAAGAAAAATAAGGAATAAAAATCTCAAAAATCCCACGGAATTGGGTTCGCTGCGGGTGAAACCGAAGGGCACAGTATCACTACATAGTCACTACATAGTATAAAATAAAGTCGTCTCTTTTTCGTGTCTGTCACACTGTTTGTCTGTCTGTATGCTTAAATCTTTAAAATTACGCAACGGATTTTGATGCGGTTTTTTGTAATAGGTAGAGTGATTCAAGAGGAAGGTTTTTATGTAAAAAAATTCCCGAAATTCCCACGGGAACAGGCACAACGCGGGTAAAACCGCGGGGCGCTGCTAGTCTGCACAACACACAGCTGAGCCCCTTACCTTTTGCCCATTTTCTTGAAATGTTATTAATTTTAAGTTTTATTTTTTTCTGTATTGTACTTTCTTTGTGTGGCAATAAATTGATTTTTATTTATTTATTTAAAATTTAACATCTAACAATATAGACATGTATCATACGTGCAGTATCATCCAGCCTCTCCCACAGGATCGTGTCGTAACGCCGTGCACCCACAGGTGGCTAGAACAGTGTTCTAAGAACACGTACATATGCATAGCAAAGGTTACCGCGAAGTGTGCGGGTATTAATGGCTCCCGTATAATTTCGCCACGCGCATTGCATTCCGACGCAGTGTGTCACGGGCTTACCGGGCCGCGGGAATCCAGGGAATTGTATCTAGACAGATTGTCATTACATAGTATAAAACAAAGTCGCGTCTGTTTGTCGTTTGTCTGTTTGTCTGTATGCTTAAATCTTTAAAATTACGCAATGGATTTTGATGCGATTTTTTGTAATAGGTAGAGTGAGTCAAGAGGAAGGTTTTTATGTAAAAAAATCCCGAAATTCCCACGGGAACGGGCACAACGCGGGTAAAACCGCGGGGCGCTAATAGTAATATAATAATTTATTACAAAGTGGTAAAGTTTCTAATTTTGTTTGTTTGTTTGTACTAAGGGCCAATCGGATTGGATAATTATTTTTGTAATGAATACTACTACTAGCCACATTCATCGGGAAGGTTATAAGCTATTTTTTATCCCGAAATTCTCATAGGAAAGGGCACAAGGCGGGCATAACCGCGAGCCGCCGCTAGTATAACTAAAGAATGAAATTCTATGTTGAGATCATAAACAGATGATACCTATCTATGCATACATTGGCATTTAATGCAATTGACTCGTCCCAATTTGAGCACTGTTTATAGGTATCAAAACGAACGTGATCTTGACACGTTACCCTGGCTAGACTTAATTTGATAAGGTTGAAAATGGCGGCAAGGCTATGACTAAGGAGGTTTGTACCTAAGTTGACTAGTCATTTTCATGGTATCAGTAGTTAGATCATAATTAGATCTTTTTTGACGTCTAACAAACCGTGTGTGAATTTGTCCTGTACATATTTATTTATTTTATCTATCTACTAGCAGCGCCTCGCGGTTTTTCCCGCGTTTTGCCCGTTCCCATAGGAATTTTGGGATGAAAAATAGCCTATAACCTTCCCGTTGAATGTGGCTATCTATTACAAAAAGGATTATTCAAATCGGACTGATAATTCCCGAGATTAGCTCGAACATACAAACAAACAAACTTACAATTTGTACCTCTTTATAATATTAGTATAGATATACTAATATGATAATGCTGAAGAGTTTATCTTTTGTTTCATTTTTAATCTCAGGAACTACAGATCCGATTTGAATAATTCTTTTTGTAATGGATAGCCACATTCAACGGGAAGGTTATAGGCTATTTTTCATCCCATTAGAACGGACAGAACGCAGGTAAATCCGCGGGGCGCTGTTACTATTATTATTACCAAGATAGATTTCCAGAATTTTGAATATTCAGTGTGCAGCTAAGCGATGACTAGATAATTATTTTCTTATAAAGATTTTTTTGTATTTATATGTAGTAGTATCAGTTAGATTCCATAGCACAAGCTTAGAGCTTACTCTGAGTAATTAACCAAGTGTGAATTCGTCCGGAATATTAATTATTATTGTGTAAAGCTGTTGACCGATTTTAGACCATTTAAAGACCTCCAATAAGTCTAATGACTCCAACAACCGGGACCGACAATGTAACGTGCCTCCCAAGCACGTATAGTTACGTACAAGATTACAAATGGAATCAGTCACCGGCGCCTGACCACATGACTCACTGATTGATTAGCTCAGACTTATGATAACTACGAGTATATTTAAATATGTACGAACAACGCACGGTTTTAATTACTTTATTTATTACCAGCAGCGCCCCGCGGTTTTACCCGCGTTGTGCCCGTTCCTGTGGGAATTTGGGGATTTTTATACATATAAACCTTCCTCTTGAATCACTCTACCTATTACAAAAAACCGCATCAAAATCCGTTGCGTAATTTTAAAGATTTAAGCATACAGACAGACAAACAGACAGACAGACACGAAAAAGAGGCGACTTTATTTTATACTATGTAGTGACTAGCAGCGCCCCGCGGATTTACCCGCGCTGTGCCCGTTCCCGTGGGAATTTCGGGATTTTTTTTACATAAAAACCTTCCTCTTGAATCACTCTATCTATTTAAAAAAGCCGCTTCAAAATCCGTTGCGTAGTTTTAAAGATTTAAGCATACAGACAAACAGACACGAAACAGAGACGACTTTATTTTATACTATGTAGTGACTAGCAGCGCCCCGCGGATTTACCCGCGTTGTGCCCGTTCCTGTGGGAATTTCGGGATTTTTTTTACATAAAAACCTTCCTCTTGAATCACTCTATCTATTTATAAAAGCCGCTTCAAAATCCGTTGCGTAGTTTTAAAGATCTAAGCATACAGACAAACAGACACGAAACAGAGACGACTTTATTTTATACTATGTAGTGACTAGCAGCGCCCCGCGGATTTACCCTCGTTGTGCCCGTTCCTGTGGGAATTTGGGGATTTTTATACATATAAACCTTCCTCTTGAATCACTCTATCTATTTAAAAAAGCCGCTTCAAAATCCGTTGCGTAATTTTAAAGATCTAAGCATACAGACAGACAGACAGACAGCGAAACACGACTTTGCTTTATACTATGTAGTGAAGGTTTTGTATAGGTACTAGCAGCGCCCCACGGTTTTACCCGCGTTGTGCCCGTTCCCGTGGGAATTTCGGGATGAAAAATATCCTATAACCTTCCCGTTGAATGTGGCTATCTATTACAAAAAGAATTATTCAAATCGGACCGATAATTCCTGAGATTACCTCGAACATACAAACAAACAAACAAACTTACAAATTTTACCTCTTTATAATATTAGTATAGATATGAGTAATAACTCTGTCTGTCTGTCATGCTATGACGCCAAAACTACTGAACCCATTTGAATGAAATTTGGTACACAGTTAGTCCAGAGCCTGAGAAAGGACATAGACTACTTTTTATCGCGAAATTCCCGCGGGAACGGGTACAACGCGGGTGAAACCGCGTGGCGTGGCTAGTTATATATATTTCTGCCCTATCTTTTAATTTTCCTTAATACATTCAACCACAATGATACAATGAACCGCCACCGCGTGGCCACCGTCCGTGCCAAGACCGATGACATATACCTAACATATGTAGCCCGTATTATATTATAACTAATACATATAAATAGCGCCGATTCTTTTATAACATATCTAATTATACATTATGGCGTGTTTGTTGTACAGTCCGTATAAAAGGGTAATGACTCAGAGTACAGTCAGGGCATGAATATGTTGGTACGTTGTTGTATTTGAAAATTGTCATTGATATGAGCGTCCTACTAATGTTATAAACTAGCAACGCCTCGCGGTTTTACCCGCGTTGTACCCGTTCCCGTGGGAATTTCGGGATAAAAAATAATCTATAACCTTCCCGTTGAATGTGGCTATCTATTACAAGAAGAATTATTCAAATCGGACTGATTATTCCTGAGATTACCTCGAACATACAAACAAACAAACAAACTTACAAATTTTAAAAATGAAAGTTTGAGAATATGCATGTATGTATGTTTGTTACTTTTTCACGAAAATACTACTGGACGGATTTGGATGAAACTTTACAGTACTAGGTCATACATCAGAATAACACATGGGATACATTGTATGCAGAAATTCCCGCGGGAACGGGTACAACGCAGGTAACACCCTTACAAGAGACTCGGATGGACGTCCCAAGACCGATTTAAATCCGGGCTTGACGACCGACTAATGAGAAAGGGCAGTGAAAGTTATTCTGCTGTGGAGTCAAAAGATCCAGGACAGACTAAAACAGATTAAAAATACTCCACAGACTGCTGTTTGTTTAAAATCTATGGATCAAAAGACAATGATATGGTCAAAATACTCGAGTCGATAGTACGATGACGTCACGTGACGCAGCGGTTGCACACTTCCCTACCCGCGGCGTGGGCGTGCGCCGAATATTGCCCAATATACACACGCGAAAATAGACCGTTTTGTCAATCATATAAATACACCAATACTAATGTAAATATTCTCCTTCATTATACTATTCCGGGTTTTATAAACGACTAGCAGCGTTCCGCGGTTTTGCTCGAAACGTGCCCGTTCGAGAAACTACCTATTCATTTTGAATAATTCTTTTAGTAACGGATAGCCACATTCAAAGGATATGCTATAGGCTACTAGTGGCCGCCCGCGGTTCGCATCGGTTGAAAGGGCCACCCCCTGTTAGGGGTTGAATTTCTCAAAATACTTTCATTATGCTCACTTACATCAAAGGTATCCCTGTTATAAATTTCTAGTTATTAGGTACAGTGTTTTGCGCTGTACGTTGATATATAAACAGTGATTTAATCATACCGAAATTCCCACGGGAACAAGTAAAACGCGGGTAAATCCGCGAGGCGCGACTAGTAATAATAATATACCCGGACAAATTCACTCACGGTTAATTAGACCCAAAGTAAGCTCTAAGCTTGTGATATGGAATCTAACTCACTGATACTACATATACATACACAAATACTTTATCGGGTAGGCCTGAGAATCGGACAACGTCTAATTTTCATCCCGAAATTCCCGCGGGAACGGGTACCGTGGTTGAACTCCTCTGAAACGGCTCGACCGATTCTCATGAAATTTTGTGTGCATATCGGGTAGGTCTGCGAATCGGACAACATCTATTTTTCATCCCGAAATTCCCGCGGGAACGGGTACAACGCGGGTGAAACCGCGGGGCGCAGCTAGTATGAATATATAATTGACACCTAGACGTCGTCGCCAACAACTATGTCTGCACATATTGTTACTCCGTTGAATCGAACCCGCAACCCCCGACACAGTAAGCGCTCTCACTGCCATTGTGCCAACGGGGGCTAGTAAGTATGTATAATATTTTGGTTTCATTTTATTCCACTTGGCCTAGTTCACGTTAATCTCCATTAATTTATTGTTCGTTAGCTGAAGAGAAGCCAACACGTGTAATTAACTAGATTAACTGGTGATAACACTTTCCTTGAGAGAAAGTCTAATTTGGTAATCTTTTTTTTTAAGATTTTGAAGTAATTTTAACACATTCACTATACTGTTGGGTGAATGTCGTACTGATGCTTGCATATTTTATTAGGTTCAGTCATCAGCGACCGCATTAGGCGTACCACGAAATGTAATTACGGCATAACTGTATTAGCCTGTAATGTGGGCAAAAGTCTCTAATCTCACAAAATATATCAGTGCAGTGAGGAGTACGTCGTAATCCCCACACTTGCCTAATGCGGGTTGATGAACACAAATCCAAACCATGTTTGAAAAGTAGGAGACAAACAGTTTTCGCTCGACCCGGGAATGGAACTCGAGACCTCTGTCTTGGCAGTTGGCAGGCGAGTGCAGATACCACTCGAGTCCATCTCCACTAGACCATCGAGACGTGACTAACAATGATGTTAATGGATGATAATAAACATATTTTTTACATAAAAAGCGATCCCAACAACTTTATTTAAGAATTCAATGTAAGTATACGTTTTTGATGAATAAGTTTATTTATTATTGAAACATGTTTTTGTTGCAGGTGGGCCGCATCCCAGCGGACCACCCACTGGTGGGCGGGCACAAGGGCCCAGTGCTGGACATAGCGTGGTGTCCTCACAATGACAACGTCATCGCCAGCGGCTCCGAGGACTGTGTCGTTAAGGTAACGTTGATTTAGTTCAATGTCTCACTATTTGGCGACTTTTATCTATGACGTCATTGAATTTTGAATTACTTTCCTGAAATCTGTGCAAAGGTTGTATAAATCGGTCAAGCATAGCATAAATTATTATAATTTTGTTATTTATTACCGAAAAACTGTGTGTTATGTTTGTGAGGATGTACGGATGTATGTTTCTCTTTCACGCAAACCCTGCTGAACGGATTTGAATGAAAATTAATTAAATTAATAGATTAGAGTCTGAAAAACACATAAGCTGCTTTTGAACCCTAAATCCCCAAAGTAAAGGGAAGGGTGGTATGGTGAATGAGTGGTTGGGTGTGGCGCAGGTGTGGCAGATCCCGGACGGCGGGCTGTCGCGCACGCTGACGGAGCCGGTGGTGGACCTGGTGTTCCACCAGCGGCGCGTGGGGCTCGTGCTGTGGCACCCCACGGCGCAGAACGTGCTGCTCACCGCCGGCTCGGACAACCAGGTAACCAGGGCCTCCCATACTTCTACACTACTATATCTATACTAATATTATAAAAAAGGTAAAATTTTTAAGTTTGTTTGTTTGTATGTATGTTCGAGCTAATCTCGGGAATTAGCAGTCCGATTTGAATAATTATTTTTGTAATGGATAACTACGAGCCCCAATGCAAAATAGTTCGTCTAGTCTGAATTTTTTTACTGTGAGATTTTTTCTAACTTAATTTTTTGTCTATACATATAAAAAGATTAAGCTGTTCTACCATCACATGTCGCGTTACTTATGCCCTTTTAAAATTATGTACTAATAAACTATTTTGGCTATTTCAATTTATAGATATTCTGTTTTAAATTCGAAGAACTTACAAGCAAAATAGTTCGTCTAATTGTTAATTGATGCAAAAGAGTTCGTCTATCGTTGAGTTAAATAAAATTATTCCTTCTTTGTACCATGATGTTCCATAATTTAAAATTTTTAAAGTAATTCTGTGCCATTTGTCACATGAGAGAGTATAAATTCAGAAAATTTCAGTAATTTTCATTAATTTTCAAATAACAATGGGTCGTGGCAAACCCGTGTGTGAAGAACTGCGAAAGCGAATAATTTGTGGGCTCGAAGCTGGCAAATCAAGTTACCAAATATCTAAAGACTTGATACTTCCCAGATCTACAGTTCAGTCTATTATTCAACACTATAAAAAGAATAAAACGACTTCTTGTTTGAAGAAAACTGGTCGACCACGCATCACAAGTGCTGCAGAAAACAGAGTTCTGAAGAAAATTATCAAAAATAATCGTCGTGCTCGAGCTGGAGAGCTTACGGTGCAATGGAGGGACATGATTCACAAAGACGTCTCAGTCGATACATGCAAAAGAGTCCTTAAAAGAATGGGTTACGGATTTTACACCGCTAAAGAGAAACCACTGTTGACTGCTGTACAAAAGAAAAAGAGGTTGAAATTTGCTCGTGATCATTTAAATTGGACTTCCGATCAGTGGCGTAGTATCATCTGGAGTGACGAGTCAAAATTTGAAGTGACAGTCGGTGATGAAAGGAAAAAAGTGATTCGGAACAAAAATGAGGCATTTCATACTGATTGTCTCAAACGAAAAGTGAAGTTTCCGGCTTCTCTAATGATATGGGGCTGCATGTCTGCACAAGGTGTTGGTTGTATGCAGTTTGTGGATGGTTCTATCACAGCTGTGAGGTATCAAAACCTTTTGGAAGAGAGTTTACTGCCTTCAATTCCCGCTCTCAAACATCAAGATTCATTCATTTTTCAACAGGATGGTGCTTCATGCCATACTGCAAGGACAACAAAGATGTGGCTATTGGCAAAAAGCATCCCTACAATCGAATGGCCATCTAACAGCCCGGACTTGTCGCCAATTGAAACCCTATGGTGGAAAATGAAAAAAGTTCTCCGTAAAAATTCATCAAGATCAAAGAGCGACTTAAAGGCTAAACTACTGGCAGTTTGGGAGTCCATAACGCCTGAGGAGTGTGAAGTGTTGGTTGCAACCATGCCTCTTCGCATTAAAGCTGTTATTGAGAGCAAAGGCGACACAACTAAGTGGTGAAGACATGTAGACGAACTATTTTGCGTCAGTAACAAGGGTAGACGAATACTTTTGCTTTTTGTTATTTAGGATATTTTTTATTTTTTTTAATGTAAAGTTATGTCATTAAAGAATTTCAGTTAAGTTAAAATAAACTTTAAAATATTCATTAACTTGTGGTTTACTTTTTATTAAACATTCTTAATTATTTTACCAATATATACTCTATATATTTTACGCTTTGCACTACTTTTCATACTAGACGAACTATTTTGCATAGGGGCTCGTACATTAAACGGGAAGGTTATAGGCTATTATTTATAGGCCACGGGACGCCGCTAGTACTTTATAACGGCTAATCACATTATATAATTTACTAGCAGCGCCCCGCGGTTTTACCCGCGTTGTGCCCGTTCCCGTGGGAATTTCGGGTTTTTTTTACATAAAAACCTTCCTCTTGAATCACTCTACCTATTACAAAAATCCGCATCGAAATCCGTTGCGTAATTTTAAAGATTTAAGCATACAGACAAACAGACGCGACTTTGTTTTATACTATGTAATGATAAGGGCTAATTTTAGAAACTACCATTCCGATTTGAATCATTATTTTTGTAATGAATAGCTACATTCAACGGGAAGATTAAAGGCTAATTTTCATCCCGAAATTCATCCGGAAACGGGTACAACGCGGGTAAATCCACGGGCGCTGATGTAATTCATTGATATTTTTTCAACTTTTTGTATGCCTTAATCCTTTGATGTGGTGTGCAGATAGCGATATGGAACGTGGGCACGGGCGAGGTGCTGCTGACCCTGGACTGCCACCCGGACCTCATCTACTCGGCCTGCTGGAACTGGACCGGCTCCAAGCTGCTCACCACCTGCCGCGACAAGAAGATCAGGTAGAGGGAAATAAAACGAAGACAAAAAAATTGTCTTCAGTTATATGCTTGCCAGGCTGCGGGAAACTGTCATAAGAGTCAGGCAATGAAGGGAGAAAATAATACTTAGCATCAAGGGGTTTTTTGTCGGTGTTTAATTGAACAGAATTTATTATTCAAAGGGTGGTTTGATTCGAACGGTTGGTTATCGTAACATGCGTTCGTTAAAATGTTGACGATTAGATACGCACGCTGTTAAATATCTCGTTTGATAACTTAAATGACAGTTTGTTAAAGTTTATTCAGACGGCCAGTAGAGAGCCTTTTACTCTTATATCCCCGCGCGGTCTCATGAGACCGCGCGCGTGACGTCACTGCGATATACTCTAAATCCCCAAGCGGTCTCATGAGACCGCGGCCACCTTACCCACTTTACGCCGTATTTTAATAATATTACAGACTACTTTTGTATGAGGAAGTTTGATTAGTTCCGTTCTTTGATATATTTCCATTCATTTTAAACGAAAATATAGCATGATCTATGGCCGTTTTTTGTTTGGTTCAGTTGTCAATTCGCGGCATTTGACGCTGGTGTGCGAGTGTTTTGGGAGCATTGTTTGAACATGAATTACATAATAAAATACTTGTATTACGAATTTATTTTCATGCATCATAGTTAGGAAATAAATCAATAAGTACATTGCCTTTTACAGAATAAAAAAATATGGTTTGATTGTAAAGTAATGTTTGGTTCAGTTTTCAATTCGCGGCATTTGACGCTGGTGTGCGAGTGTTTTGGGAGCATTGTTTGAACATGAATTACATAATAAAATACTTGTATTACGAATTTATTTTCATGCATCATAGTTAGGAAATAAATCAATAAGTACATTGCCTTTTACAGAATAAAAAAATATGGTTTGATTGTAAAGTAATTATAAATTATAGACAGCGCGGCCTTGCCGACGTCATCATTACGTCCTAGTCTGTCTAGCGCCACTAGCGCTCAAGAGAGTAATCGATTTTTTTTGAAAATTTCTGGCACGATAGAAGAGTTAATTTTTCATTTCACGTCTATTGAGACTGACATTTAGTTTTTTTAACATTTCCTGGTACGTGAGCTTAATCTGAAGCGACCGCCCTAACTATAATTGTTCGTATTCCAGAATCATAGACCCCCGTAAGGGCGAGGTGGAGTCGGAGGCCATCGCGCACGAGGGCAGCAAGGCGTCGCGAGCCATATTCCTCAAGCACGGACTTGTTTTTACGACTGGGTAAGTGTCTCTCACGTACGCGCGATCTACAAAATGTTCACACTAGCACCATCTATTGAATTGCAAGTGGAACTACCGCCGGGACAGCTTGTACTAAGAGTAAAGTGGAAGACTTTTTTTGTTTGTTTTAACGCGCTTATATCAGAAACTACCGATCAGATTATCTACACTAATATTATAAAGAGGAAAACTTTGTTTGTTTGGTTGTAATGAATAGGCTCAAAAACTACTGGACAGTTTTTAAAAATTCTTTCACCATTCGAAAGCTACATTATCCACGAGTAACATAGGCTATTTTTCATCCGGAAATTCCCACAGGAATGGACATAACGCGGGTAAAACCGCTGGGCGCTGCTAGTATATTATACTTTTGTAATGGATTCAACGGGAAGTGTTTAGTAAGTCTAACTGCCACCAAATCGACACCTTACTATTGGACGTAATTGTTCATACATTACTTGTCAAATTCACTCTTTAAATCTATTTAGGAAGTATTTGACATCTCTCTGAGTACGCGCGTAAGTAGCTCACACTCCAACAGCTTCTCTAACAAGCCACTTTGCCCACAGCTTCAGCCGAATGTCCGAGCGTCAGTACTCGTTGCGGACGCCCGACGCGCTCAACGAGCCGATCGTGACGGTCGAGATCGACACCAGCAACGGCGTCATGTTCCCGCTGTACGACCCCGACACCAACCTCGTGTATCTGTGCGGCAAGGGGGACTCCGTCATACGGTACTTTGAGGTCAGTCACACAGACACGAGACACTCGTGACACTCGACACTCCAGACTCTCGATACTAGAGACATTCGACACTTGTGATACTCGACACTCGTGACACTCGACACTCGTGCCACTCGACACTCGTGACACTCGACACTCGTGCCACTCGACACTCGTGACTCTTGGCACTTGTGACACGAGATACATACACACGATATCTAATGAAACTGCACAGCACAATCTTCGTTTACATTTGTATCTGACACTCATGGGTGACATTTCTGATCTAACATTACTGATACTTGAAATCTGCTCTAGTGACTCTCATGATGTTTTAACAAAAACTTCAATTCAATTTAATTTACAGACAGTCATGACACTCGACATGTGTTCTGTTGAAATGCCACTCGATCCTGACACTCGTGACACTCAACCTGACACACGTCGAAACTTCGTACCAATATGTCTCGTGATCTCGTCTTGTTATAAACGTAATCAACTGTCTTGTATTCCAGGTGACCCCTGAGCCGCCGTTCGTGCACTACATCAACACCTTCCAGACGCCAGACCCGCAGCGAGGTGAGTACACTGGTAGACCACTTGATAGATAGGAGCTGTAATGATATACGTACATAATAGATTAGAATTTTTTGAAACAGGATAGTTTCTTTGTTTAGAGAAATACTTTATCCGTCAGAAAGAAGATTAAAAATATTACTAAAGTTATCAAATGAATCGGAAAAAATACGTAAAAGAAAAAGTAACAAAAAAAATGGCGTTTAGCATTTCGATAAAAATGGGTATAATCTGTCGCTTCAATATATGTAGCTGGCACATAGTTTTTTTTTTTTTCAAATTATTCTGGGAATTCCATTGATGAGTGCGTTCAAAACATACAATAAACAAACTCTTCGACTGAATTATAATACTAACACCACACACCGCGGATTACCCCACGTTCTACGGTACCCATTCATTATGATCACCTTACTGACATAGTAGAGTATCTATCTAAGCGCTACCGTGCTTCGGAGAGCACGTTCAGCAGTTGGTCTCGGTTGACACCATAACGTCACCTTTAGGCGGTTCAAACCTTAACCTCAAGGTCTAACACCAAGGTTGGCACAAACCTAACCTACTCGTAATCAATGAATTATATTCAACGAGAATATTTCATCTTATAGCGATGCTACAGGTAGTGTTGTGTTGCAGGTATCGGCATGATGCCGAAGCGAGGTTGTGATGTGGCCACATGCGAGATAGCCAAGTTCTACCGGCTCAACAACTCGGGCTTGTGTCAGGTGAGATATGACCCGATTATTAGGCTGTTTGTGATATTTTATAGGGATTGTCTATGTAGCATCGTAGCTCTCAAACGAATGGATCGTTTTCTATGCGGTTTTTTTCGTCTTCAGTTAAGTGAGAGGCCTTTGCCCAGCTGTGGGACATTGTAGACTAACCCTTGTTTCCCCAGGTGGTGTCGATGACGGTGCCTCGCAAGTCGGAGCTGTTCCAGGAGGACCTGTACCCCGACACGCTGGCGGACGAGGCCAGCCTCACCGCCGACGAGTGGCTCGCGGGGGAGGACGCCGAGCCCGCCACCATGTCGCTCAAGGTACCGGGGCAGGGCGGGGAGTAGGGCCGACGAGTGGCTCGCGGGGGAGGACGCCGAGCCCGCCACCATGTCGCTCAAGGTACCGGGGCAGGGCGGGGAGTAGGGCCGGGGAGTGGCTCGCGGGGGAGGACGCCGAGCCCGCCACCATGTCGCTCAAGGTACCGGGGCAGGGCGGGGAGTAGGGCCGGGGAGTGGCTCGCGGGGGAGGACGCCGAGCCCGCCACCATGTCGCTCAAGGTACCGGGGCAGGGCGGGGAGTAGGGCCGACGAGTGGCTCGCGGGGGAGGACGCCGAGCCCGCCACCATGTCGCTCAAGGTACCGGGGCAGGGCGGGGAGTAGGGCCGACGAGTGGCTCGCGGGGGAGGACGCCGAGCCCGCCACCATGTCGCTCAAGGTACCGGGGCAGGGCGGGGAGTAGGGCCGGGGAGTGGCTCGCGGGGGAGGACGCCGAGCCCGCCACCATGTCGCTCAAGGTACCGGGGCAGGGCGGGGAGTAGGGCCGGGGAGTGGCTCGCGGGGGAGGACGCCGAGCCCGCCACCATGTCGCTCAAGGTACCGGGGCAGGGCGGGGAGTAGGGCCGACGAGTGGCTCGCGGGGGAGGACGCCGAGCCCGCCACCATGTCGCTCAAGGTACCGGGGCAGGGCGGGGAGTAGGGCCGGGGAGTGGCTCGCGGGGGAGGACGCCGAGCCCGCCACCATGTCGCTCAAGGTACCGGGGCAGGGCGGGGAGTAGGGCCGGGGAGTGGCTCGCGGGGGAGGACGCCGAGCCCGCCACCATGTCGCTCAAGGTACCGGGGCAGGGCGGGGAGTAGGGCCGGGGAGTGGCTCGCGGGGGAGGACGCCGAGCCCGCCACCATGTCGCTCAAGGTACCGGGGCAGGGCGGGGAGTAGGGCCGGGGGAGTGGCTCGCGGGGGAGGACGCCGAGCCCGCCACCATGTCGCTCAAGGTACCGGGGCAGGCCGGGGGAGTGGCTCGCGGGGGAGGACGCCGAGCCCGCCACCATGTCGCTCAAGGTACTGGGGCAGGGCGGGGAGTAGGGCCGGGGGAGTGGCTCGCGGGGGAGGACGCCGAGCCCGCCACCATGTCGCTCAAGGTACCGGGGCAGGGCGGGGAGTAGGGCCGGGGGAGTGGCTCGCGGGGGAGGACGCCGAGCCCGCCACCATGTCGCTCAAGGTACCGGGGCAGGCCGGGGGCGTGGCTCGCGGGGGAGGACGCCGAGCCCGCCACCATGTCGCTCAAGGTACTGGGGCAGGGCGGGGAGTAGGGCCGGGGGAGTGGCTCGCGGGGGAGGACGCCGAGCCCGTCAACATGTCGCTCAAGGTACCGGGGGAGGGCGGGGAGTAGGGCCGGGGGAGTGGCTCGCGGGGGAGGACGCCGAGCCCGCCACCATGTCGCTCAAGGTACCGGGGCAGGGCGGGGAGTAGGGCCGGGGAGTGGCTCGCGGGGGAGGACGCCGAGCCCGCCACCATGTCGCTCAAGGTACTGGGGCAGGGCGGGGAGTAGGGCTGGGGGAGTGGCTCGCGGGGGAGGACGCCGAGCCCGCCACCATGTCGCTCAAGGTACCGGGGCAGGGTGGGGAGTAGGGCCGGGGGAGTGGCTCGCGGGGGAGGACGCCGAGCCCGCCACCATGTCGCTCAAGGTACCGGGGCAGGGCGGGGAGTAGGGCCGGGGGAGTGGCTCACGGGGGAGGACGCCGAGCCCGTCACCATGTCGCTCAAGGTACCGGGGCAGGGCGGGGAGTAGGGCCGGGGGAGTGGCTCGCGGGAAAGGACGCCGAGCCCGCCAACATGTCGCTCAAGGTACCGGGGGAGGGCGGGGAGTAGGGCCGGGGGAGTGGCTCGCGGGGGAGGACGCCGAGCCCGCCACCATGTCGCTCAAGGTACCGGGGGAGGGCGGGGAGTAGGGCCGGGGGAGTGGCTCGCGGGGGAGGACGCCGAGCCCGCCACCATGTTGCTCAAGGTAGCGGGGGAGGGCGGGGAGTGGCTCGCGGGGGAGGACGCCGAGCCCGCCACCATGTCGCTCAAGGTACCGGGGAGGGCGGGGAGTAGGGCCGGGGGAGTGGCTCGCGGGGGAGGACGCCGAGCCCGCCACCATGTCGCTCAAGGTAGCGGGGGAGGGCGGGGAGTAGGGCCGGGGGAGTGGCTCGCGGGGGAGGACGCCGAGCCCGCCACCATGTCGCTCAAGGTACCGGGGAGGGCGGGGAGTAGGGCCGGGGGAGTGGCTCACGGGGGGTGTAATCTTGGGGGAGTAGGACTCGGAGAAGTTGGACTCGGGGAATGCGAGGGACCAATATGAGTAATCCTAAGACTTAAAAACTTTAAACTGGGTAGATCTTTAAGATATTTTAGTTACAAAAGGTAATCGTAGTACAAATGAATGGTTTTTCTTACATTTGTATTTCAATGTTGTTTTTGCCGTGTTTCTTTCGAGTAACTAATTCATAAATAATCTGATATATTAGTCATAGAATGTTTTTATTCTACGTATGCACAAACTGTACTTAAAAGAATAAAGTCGACATGTTGTTTTTAACACTATTTCGAACTACACAGATGAAGAATTGCGATACTGAATTTCAGTCGAATAATCTATACTATTTGTTTTATTGTTTCAACGCGCTAATCGCAGAAATTAACAATTCGATGTGAATTTAATAATTTTGTAATGGATAGCCATATTCATTGGGAATGTTATAGACTATTTTTCATCCCGAAATTCCCAAAGGAACGGGCACAACGGCGGTCGAAAAACTCCGACAGACTCCCGAGTATACTTTTATGGGTGACTAGCTGCGCCCCGCGGTTTTACCCGCGTTGTGCCCGATCCCGTGGGAATTTTGGGATCAAAAATAGCCTATTACCTCCCCGTTGAATGTGGCTATCGATTACAAAATAAATTATTGAAACCGGATTTGTAGTTTCCGAGATTAGCACGTTCAGACAAACAAAAAAAACACTATGTTAGTATTAGATGAAAATTGAATTTGAACATCATTTTGTCTTCTTAAGTAATGTTTGTGTATTCGTAGGTATATGTTGTCGATTTCCAATCGGCTCTATTGTATATTTGCCGCCCTTTACATTCCTGTTGGCTTTTCTAACCCCCTTGTGTGTGAATGTGTTAAAAAGAGTTTTCTCTTCACTAATGCCCAAAACTCAACGCCACTCAAATTTTGACCAACAGCTGTGAATTCTGACAAGCGGTTGTCAATTTTGACAAACAGTTGTCAAACAACTGTCACTTTTGACAAATGTTTGTAATTTTTTGCAAATACTTGTCAATTTTGACAAACAGTTTGTCAAATGTATGTATTTAAATAAGTCTTAATTTGGACAGCGTTTGAGTGTTTGGATTGTAACCGTTTTCAAAGTTTTTTGAATGTTTCAAAGAGTTTTTCACTAACTATTGTAAGACCTTTTTGGATTAACTTTAGCGCCATCTCTTGATAACTCTTTGTACTAGTTTGAATTTAACTATTTAATATTGACTTGCTTTGATTGGTGTAGATTTTTGTTAGAATATAATGAAATGTCTTGGAGAGATTAAGCAAGTTAGAATTTTCAATAAATTCTATGGATGGTGAAAATATACTACAATACTACGAAAATTTGATAAATAATCGTTATTGGATAAAGCACTACGTTTTACTAGGTACTATATCGATATGTATGTAATTTATGAAAGATTGTATTATGACAGTTAATTTGAATGAGTTGCGATATCGATTTGAATTTCGGAATTGGATAGCGCTTCTATAGCCGCTAGAAGTGCTGTCCAATTTTAATTTATCGTTATGTCATATTTAAATAACGATTGCTTTTGTTTTTATTTTTTTAGTAGTGTAATTGTGTTGTGGGGCAAGTCATTGGTTGATATGAATATGTTACATTTTAAATATTACTTGTGAACTTGAACAAATTCAAAGAGATACCGCAGTTGTATGTATGTGTGAAGTAAGTAACATTTTCAGTAATTTTTTTGCACAGCATTTAAAGACTGTCTTTTTCACATGATATGACCAAACACTGAGTGTATTAGATAGTCCAAAGTTAGGTAAAGTCTGTAATGTCCCACTGCTGGGCATAGGCCACTCATCCCACTGAAGATATCAGTACAGTGAGGAGGATTAGGCATAATCACCACGCTTGCCAAATGCGGGTTGGTGATCTTTTAAACCCGAGCTATGTTTTGAAAAGTAGGAATTTTTTTTCCGCTCGACCTAGGAATTGAACCCGGGACCTCAGTCTTGGCAGGCGAGTGCACATACCACTAGACCATCGAAACGTAAAAATATTGCAAACATAATGAACCATATGGAGTCATCTACAAAGCTTACAATTCGACATAGTACACAGTATGATAGCGCGACGTATGCTCCCCCTATACTATAAGCCAACGGGCACGTACGGGGCGGCGCGGCACCGCCCCCGCGTCAGGAGCGTGCGCTGGTTGTGCAGGGCGGGTACGTGGCGGGGCGCGGCGCGGCGCTCGTCGTCAGCAAGCGCAACGCGCTGGCGCGGGACCGCTCGCCCACCCCGCACGGCAAGGGGGACAAGGACGACAGTCAGGGCGGCACGCCCGCCGCCGTCACGCCGCCGCCCGCGCAGACGGATAAGCTGGTACGTATGGTATGCTAGCTGTTTCACCCGCGTTGAACCCGTTCCCGCGGGAATTTTGCGATAAAATGTATGCCATGTGTTATTCTGATGTATAACCTGTATTGCTGTAAATATTCATCCAAATCTGGTTAGTAGTTTTTGCGTGAAAGAGTAGCAAACATGCATACATCCTAAACTTTCGCATTAAGTAGCATTAAATCAATCATCAAAAGCAGACGTTTGTATCATTTTTTAATACCAATACCAAATGCTGGGATGTAAACCCCACAACTACTGTATTTCACATTTTCCACGTCACATTCCAGGAAAAACAACTGTCCGACATAATGGACGAAATTCGAAAACTGAAATCAGTGATAGTGAAACAAGAGAACCGCATCCGCGCCCTGGAGGCGGCGGCGAAGGCCCCCGCGACGCCGCCGCCGGCGCCCACGCCGCAGCCGCCCGCCGCCTCGCCGGCGGAGCCGCTCGACGAAGACATGGCGCCTGACGAGGTTTGAAGACACACTTGACATTATTGACCCATATGTTTACAGCTTTTATAATCGTTGTCAAATCAGGACTGAGTAGGGTCGCAAAGTAGGGAGAATTTTGTCAGTTAACTTTCATCTATCTGACTCGTGCACTGGCATGCAATACCAGGATTAATCTAGTTTTTTAAATTCAATTTGACTTAGTTTCACAACTCTTTTTCTATTGGACTATTTAATTATCAAAATGAATTCAATAATGTTCGTCCTGAAGAATAATAAAATATGGGTCAATAAATAAACTACGAAAAAGTTTGTAAGCTTAATCGTATCAAGTCTTATGATCAGACAATAATTTGTATATGGCAACTTATTGGCGTGTGAATAATGTTACCAGAATTTAAAAATAATAATTGTTATTCAATATGTTTAAACTATCTTTGTCCCTTTCCCGCTTATAACGCTTGCGTGTTGCGTCTCTTTCTAATTGTTGACATGCCAATATTGTGTCAAATAATGAATGTAAAATGTGGATCGACAAAACTGTGGCCGATGTATACAAACGATGATTAAGGGACATTAGACGTAGCGAGATTCAAATGACATATTTGCCAGAGAAATTGAACGACTCTACACAAACAAGTTATTATTAAAGTTCGTGCGACGTAAGATCTCTCCTGCGTATAATGTTTTTATTATGACTGTCGTATGGGCAATGGTTGCATGCGAAATTGCTCCGTCTATAAAGCCCCTTAACTAGGCAACAGTTATTTATTCGTGTAAATATTTTTTAATGAAAATAAATTATTTAGAATTTGTTTAAGTGTAACGTGCCTTATGAAACAAATGTTAGCAAAGAATAAAAACTTTTCGGTGATTAATATATTTGCATTTAGTCGTTGAGGTACTGTTCGTGTCAGAAATTAGTCAATACATTTACTTATTTAAGATTTTATTGAGATGTATAAAGTCTCTTCTCTTTTTACTAATAAATGGTGCCTCAATCTAGAATTTTATAATGGAATCTTGAGCAATAATTTACAATTAAATCATTTAATTCTAAGAAATAAACTACAAACTGTCAGCTTGACAAATCTGTCAATGAATTGACATGTGTCAAATGATCCTTACGTCATTCTGACAGCTAAGTCATATATAAAACTATTAAATGTAATTGATAATACTTGACAATAATACGAAGACTACGGTTTTAAACGTTATTCGTTATTAAAACTCATATTTATACTGTTGCTGGATTAATTAACTGTTTGGCACTGTAGCGTGTAAGTGTTCTTTTTTATATTTTATTATTTTACTAGTTATTTATTCGTGTGTAGCTGTCAAAGAACATAAACCGATCTCAACTATGGCTAATGAAATTACTGACCTTTAGATAACTTTAATTTCAAACGTCTCGTCGCAAATGACAGTCGCTGTCAAAGTGACATACAATTTTGACACTGACAGATGACGTTTTGTACTTTCAATCTTCTTTTTTATAATTTTTTAAATGCATTCAAAATTCGACTTTATTTACTATGTTTTTTAAAAGTATTGTTGTTTGTTTTGACAGTTGCACACACAGTTAATCTGTTAGGCTTAGAGAGTCCGTTTGGTGCTTGTCTTTTACAATGTAAACCTCCGCGTACGCTTCTCTTAATCGCTGGCTCAATTCGCTATTATTAATAATGTACTGTTTAATTTATTATTTGTATCTGCTGAGAAATAATCTATTTCAACTATAATGTCTATCAAAGTTTTCTCACTGAAGATGTTAGTACAGCTTGGAAGCAATGCAAGACAGTGCGAGGATGCCTCCTTTTATAGTATTTGAAGTCGGTGAAACATAGACTTAAATAAATATATTATTTCCCACTGCTGGGGAAGGCCTCTCAGCTCACTGAATATATCAGTACAGTGAGGAGAATCAGGCGTATGCAGCTCGTTTGCCTACTGTGACTTGGTTATCTCAAACCCGGACAATGTTTGTAAAGCAAATAAAAAATATGCTTCGCTCGAGTCGGGAATTGAACCCGGGAACCCAGTCTTAGTGTAGGGCCACATCTGCGGAACGTACGGCGCCGAACCTTCTGCTAAATACGCTCGTAGTGTATTTCAAGTTATCTATGACACATCAGTACGCGGCGTAATTTCGACTGATGTGTCATAGAGCGGAAGGTTCGGCGCCGTACGTTCCGCAGATGTGGCGCTACACTTAGGCAGGCGAGTGCACACTTAGGCAGGCGAGTGCACAGTAATAACTGATAAGTTTAAGGAAGATTATATACATACAATAATCGCGGAGGCATTAAATGAAGATTCTATACTTGAGATAAATTATATTCTCAGCTCTAATAATGTCTAACAGGACCGTTTATAATTTTTTAAATTAAGTTTTATATTTTAACTGTTTGCTAAATTGTATCTAAACGTAATTTATGTGTATGTATCGAGTAATCAGAGTATATAATGAAACGCGATTAGTTATGATACTGTATGTTATTCAATGTGGTTCATTTTTAATGTATCGTCGATGTAAAGTACATTAAATAAAAAAAAATAAAAAACATTTGTCAAATCTGTCATGTCCCACTGCTGGGCATAGGCCTTTCATCTCACTGAAGATATCAGTACAGTGAGGAGGATTAGGCGTAATCACCACATTGCCAAATGCGGTTTGGTGTTCTCAAACCCCAGCCATGTTTGAAAAGTAGGAAACATGTTTGCGTTCGACCCGGGAATTGAACCCGAGACCTCAGTCTTGGCAGGCGAGTGCACATGCCACTAGACTACCGAGGCGTTTTTTAAGTAAAACTGATTTTTTTACAATAACTTTTTGAATACTGGAGGGCTTCAAAATTGCAATTTAATATATGTAGTTAATTTTTTCTAAAGCTCTAATAAATATCGACCGTTTCTTATTTATACCTATTTGGGCCTATTTCTGATAAACAATAATTGTTAAACATTTTTATATGACTCATGATTTTAAAGTCGGAAGAAATGACCAATTTTTTGTAATATTTTGTCAATTTACATCGACGACTACATTTAAAGAATACCTATAAATAAAATTAATTATGTATTATTAACAAATGTATTAAAAATATTAGGTAATTGTGTTGAAAGCAACCCCTGCGGCGGTTCTTTTTGACAACTAGTCAAATAACTAACGACATTTGACATTTTGACAGGTTTTTAGTTATGATTACGATATGGATGGGTCCACATGTTTGGGGAAAATCAATTTGATCTATTTTATAACTTTTAAGAGCTCTGATTTCTTCCATATTTTCTCTTATACCAATTTTTATGAATTAAAGTATAGTGCAAAAGGTCTCTCATCTCAAAGAAAGGTATTGGCAATCATTGACTGAATAATATTTTGTTGAAAGTGGCCACACAGCATACAAGAAACATTGAACACTTGTTTTCTGTGTCGAGATAAAGTCCTGTAGAAGACCATGCGACACGGATAAAATGGGATAAAATACTGTGTGTTGATTGGTGGAGAGAGTATCCACCAATGGGCATACAATATAATGACATTTTTTAACTTGTGGATATAAATATTGAAAGAGATTAGAAACCAAATTGGTATATTGTGGACCCTCCATATCGCGGCAAGTATTATAGTCTAAAGTTAAAAACGGAATAGTATTAGAATGTCAATTTTATATTATTTTTTTTAAGATGGCGTATTTTGATGTCACACTTTTTTATGAATCATGACAAGGCAAACGTTTGGATATGCTTGTTTGTTTTTATATTTATTTGTACGGTATTACCAGAGATTAGACAAATACTTTTCCAAACAAATGTGTTTAAGTATTATGACAAACAAATGAAAAATCGTATTATAAACTGTTCTTTTTACTATTTTTATAGAGATCCTGAAATGACAAAGTTATTTTAGAAACAGATGAAAGATTTTTGGCGCGCTTTCATGAAAATTGACATGAGTGACATTTGTCGTAATGTGAACATGACATGTGGTCTTGATATCTGTCAAATGTATTCAAATAATTTGTGGTAATACTGTACAAACAAATCTTGTGTAGCTTTTTAACCATGTATTTATGTATGTATTAGATGGTACCTATTATTTTATGTATGACGATTATTTTGGTATAATTTTTTTTGTAATTATTTTTCGCTTCCGTCGTTGGATTAAAAACAAGTATAGTGACCAGTTAAGATCATATATGAAGCTGTTTTTATGAGATGTTTTCAATTCTTTTAGATGTTTTTTATCGCATTTTTATTGTAAGTGACAGCTGTCACTAATCCTACTCTTTGACGGATGATATGGAAGCTAAATCAGTTGAAATTCACAAAACATTATTTTTTCAAATTGTAAATATGTATCTATTTAATTTGTATTTGGTTATAAAACAGAACACAAAAGTGAAAATAGTAAAATAATTACCGCACAAAATGTATCTCTTATTTCGATTAGATTTTATTTTAATGTATTGTTATTAAATTACTGTGACTAATGGTGCTAAAGAATGTGCCAAATGTTATTAGACAATGTACACGACAGCTGTGATACCGCAGACTAGACCTGTCACTGTCAATTTTGACAGCTATGTAAATGGTTCGTTCTTTTCATAAGTTCATTCACTCCTGTCGTTTTTGTGTGTATTACATACTACCCGACAGCAAAGAAAGGATTAATCTTTGTATGTCTAATGTAATAATAATGTTGTTTGGTGTATCAAGTATAGTGGCGCCATCTAGCGCCAATCGTGATGGTCCGTGCCTTGTTGTGTTGGTGATTAATACTCGACCGTGTTGCGAATTAAATAAAGTCTATTTTACTATTTTCATTGGTCGTATTATTTTGAGCAATATTTTAAGATCTATTAGATACTAGGCTTAGACCCCTCGATGGTCTAGTGGCATGTGCACTCGCTTGCAGACTGAGGTCCCGGGTTCAATTCCCGAGTCGAGCGAAAACATTTTTTCTACTTTACAAAGATGGCTCGCTTTTGAGATCACCAACCCGCATTAGGCACGTTTGGTGATTAATCCTTATCCTGCTCACTGTACTGATACCTTAGAGATGAGAGGCCTTTGCCCAGCCGTGGGACATAGTAATACTTTGTTTAACAAAAACACATTTTGTCGGTATCATCTCATTTACTCCCCAAATTGTTTATCAAACTGCTCCTGCGTGATCTTCCGTTTGTTCAGCTTCCGTATGAGAGCCACGTCCTCCGCGAGCTCGGCGATCTCCTCCGCGGTGACGGCGCGCCGCTTCTTCTTCGGAACCTGTTCCTTCTTCTGTTCTCTTCTCTTCTTTCGTTTTAACTTCCGTTCTTCTTTGTTTAGTTTCGTCTGGTCCCAGGGTTTCGATTGGACCTGGAAGGGTGGTTCAAGGAAAATAATTTATTAAATTTTTAAAGGCTGAAGTGTAGATGGGTGATTCATTTTTGAGAAGTTTTCTCTAGAAGATGGTGAAGGTGTAATATTTGGCCGGGCTAAAAAAACTCTGATACCAGGGTTGGTCACAATTTTAAGTCCTCTCTGAAGCACGGTAGCGCTCAGGTAGAAACGTCAAATTGTCGATCCTGGTTGCTTCAATCGTCCGACCATTGCGGAGGCTTCGAGATGGTCTAAAAACTGACTTACTCGAATGTTTGGTCAAAAAGGCTATCATAGCTGTAAACATTTATTTTTCTTCCTTGTCTTAAAATGTGGACCAATGTCGTCAATTTTCCAGACGAAGACGACTACTCCTGAAGAGGAAAAAGTTTTAGAAATTTTTAGAAGAATGAAAAAACTTTTCCTCTTCAGGAGTCAGAAATCTTCGGCTGGAAAATTAACGACATTACTCTACATTTTAAGACAAGTAAGAAAAAATAGAGTATACATTCTTACCATCTTCTTCTTCTTCTTGCTAGGCCAGACGCCCGTTTTCCTAAACTCCTCCAACTTGGCGAGGCGGCTCGTCTCCTTCTGCTTGTCTTTGTACGGGATGGAGTTGAAGTCTATCTCTTGTTTGGGGCCGAGGAACTGCTCTTTATGCTCCTCCTTGATTTCAGGCATTAGAGGCAGTTTGAGGAGACCGTAGCTGGTTGCTATGTGACCTGGAAGAGGAGACTATGGTTTATCCGCGCTGTGCCCGTTCCCGTGGGAATTTCGAGATGAAAAATATAATCTAAGCTTTCCGTTGAATGTAGGTATCCATTACAAAAAGAATTATTCATATCGGATTGGTAGTTTATGAAACAAGCGCGGGCAAACAAACAATAAAACTTGAGAGGTGTCAAGGGACACCCGGATGGAACGAAATGTATTTATTATCAACAAAAACTGTTCAATGCCAAATAGAAAGACGAAACGAAAATATCTAGCTTGCTTTCTATAAGAGAGAGAGAGAGAGAGACAGACAGAGAAAGATGTTTCTCTGTCTGTCTCTCTCTGGCGTGCACATGTTTCTCTGTCTGTCTCTCTCGCGCATGTTTCTCTGTCTGTCTCTCTGGCGTGCGCAAGTTTCTCTGTCTGTCTCTCTCGCGCATGTTTCTCTATCTGTCTCTCTGGCGTGCGCAAGTTTCTCTGTCTGTCTCTCTCGCGCATGTTTCTCTGTCTGTCTCTCTCTGGCGTGCGCAAGTTTCTCTGTCTGTCCCTCTCTGGCCTAAAAAATGTCTTTACCATTTTTTCCGCCTAGCCCCCTTTCGCAACGCGCGATAAGGAACTTCGTTCCAAAATCAAGCTCTTCAGCTTCATTATATTAGTACTAGCCGCGCTCCGCAGTGCTACACGCGTTGTACTTGCTCGGGAATTTCAGGATAAAGAGCATCTCTTGAGTTATTCTAATGTATAACCTATATTACTGTAAAGTTTTATCCAAATCCTTGCAGTAGATTTTTCGTGAAAGAGTAACAAACATTAAAACATACATACCTACATCCATACAAATACATCCATCCTCACAAACTTTCGCATTTATAATATTAGTAGTATAGGGCATCTACTGAACCTATCTCAGCTGTTAATATAACTCACCTAAGGGCAGTTCTTTGAGCTGCAGCAGTATGTTGCACTCGTGCTTGGAGTAGGCGCGCACGTGCGACACGAACGCCTTCTGACCCTTGTCGAATATGCTGCGGTCTTTCAGCTGGAGGTCGTGCACGATTTTGAGTACCTGAAGATGTATAGTGTTGTGTTACTATATGTTCTGGCAGATCGACTACATTTTCATTGGTCTAATTTTAGGCTACGCAAGTTTGGCAATTTATTTTTTTAAATCAGTTGCATTTCCGGGAATTGACGTCTATTGTTTTATACGTTTTTTTCTTAGATTACGTACAAACTAAATTTTAAGCTGACGATTATAAATGATTGTAATGATCTAATCTAATATAATAAAGATATTCGAATTTAGAGATCACTTTATAAAAGAAGCCACTGCAAGGTCATTTCATAATTTAAAAATTGATTGAGATGTAAAATTATAGCGTTTCTCATTAAAGCAAGGTAATCATAATGCGCTGCCTTCACAATGAAGACATACCTTATCCCTGAGGCCGGTGGTGATCTTGATGGGGTCCCCCGACTGCGTCCAGTCCTTCAGGTCCACCTGCTGGTTGTTCCTCACGAAGGGCACGTAGGCGTCCTCGGAGGGCAGCAGCGGCAGCAGCGAGCAGCCCGGCGCGCCCGCGCGGGCCGCCCGCCCCGCGCGGTGCACCAGCCCCGCCGGGGCGGCCGGCGGCTCCCACTGCACCACCCACTGCACCAGCGGGATGTCCAGCCCTCTGGGGGGGACATTATACTATGAACACGAACACGAGCCCGCTAGCCCGCGCGCCGCCCGCCCCGCGCGGTGCACCAGCCCCGCCGGGGCGGCCGGCGGCTCCCACTGCACCACCCACTGCACCAGCGGGATGTCCAGCCCTCTGGGGGGGACATTATACTATGAACACGAACACGAGCCCGCTAGCCCGCGCGCCGCCCGCCCCGCGCGGTGCACCAGCCCCGCGGGGGCGGCCGGCGGCTCCCACTGCACCACCCACTGCACCAGCGGGATGTCCAGCCCTCTGGGGGGGACATTATACTATGAACTCGAACACGAGCCCGCTAGCCCGCGCGCCGCCCGCCCCGCGCGGTGCACCAGCCCCGCGGGGGCGGCCGGCGGCTCCCACTGCACCACCCACTGCACCAGCGGGATGTCCAGCCCTCTGGGGGGGACATTATACTATGAACACGAACACGAGCCCGCTAGCCCGCGCGCCGCCCGCCCCGCGCGGTGCACCAGCCCCGCGGGGGCGGCCGGCGGCTCCCACTGCACCACCCACTGCACCAGCGGGATGTCCAGCCCTCTGGGGGACACATTATACTATGAACACGAACACGAGCCCGCTAGCCCGCGCGCCGCCCGCCCCGCGCGGTGCACCAGCCCCGCGGGGGCGGCCGGCGGCTCCCACTGCACCAGCGGGATGTCCAGCCCTCTGGGGGGGACATTATACTATGAACACGAACACGAGCCCGCTAGCCCGCGCGCCGCCCGCCCCGCGCGGTGCACCAGCCCCGCGGGGGCGGCCGGCGGCTCCCACTGCACCACCCACTGCACCAGCGGGATGTCCAGCCCTCTGGGGGGGACATTATACTATGAACACGAACACGAGCCCGCTAGCCCGCGCGCCGCCCGCCCCGCGCGGTGCACCAGCCCCGCGGGGGCGGCCGGCGGCTCCCACTGCACCACCCACTGCACCAGCGGGATGTGCAGCCCTCTGGGGGGGACATTATACTATGAACACGAACACGAGCCCGCTAGCCCGCGCGCCGCCCGCCCCGCGCGGTGCACCAGCCCCGCGGGGGCGGCCGGCGGCTCCCACTGCACCACCCACTGCACCAGCGGGATGTCCAGCCCTCTGGGGGGGACATTATACTATGAACACGAACACGAGCCCGCTAGCCCGCGCGCCGCCCGCCCCGCGCGGTGCACCAGCCCCGCGGGGGCGGCCGGCGGCTCCCACTGCACCACCCACTGCACCAGCGGGATGTCCAGCCCTCTGGGGGACACATTATACTATGAACACGAACACGAGCCCGCTAGCCCGCGCGCCGCCCGCCCCGCGCGGTGCACCAGCCCCGCGGGGGCGGCCGGCGGCTCCCACTGCACCAGCGGGATGTCCAGCCCTCTGGGGGGGACATTATACTATGAACACGAACACGAGCCCGCTAGCCCGCGCGCCGCCCGCCCCGCGCGGTGCACCAGCCCCGCGGGGGCGGCCGGCGGCTCCCACTGCACCACCCACTGCACCAGCGGGATGTCCAGCCCTCTGGGGGGGACATTATACTATGAACACGAACACGAGCCCGCTAGCCCGCGCGCCGCCCGCCCCGCGCGGTGCACCAGCCCCGCGGGGGCGGCCGGCGGCTCCCACTGCACCACCCACTGCACCAGCGGGATGTCCAGCCCTCTGGGGGGGACATTATACTATGAACACGAACACGAGCCCGCTAGCCCGCGCGCCGCCCGCCCCGCGCGGTGCACCAGCCCCGCGGGGGCGGCCGGCGGCTCCCACTGCACCACCCACTGCACCAGCGGGATGTCCAGCCCTCTGGGGGGGACATTATACTATGAACACGAACACGAGCCCGCTAGCCCGCGCGCCGCCCGCCCCGCGCGGTGCACCAGCCCCGCGGGGGCGGCCGGCGGCTCCCACTGCACCAGCGGGATGTCCAGCCCTCTGGGGGGGACATTATACTATGAACACGAACACGAGCCCGCTAGCCCGCGCGCCGCCCGCCCCGCGCGGTGCACCAGCCCCGCGGGGGCGGCCGGCGGCTCCCACTGCACCACCCACTGCACCAGCGGGATGTCCAGCCCTCTGGGGGGGACATTATACTATGAACACGAACACGAGCCCGCTAGCCCGCGCGCCGCCCGCCCCGCGCGGTGCACCAGCCCCGCGGGGGCGGCCGGCGGCTCCCACTGCACCACCCACTGCACCAGCGGGATGTCCAGCCCTCTGGGGGGGACATTATACTATGAACACGAACACGAGCCCGCTAGCCCGCGCGCCGCCCGCCCCGCGCGGTGCACCAGCCCCGCGGGGGCGGCCGGCGGCTCCCACTGCACCACCCACTGCACCAGCGGGATGTCCAGCCCTCTGGGGGGGACATTATACTATGAACACGAACACGAGCCCGCTAGCCCGCGCGCCGCCCGCCCCGCGCGGTGCACCAGCCCCGCGGGGGCGGCCGGCGGCTCCCACTGCACCAGCGGGATGTCCAGCCCTCTGGGGGGGACATTATACTATGAACACGAACACGAGCCCGCAAGCCCGCGCGCCGCCCGCCCCGCGCGGTGCACCAGCCCCGCGGGGGCGGCCGGCGGCTCCCACTGCACCACCCACTGCACCAGCGGGATGTCCAGCCCTCTGGGGGGGACATTATACTATGAACACGAACACGAGCCCGCTAGCCCGCGCGCCGCCCGCCCCGCGCGGTGCACCAGCCCCGCCGGGGCGGCCGGCGGCTCCCACTGCACCACCCACTGCACCAGCGGGATGTCCAGCCCTCTGGGGGGGACATTATACTATGAACACGAACACGAGCCCGCTAGCCCGCGCGCCGCCCGCCCCGCGCGGTGCACCAGCCCCGCGGGGGCGGCCGGCGGCTCCCACTGCACCACCCACTGCACCAGCGGGATGTCCAGCCCTCTGGGGGGGACATTATACTATGAACACGAACACGAGCCCGCTAGCCCGCGCGCCGCCCGCCCCGCGCGGTGCACCAGCCCCGCGGGGGCGGCCGGCGGCTCCCACTGCACCACCCACTGCACCAGCGGGATGTCCAGCCCTCTGGGGGGGACATTATACTATGAACACGAACACGAGCCCGCTAGCCCGCGCGCCGCCCGCCCCGCGCGGTGCACCAGCCCCGCGGGGGCGGCCGGCGGCTCCCACTGCACCACCCACTGCACCAGCGGGATGTCCAGCCCTCTGGGGGGGACATTATACTATGAACACGAACACGAGCCCGCTAGCCCGCGCGCCGCCCGCCCCGCGCGGTGCACCAGCCCCGCGGGGGCGGCCGGCGGCTCCCACTGCACCACCCACTGCACCAGCGGGATGTCCAGCCCTCTGGGGGGGACATTATACTATGAACACGAACACGAGCCCGCTAGCCCGCGCGCCGCCCGCCCCGCGCGGTGCACCAGCCCCGCCGGGGCGGCCGGCGGCTCCCACTGCACCACCCACTGCACCAGCGGGATGTCCAGCCCTCTGGGGGGGACATTATACTATGAACACGAACACGAGCCCGCTAGCCCGCGCGCCGCCCGCCCCGCGCGGTGCACCAGCCCCGCGGGGGCGGCCGGCGGCTCCCACTGCACCACCCACTGCACCAGCGGGATGTCCAGCCCTCTGGGGGGGACATTATACTATGAACTCGAACACGAGCCCGCTAGCCCGCGCGCCGCCCGCCCCGCGCGGTGCACCAGCCCCGCGGGGGCGGCCGGCGGCTCCCACTGCACCACCCACTGCACCAGCGGGATGTCCAGCCCTCTGGGGGGGACATTATACTATGAACACGAACACGAGCCCGCTAGCCCGCGCGCCGCCCGCCCCGCGCGGTGCACCAGCCCCGCGGGGGCGGCCGGCGGCTCCCACTGCACCACCCACTGCACCAGCGGGATGTCCAGCCCTCTGGGGGGGACATTATACTATGAACACGAACACGAGCCCGCTAGCCCGCGCGCCGCCCGCCCCGCGCGGTGCACCAGCCCCGCGGGGGCGGCCGGCGGCTCCCACTGCACCACCCACTGCACCAGCGGGATGTCCAGCCCTCTGGGGGGGACATTATACTATGAACACGAACACGAGCCCGCTAGCCCGCGCGCCGCCCGCCCCGCGCGGTGCACCAGCCCCGCGGGGGCGGCCGGCGGCTCCCACTGCACCACCCACTGCACCAGCGGGATGTGCAGCCCTCTGGGGGGGACATTATACTATGAACACGAACACGAGCCCGCTAGCCCGCGCGCCGCCCGCCCCGCGCGGTGCACCAGCCCCGCGGGGGCGGCCGGCGGCTCCCACTGCACCACCCACTGCACCAGCGGGATGTCCAGCCCTCTGGGGGGGACATTATACTATGAACACGAACACGAGCCCGCTAGCCCGCGCGCCGCCCGCCCCGCGCGGTGCACCAGCCCCGCGGGGGCGGCCGGCGGCTCCCACTGCACCACCCACTGCACCAGCGGGATGTCCAGCCCTCTGGGGGACACATTATACTATGAACACGAACACGAGCCCGCTAGCCCGCGCGCCGCCCGCCCCGCGCGGTGCACCAGCCCCGCGGGGGCGGCCGGCGGCTCCCACTGCACCAGCGGGATGTCCAGCCCTCTGGGGGGGACATTATACTATGAACACGAACACGAGCCCGCTAGCCCGCGCGCCGCCCGCCCCGCGCGGTGCACCAGCCCCGCGGGGGCGGCCGGCGGCTCCCACTGCACCACCCACTGCACCAGCGGGATGTCCAGCCCTCTGGGGGGGACATTATACTATGAACACGAACACGAGCCCGCTAGCCCGCGCGCCGCCCGCCCCGCGCGGTGCACCAGCCCCGCGGGGGCGGCCGGCGGCTCCCACTGCACCACCCACTGCACCAGCGGGATGTCCAGCCCTCTGGGGGGGACATTATACTATGAACACGAACACGAGCCCGCTAGCCCGCGCGCCGCCCGCCCCGCGCGGTGCACCAGCCCCGCGGGGGCGGCCGGCGGCTCCCACTGCACCACCCACTGCACCAGCGGGATGTCCAGCCCTCTGGGGGGGACATTATACTATGAACACGAACACGAGCCCGCTAGCCCGCGCGCCGCCCGCCCCGCGCGGTGCACCAGCCCCGCGGGGGCGGCCGGCGGCTCCCACTGCACCACCCACTGCACCAGCGGGATGTCCAGCCCTCTGGGGGGGACATTATACTATGAACACGAACACGAGCCCGCTAGCCCGCGCGCCGCCCGCCCCGCGCGGTGCACCAGCCCCGCGGGGGCGGCCGGCGGCTCCCACTGCACCACCCACTGCACCAGCGGGATGTCCAGCCCTCTGGGGGGGACATTATACTATGAACACGAACACGAGCCCGCTAGCCCGCGCGCCGCCCGTCCCGCGCGGTGCACCAGCCCCGCGGGGGCGGCCGGCGGCTCCCACTGCACCACCCACTGCACCAGCGGGATGTCCAGCCCTCTGGGGGGGACATTATACTATGAACACGAACACGAGCCCGCTAGCCCGCGCGCCGCCCGCCCCGCGCGGTGCACCAGCCCCGCGGGGGCGGCCGGCGGCTCCCACTGCACCACCCACTGCACCAGCGGGATGTCCAGCCCTCTGGGGGGGACATTATACTATGAACACGAACACGAGCCCGCTAGCCCGCGCGCCGCCCGCCCCGCGCGGTGCACCAGCCCCGCGGGGGCGGCCGGCGGCTCCCACTGCACCACCCACTGCACCAGCGGGATGTCCAGCCCTCTGGGGGGGACATTATACTATGAACACGAACACGAGCCCGCTAGCCCGCGCGCCGCCCGCCCCGCGCGGTGCACCAGCCCCGCGGGGGCGGCCGGCGGCTCCCACTGCACCACCCACTGCACCAGCGGGATGTCCAGCCCTCTGGGGGGGACATTATACTATGAACACGAACACGAGCCCGCTAGCCCGCGCGCCGCCCGCCCCGCGCGGTGCACCAGCCCCGCGGGGGCGGCCGGCGGCTCCCACTGCACCACCCACTGCACCAGCGGGATGTCCAGCCCTCTGGGGGACACATTATACTATGAACACGAACACGAGCCCGCTAGCCCGCGCGCCGCCCGCCCCGCGCGGTGCACCAGCCCCGCGGGGGCGGCCGGCGGCTCCCACTGCACCACCCACTGCACCAGCGGGATGTCCAGCCCTCTGGGGGACACATTATACTATGAACACGAACACGAGCCCGCTAGCCCGCGCGCCGCCCGCCCCGCGCGGTGCACCAGCCCCGCGGGGGCGGCCGGCGGCTCCCACTGCACCACCCACTGCACCAGCGGGATGTCCAGCCCTCTGGGGGGGACATTATACTATGAACACGAACACGAGCCCGCTAGCCCGCGCGCCGCCCGCCCCGCGCGGTGCACCAGCCCCGCGGGGGCGGCCGGCGGCTCCCACTGCACCACCCACTGCACCAGCGGGATGTGCAGCCCTCTGGGGGGGACATTATACTATGAACACGAACACGAGCCGAAACTATCAATCCAATTTCAATAATTCTTTTTATAACAGACTAGCAGCGCCCCGCGCTTTTACCCGCGTTGTGCACGTTCCCGTAGGAATTTGAAGATGAAAAATAGCCTATAGCCTTCCTCAATAAGTCTATCGAACACTGAAAGAATTTCTCAAATCGGACCAGTAGTTCCGGAGATCTGCAGCTTTATAATATTAGTATATTATAGCCACATTCAACGGGAAGGTTATAAGCTATTTTTTATCCCGAAACTCCTTCGGGCACAGGCAGTACGCTGCTAAAACTACAAGGCACTACAGAAAATAAAACCCATAACCGTAAACGTAGTCTCCATGAAAGTCCCCCTACCTGGCCATCAAGTCGGTGCACAGCAGTATAGTCCCTTGCGCCTCTCTGAAGCGCTGCAGCACGCGCGCGCGCTGGTTCTTCATCTTGCCGTGGATGGCGAGCACGAGCACGTCAGGTAAGAACACGGGCAGCACGTGCGCCCAGTAGTCCACGCACGCGCACGTCGGCAGGAAGAACAGCCCTGCGGAGGTCAAGGAATATATGAAATACACCGGGACTAATTCACACACGGTCGATTGGAAGCAAACTAAGCTTCTAAGCTTGTATAATGGAATTTAACTAACTGATGTTACCACATATACATACACAAATACTTTATATTAATATATAATTGACACCAAAACAGCCTCCGTGGTCTAGTGGTTTGAGCGCTCGGCTCACGATCTGGAGGTTCCGGGTTCGATTCCCGGTGGGGATATCTCACAAAAATCACTTTGTGAGACCGTCCTCAGTTTGGTTAGGGAATTGCAGGCTGAATCACCTGATTGCCCGAAAAGTAAGATGATTCCGTGCTTCGGAGGGCACGTTAAGCCGTCGGCCCCGGTTACTTTCTACGGATAGTAGTCGTTACATGAGCCATGTCAGAGGCCTTTGGCGGCTCAATAACTCTGACAACAGGATTGGTCAGGTTGACCATCCACTCCATAAGAAAGAAAGATTGACACCATGACGTCGGCAACGAATATATCTGCACATATGGTTGACTCTGCTGGATTGAACCCGCAACCCCGACACAGTAAGCCCTCTCACATGGGCTTGCCAAGATATATATTTTATTTATTTATTTATTTATAGATACTAATATTATAAAGCTGAAGAGTTTGTTTTGTTTGTTTGTTTGTTTGTTTGTTTGTTTAAACGCGCTAATCTCAGAAACTACTGAACCGATTTGAATAATTCTTTCACTGTTAGATAGTCTATTTATCGAGGAAGGCTATAGGCTACATTTTATCCCGAAATTCCCACGGGAACGGGCACAACGCGGGTAAAACCGCGGGGCGCTGCTAGTTTATAGATAAAGCAAACAAAACGTAGATAGCACCTCATCATATTACTCTTAAAACCTATCATCTCACCTTTAATAATCTGCCTGTTCCGGATGAAGTTCAACAAAAACAAGAACTTATTCTCCGGCTCCACAATCACATAATAATTCTCCAACAGCACCGGCGTGCTGATGCTGGACTTCTCTTTAACACTGACCACCACCGGGTTGCGGAGCCCTGCCCTAACTAGGTCCTGTAGTTCCTTGGTTTGTGTGGCGGAGAAGAGCCCGGTGCGGCGCTGCCGGGGCAGGTACTGGAATATGGTGGTCAGGGTGGTGGAGAAGCCGAGATCTAGGAGACGGTCCGCCTCGTCCAGGATCAGGAAGTCCTGGAAAGGACATATATGCATTATGCATACTAATACAAAAACTTGAGAGGTGTCAAGGGACACCCGGATGGAACGAAGTTTATTTATTATCAACAAAAATAATCGTCGCGACACCACACTGTTCAATGCGAAATAGAAAGACGAAACGAAAATATCTAGCTTGCTTTCTATAAGAGAGAGAGAGACAGACAGAGAAACATGCGCGCCGCGCATGTTTCTGTGTCTGTCTCTCTCTGGCGTGCGCAAGTTTCTCTGTCTGTCTCTCTCGCGCATGTTTCTCTGTCTGTCTCTCTCTGGCGTGCGCAAGTTTCTCTATCTGTCCCTCTCTGGCCTAAAAAATGTCGTTACCTTTTTTCCGTCTAGCCCCGTAACTTCGTTCCAAAATAATTACTTTTTTGTTTCATAGCAACATATAGGAGGTAAGTTATAGGCAGTTTTTTACCAGAAATTCATACGGTTAGCGGGCACAACGCGGTGAAACTGCGGGACGCGGCTAGTCATATAATTTTTTGTACTATTGTCCCCTATCCTTTATGACACCAGTGTGCAGTATTTAGAAATATAAATCTTAAATCATAACTCTTCTAAAGTAGGTCCCATTAACGGGGCGTCGCAGGATCGCATGGTGTCACAGCGGATGCCCGAGCATGCGACGCCAGCTGGCCGTGTATGCGTGGAGACGACCTGCTGTCGCGGCATACGCGCGCATTCCAAGCAGCGTAAATTACATACAAACATAAACCTATCATATAGAAGTCTGAATTTACTTAAGCACTGTATGAAATGCCGTCCAGCGCGCTCCGCAGCCCCCTGTTTATGGTAATCCTACTTAAACAACCTTGTTTTGTCATTAACACATTCAACTAATAAACCGTTAAAACCCTCACCAGCTCTTTCAACCGTCCAGCCAGGTTCAACTGCTTCCTCTCCGCTAGTAAGTCCTCAAACCGTCCCGGAGTGCACACCACTATGTGAGCGCCTTTCTGTACTGCTGTGATGTCAGCGTCCACCGAGCTACCTCCGACCAGCAGGGCCAGGGTTATGTGGGACAATTCGGGCTCTTGAAGGAATTGTTGGATTACCTGAAGAAATAAGTAACATATTAAAATGATATGCCTACAGCTGGAAAAGTGCCTCTGATGGAAGATATCAGAGATAGATTACTAAGGATGTCGGAGAAGTAAAATAAGTTCATGTGTGTTAGTAGCCAACCCTAGTGTCATAGTATTTAGATCGCCTCAAGACCTCCCACAGTCTCACAATTGAATCAACTGGGACTGACAATTTAACATGCCTTCCGAAGCTTGGTAGTGCTCATATAAAAATGGCACCCATCCATCCAGATAAACTATGCTATGAGCACCAACAAATATATAGGAATAATGAGTATTTAAATATTATATCAGTGAAAATTAATAGAATTAAATTAATGCAAGAAATTAATTATTGTTTATTTTATTTTACTTTCAGCCAGTATTTACAGGTTTCTGCGTTACTCAATAAAGTTAAATATACTTAAATGTCTTTTTAAAGTGATAAAGTGCCTATTGATGTGTTGATAAGGATACTACTAAGAAATCGTTCATACTACTAACCATATGAATTTGCGTTGCCAGCTCCCTAGTTGGGGATATAACCACTGCATACACGAAGTCTTTCCTCAAAGGGGCATCTTTTCCCCTTTTAATCAACATTTCCAACATAGGGACGACAAAAGCCAGTGTTTTGCCCGATCCCGTGACCGCCTCCGCCACCACATCTTTACATGTTAATATCAACGGTATCACAGCTGCCTGTATGGGCGTCATAGTCTTAAAACCCTGCTTGTTGATACAACTCAACACGGGCTTCGACAGCGACGGAGTCACTTTAGTCCAATTCTTATTAACCATGTTGATTTTCCAATATTTTTTTATTTACCGTAAAAAATACATCGCGCAACACAATCACAACACACCATGTGCTATTGACAGTTCTTTTCTTTGTTTACATTTTTGACAATGACAATGGCTGTCCTCTTCATGACATTGACAGTTGTAGTGTTCAGTTATTTTTTCTTGTTATTTTAGCTGTATCCGATCAAGAAGAGAACATTCAAAAACCATTTATTTTTCTGGTTTAAACTAAATTTACATTGATTAAAGTGCTAATACTAAGTGGCTATATGTGTACTAGATTATTATTCAGTTAAATTATTTAGTTTTTCTATAAATTGAATACAATATATGACCATGGTTGGTTGGGTGTTGATTGGCTTTGGTTTTTATACACTGAAGTACCTACCTACAGTTTAAAAAATGGTTTTCGAAAAATCCCAATCAATATGGCGTGTTGATATGACAAATTGACAGCTGTGCTGTGTTTTTGTCTTCATCCAAAGGTTGTGATGTTTATATCTCATCTGGAAACGGTTGAATTTACATTTTAAAAATGACTCGGCCTTTCGGTAACAGTGATAAACGATTCTCAATCGACGACGCCTTCGAAGAGGAGACCGACGAAGCTATAAAAGTGTACGGTTCCACAGGCGATAGATCTCCTTTACAAAACAAATTTAAGAATGGTGGCGACTTTATACCCAGGTTAGTTAACTATTAGAGCTTTGTGCGACATTTTACTTCTTCATTTCACTAATCATCCTAAGAACAAGTTTGAAGAGTACATTCTTTGTGTAAAATGTCAGTATGTTCGTGACCTTTTGTGAATACTCGATACACTTGCACACTTCCTATATAGAGCAAAGGTTTTTGACCATTCCGCCTGTGCTCTACATTACATTGAGATGCTAATAGCTCTAAACGTCAATTAATAAGTGTTAATTACTATTGTAGAACGCTGACCGAGTAGCGCCGATACAATGACCATAACGCAACTAATATGTTTTCATTCATTGTTGTAACACGCTAAACTAATTAGCATAACGTGCGGTGATTTCTATTTTTGCGATCTATCCACTGGTCGTTTAATTAATTCAAAGATCCATAGATAAATTGTAAATAAACTGTCAACTTTCTTCTTATTTGAATTTTAATATTGCAAAGAGTCTTAATATGTTTGTAAATGTACTAATTCACATTTAATTTTATTACATTATCACAGTAATGTTATAATAACAAAGTTTTTCTAAGTGTGCTAAACTCTTAGACTTCGCTCGGAATTGATCAAAACTTTAAACTATCCCATTTTTCTATTATCCTGAAGCTCCCACAGGAATTAATTGAATGTGGTTAAACCCGCAGGTTGCTCCTAGTTCATAATATAAGTACTGAGATGTTTTTCCTTCCTGGTTCTTTTAATAAAGGATTCTGAATCATTTTTGATATGATTCATTTGTAATTCATTCAAAGAATTTCGTCAACAAACTGGTTAGGAATTAATGAGTTAGTCATTGTTCTTTGAATTACAATTAGATTTTTAAATATGAGACAGCTAATAGTGCCTCGCAGTCTCACCCGGGTTGTACCTGTTCCCACAGGAACATTGGGATGAAATGTATCCCATGGGTTATACTGATGTTTTAGTCTCACCCAAATACTTTCATTAGTTTTTGAGTAAAGGAGCCACAGATATACATCCTCACAAACTTTCGCATTTCTAATATTAGTAGGATATAAATCAATTTATTTATAAATGGTAAAGTTGAGATTATTATATGTTATTTCTAATAATACTCTGTAATTTTCAGTAAAACCTACAAATTAACAGAAGACACAACCTCCCGGGATTCAGACTCGTTAATACACGAGTATGTGGAAGCGACGCAGTCCCTGTACTGCTGGAACCACCCTAAAGTCAGAGAAAATTGGAAGACAGTGTGTGCAGCCGTCGTCCTCCTAGTCGTAGGCATCGGGTTGATCGGCATGGGCGCATTTGCCGTAGCCGAGCCGGAGAACGGTCTCCAAGGTGCAGTATTCTTCGTAGCCGGCATGATCTGCTTCGTTCCCGGAGCCTACCATGTGGTCTACATCTGGCTAGCAGCCCGAGGTCAGAGAGGTTACGATTTCTACCACCTCCCATTGTTTACTTGATTCATTTGAGTAAGTTTAATTTAAGTGAATTCAATGTGTTTTGTAAAATGGCCGTTCGTTGTGTTTTTTATTTATGGTGCGAAAATTTCGATGTGCTGGGACACTTAAAAGCAGCTTCTATACTTTACTGTTTAGTACAATAGACAATATAAGTAGGTACTTCCTTCCTGTCCTGTGAACCTGTGTCACAGATTACTTAATAGTTACTCCTGTGTGCTGTGAACATTTGTTATATGATTTCGAATTCAAATTATTTTAATACAATAATACTAAGATAACACGTAGACCGTACATTATTAATAACTTTCATCCATGTTTAAATTCTGTCCAAAAATTAGGCACCATTTAGATCTAATTTGGAAGGTAGTATAAATAAGAGGTCTTATAACTATTCATAGAGTATTTAAACCTCTTTGGTCATCTTACACCCTATTGTAAGGAGGTGATGAATGAAGGAAAAAGCTCTCTAAATACGAATAAATATGCATAATAAGGAAAATAAAATAATTCTATTTGATATATTTATTAAAGATCTGATAAACTGTATGTATGTATGTATATAGATTTGTGAGCCATGATTCTTAAAAGCAAGAAATGTTACTAACATGTAAATAAAAAAAAGAAAAAGAATTAAGGCACCAAAAATATGGCAACATTAGGAATTAATACTTCATTCTGGTAAAAAAATATTTATTGGGGAAATAAGTTGTGTCCTTGTACCTAATAGATATCCATTTTTTCAGTAATTTATATTAATATTATAAGCTTTTATAAGATAATGAAATGGAAGATACTGATGTTATGTACATAAAATTATATATTAAAAAATAACCAACTATATGTATTTTCAATTTTAATAAAATGTTATGACTAAATAATATCTGTGAAAGTAGCAAAATACAAATTCAAAAAGTATGGCATCTTTTTTATATTTAAATAAAATACATAATATATTTTACCCATTGTGGAAAAAAGTAAATCTATTATTCTTGAATGCATACTGCAAGTGCCTAGTTGCATAGTTTTAGAATAAAGATTAAATTAGATGGTTAAGAATATAAATAATAATAATCATATCATCTAATTTTGAAAATAGAACCTTTGTGGCGAAAATGAGAACTAACAATTTAGTTGAACAATTGTACCAGGCTTGAAAAGAGCACAGTAGCGCCCTCTTATTCTACGAAGCTATGAAAGTTCTGTTTCTAAATTATCTCTACATTGATGAGTGGTTGTGTTGCCACTGCTGTGTGTGATATGAATGTTACATCTTCCAACTTTAAAAATTTATAAAATATAAAAGAGATCAATATAAGTAGGTCCACAACAGCACAGACCTATGTACACAACATTTTTTTTTATTGTTTACTGTGTTGAATGTATACAAGGTTGAATCGTAAAAAACAATATTCCACAGACTTATTTTTGGTGTACTTTGCTGGCAGAATATATATTTCCTAGAATCTAGTGTGCTACAACCTTAAACCTCAAAATGAGGAGAAAAATAGTTTGCAGATAATTTATAAGTTACAGTTAAAAATTTATAATTTTTGGTGTGGTTTATAAATGTTAATTTTAAGGTACTATTTTGATTTAAATCATTTTCTCTGCTGAAAGGAAACTATGGTTCTATGTAACTTCTAAATATTTAAACCATGTTATTTATAAACACTCTTTAACTTAACAAACACTGTAATAAAGTGTTTTTTCTCTTTTGCTCTTTAGAAAACAGTATAATGCTGGAAAGGGACAAACTATTTGATAGCTAAAATGCTAAAATGAATAAAGCCCTAAATGTTTTAGTAACACTCAGAAAACCTAAGTCCATTATTGCTAGAACAAATGAAATTATTGCTATAAGTGCTATATATAAAACTTGACTTTGTATGTTTTCAATAATTATCAACAGCTTTTTTATTGACACAATAAAATGGTATCTGATCTCAAAATTTGGTTTTTACTTTTGTCATATTATGGTATTAAGTATGTTTTATAACTGTTCTGTAAAATGTTTATTTTAATTACCTACTTAATCTGGACTCCAGATTAAGTGCCAGGTGACCTCATGATGTCGAATTACAGAGTTAATTCTTTTCAAAGTAGATGTACACATGTATAGAAGGCTAGAGCATTTGCCATTAAATAAAACAAAAGATAAGTTAACAATGAACTATATTATATTAAATGTTTCTTAGCAAATCTTCTCAACTTGAAATGTTGCAAAAACCTAAGTTCTCCATTCCAAGTCTTCAATATTTGCATTTGTTTGACGTCCTGGAAGTCCGGCAGCTCTATGCCGCAGCTCTCGAACTCATTTTGTTCGTTTTTCTTCGTAATATTTATAATATCTTCGCGACTCGCGTGTTGGCGGTTTTTTCTTTGTCCGACAGAATTTTTTAATGCAATCTGTTCTAGTTCCTCGTCAAAGCGCGCCAAATAAGTTTCAATTAACTCTAGAATCTGTTCCTTATTCAAAACTTCGCACTCTTCCGGTATCCTCTCTTTGAACCAAAGTATTTTTTCTCCGATGACATTTTGTTTGATATGAGTGCCGAGTTTGTTTTGGTTTATCTTCTCGATCCGATTGAGTTTTTTACCCAGCGATAATGTCTTCCTGCTGTTTGGATGCTTAAGTTTATCCAAGGCGCTGTTCTTTACCTTCGGCATGATTATGTTAGGTATAAAAAAAATTCAGATATATTTTGTTAAAAGTTTGTTGAAAACTTTCTGACTGAAATTGTGCAAGTTCACGCTTATTTCAATTCTACAGTCTTCTTCTTCTTAGAAGAAGACTTCTACGGTAATTATATGAAGTTATATTAACATGAGATAGACATAAATAGATCAATTTTTTTAAATAAGATTAAAATAAGTATTAATTCCAATTCAAAATATGTAATCACAACACACCACACATGGACATCGCAAATCACATGGTAAATTTGACAATTTTGACAGTGACGGTGAATGAATGATTTGATTGACAATCCATCTTTATGTAGGTATCAAAATGTTTGTCTGTCATGGCCTGTGTCATGTGTGTGCATCTGTGGTCAAAAATGTCAAGTAAAGTCAAAGCTAATCAATCAAGCAAAGCAAAACAAACAACAGCAAATAAAATAACCTCTTGGAAAATCTACATTTTGGATTATTTTTCAAATATTGATCACAAAATATAATCAAAATGATCAAAAGACCAAAGCCTGGTGAAGATGAGGAAGATATACTCAAAATGCAGGAAGAATTTCTAAAAGAGAAAAGTTTAAATGAAAATCATAAACCATCAGCATCGGTGGTGAATTTGCGGCCTTCGTTGCGGTCTTCGGAGCCTACAAAGAGGTCGAGCCCTACAAAGAATGGTAGCCGTAAGCCTTCTAAATACGCGCAGTCTAAAGGACTTAAAGGTAACTCTGAAAAACGGCCGCGAATTGAAAGTTCAACAGGGTCGCTTCTTGGCAGTATTTTGGAGAAAAATGTTGAAAAAGAACCCGAAAAAAGTCAAGAAATATCAAAAGAAGACGATAACGTGTACTACCCTGTCGCATTACCATCAGTTCTGGGAAAGATCGTTGAGAAAAATGTGAATTTTGACGCTGAATATAACTTTGACCCAATGCCCTCTCAAGGATTTCCTGAAGTCATGAGGCGGGATCCAAGTATAGCACCTGACCAGAAGAGTATCCATAGACAACATTTGGAGAAAATAAAGCAGAGTAAAGGAATGAAAATGGACACAGATGAGCCTGTACCAACTACTTCACAACAACCAATTACTAAAAGTAATTTGCCCGATCAAAGTTACATAATATCCTCAAAAGAAGCCAGTGATATTCACAGTGAAAATATGAAAGTTCTTAGCTCAATGTCAGAGAAAGAAATATTTGAAGAACAACAGAAATTACTTTCTACCTTAGACCCTAAGTTGATTCAATTTATTAAAACTAAACGGCAGAAATCATCAAATGCTCCTGAAGGTGAAAAGACACTCAGTATGGAGACAGAGAGTGTAATAGACAATGCAAGCCTTCCAGAAATTAAGAAAGTTGATGATACACCTACCCTGTCAAATCCAACCAAAGACAATCTATGGGACAATGACATCCTAACTAATCCACAAATTGACCAATGGGTGCACTTTAATTCATTGGAAAAAGATAAATTAGAATGGACTAAAGGCATTAAAGAGAGCAAAAAAGTAAATCCAGATGAACCTTATGAAGCCAGATTTGATTTCAAAGGTTACTTACTACCTTACACCATAGAGTATACAGAGGAAACTAAAACCTTATTTCATCATGGAGATGAGCCTCATAGACCAGGATACTCTATAACAGAATTAATTGAGTTAACCCGTTCAATGGTCACTCAACAACGGGTAATGGCACTTAACACTTTAGCTGGCATCTTGGAATACTTTAATGTTGGTACTTATAAAAATATTATTGAGGTGCCGTTGAGCAAAATATTTTTCATTATCAGAATTGCTATAGATGAAAATAAAGTTATTGTACTAGAGCCAGCTCTAAAAGCAATGAGGAATTTGTTGTTTAATCGGATAGATGAGGCGAGTCTCGATGCTTTGATTGGGTTTGAGGAAGGCATGGTGCAACCTTGCTTGGAAAATGACAAAACTGAAATTCAGGAGTTAGATTCCAAGGAGTCTGAATTAAAAGACTTTCACCTTGCTGAAATCGACCTCATATCAGCCATCCTGAGAACAGATATTCTGCAAAGGTTATACTACATTTTGGAAGTGGTGAAACCAAGCTTCAACTGCGTACAATATTCAATGCAAATACTGACAAGACTAGCTAGAGATTCCGTTGAAACGGCGGCAAAAATAGTTCAGTCGGAAAACTTGATGAGGACTATAATTAAAAACTTTTTGCCTCAAACTGCTGTCAATTTCGTGTTCGATCCCAAAAACATATACAGCAAGCCTGTGTTAGCTGCAGTAAAACTTTTAAGAGTGCTATCACTACAATGTCCAGAAATATCCAAAATGCTCGTTTCTGAGTACAATATTTTGACTCCAATCTCTGAATATATCAGCTCTGCAGTTGATAGAACTTATGGGCTGAGGATACAGATAGAAGCCAGTTGTTTGCTCTCAAATCTTCTATGCTTTGGCCAAGGAATCGAAGAAGCCATATCATTGCTCCCAGTCATCATAACAACTCTGTATAAACATGTAGAAGGCACTGATATGGTTATAACTACTTCAGCGATTTCTGCGACGCATGCTGCTGTTGTAATCCAGCTGATAAATAGACTGCTTTGCTGTAATCTATCTGGCATAGACAATTACAAAGTACAAATCTATCCTTTGCTAAAACTGGGAGTCGAAAAATGGATAAAGCAGTTGAGTTTATCGGATGTGTATTCTTGTGCTCATTTACGACTACTTTGCTCAGCTCTAGACTGTTCCAAAACAGTTTTGGTAATAGAAAACGTACCGATAAAGTTTTTGAATGATTCGCTGAAGCATCTATCGTCATCCCGAGGTTTTAAAGCTATTATTAACAACTTGGTGTCCAGTTCAAATCTGCTATCAGGATTAGAAAACAAAGATTTGTTTATGGTTAACAATTTGATGGCATTGGGAAGCTCTGTAATAGATTCGCAACAGAAAGTTCTTCCCATTTTGAATCCAGTGTCTCCGATACCATTTTTGGCGTCATTATTTAAACTACTGCCCCTATTGAACAATAAAGTTATAGCTGTAGGATTTCTGCAACATCTCACGCCGTATTTCAAGAAATTAGCGAAGAAAACTCCAAGTCTCAGTGAAAACTGGTTCACTAGAATGGAAACAGATTTCGTGTTTAACTCCCTAAGGTTATCGATGCAGGTTGAAGTCAACGAGGCGGAAAAAGACTTGCTCTATGCTGTAGCGAATAGACTCTGCTACATGCTAAGAATAGACAAAATACACGAACTCCAATATCTCTTCGAAAACATAGTATTCAACAAAAATTGGTTTACAGCTGAGAGGCTACTGAATCTAGTAAATTTATCAGACGCAGATGGATTCTCAAAAGCTCTGCTGTCTATAGAACAGATCAAAATGTGTTACAGCAAAGTTGTCAATTTAAATTACAAAGAAACGGGACCTAATGTTATGTTTCTGAAGTGGAAAGAGCCTATATTACCGAGAGATTGGATTTATTTGCCGATTCTGAGTTTGTATGCTAAGAGCCAAGAAGTGGAACCTCCAAGAGTTTACGGCGAACATGCGAGAAAAGTGACTGCACAGGAAATAGCACAAAAGGAATTTATAATATCTTGCAGTTTAGAATGGATACTTTTCAACGAGCTATGTTTCCCGGATCTGTTAACAGACATAGATGTAACGGACAGATTTTGCCGGATAATGTGTGTATTTCTATGCGATAATTCTCTATTTTTGGACGCTAAAATAAAGATTTTGCTAGAGAAATGCGTCAGAAACCTATTCAAGAAGAAAGAGCAGTTTAATTTCGATAAACAGTTGGTTGGAATGAACAATTTTCAAGATTTTTACACGCAATTTTTGGAACAATTTCAGTCGGTCAGCTATGGCGATTATACGTTTTCTGCGTGCGTTTTAGTGCCATTAGCTCAGAGGCATAATGTTAAATGGAGGAAGCTAATTTGGTCCGAATACGCTGGGTGCCTCAGGGTACTTGATTGCCCAGAAAACTTGCTCTGCTATGAATTGAAAGAGTATCTATATCCTGAAGAAACCGACGACACTCTAATTAAATCCTATTACCAAGCAATTTCGGGCAATTTGATAAGACCTAACACTGTAGCATACAAAATAGCCCAGCATCATACAGAGTGCTATAAAAAACGAAATGAATCTGTGATCGGTTAGTTAAAGATGGTATTGTGTTATTATTATTAATCAATAAGTTTAATGTTTTACTAATAAATATTGTTTAAACTTTCACTAGTTTTTCTATTTCTTATTTAAATAGGTTAGTTTGATTATTTATTTATTTATTTATTAAAGAAGACCCTCATAATAGATACCTAAATACATAGTTAAATAGGTAGTTGATCCTGTAATTAAAATTTTAGTAGTACATACATACCTGCATTAGATTTTTGGGACAACCGGAAGTTTTCCCAACACAAGAGTACCAAAAATAAATTATATTCCCAACAAGTTAGGCCCATCGCAGACGACAGACTTTTTGTGCGATCGAGTCTGCGGTGCACAAAAATTCGGTCGCGGATTGTCGCGGATTTTTGCGCGTCGTGTGCGTTACTGCATATAATTACATAGGTTCTATTTTCACAGACTAAATAGTGCGTCACGGATAGTCTGTCGTCTGCGATGGGCCTTATAAACTATCATTTTTTGAAGTCGGTTAATATTAATAAAACGTTGACCACAGATTTTGAACGCATCCATAATTTTAGGCGGGAATATTTCATTGTTTGACACTTCGAATTTGACAACCAACTGCCTCCGAAACAGGTGTTTTTCTCGCTCGCGTCGCGAGTTTACGTTACGGTACTTTTGTGTGCTCTTGCGCTTAGCAAAAAGTTTTACAAAAATAAAGTTATGTTGTCACTGCAGTAACATCACTTGGGACCTTCCATGACATGTGAAAATGTTCATTGAAGACCTCAAGAATGATTTCTATAACGTTCTACTTGGAAACGTAAGTAAACGTCCACAACACAATGGTAAACACTCACATTTGTTCAACTATCCAACCTTCTAATCGTTAATTTCTGTTGCAGAGAGTGTTGTTGCTAGTTCATTATGATGTAGACGCGGTTTGCGCTTGTAAAATACTCCAGGGGTTGTTTAAAACTGATAATATTTCGTATACTCTGGTGCCTGTGGGGGGAGTGTCTGAACTGAAGAAAGCTTATGAGGAGAATAATGAGGAGGTGAAGTACGTGGTGCTGGTGAACTGTGGAGGCACCATAGACTTGGTAGATATCCTGCAGCCGGAGGAAGATGTCATTTTCTTCGTGCTGGACTATCATAAACCGACAGATGTGTGTAACGTGTACAGCGATGGACAGGTAAGGATTACATTAAGGATTACATTTGACAAGCCTGTTGGCACAGTGGCAGTGAGAGAGCTTACTGTGTCAGGGGTTGCGGGTTCGATTCCCGCCCGGAGTCAACAATATGTGAAGACATAGTTGTTGGCGACGACGTCTGGGTGTCAATTATATATTCTTATAAAGTATTTGTGTATGTATATGTAGTAGTATCAGTTAGTTAGATTCCATAACACAAGCTTAGAGCTTACTTTGGGTCTAATTAACCGTGTGTGAATTTGTCCAAGTATTTATTATTATATTTATTACATTACTATTCAGATATTATTATTTTATTGTATAGTTATATAGTTAACATTTAACACTTAGTTTTAACATTTCAACAGTTATTATTTAAATTATACTTGTTTATATTCAAGTACCTAGTAGCCTGTGTGTTATTGTGATGTATAACTTGTATAAGTTATATTAATCATCATCTAAATCTATATCTGTTATGTTTTTTTGTGTAAAGTAACAAATATCCATCCAGTTGATAACATTACAGACTTAAGCATTTATAATAGAAGTTATCAATCAATGAAATCAGTTATTAACATTGTATAAGTTTATTTTCAGTTAAATTAAAATCCTAAACATAGAGAGATAAGAAATGAAGCCACTGATCATCTTACTGTAGTATAATTTCTAAAGAGATTATAGTATCAGTAATGGAAGAAATCGCACTTGATAAAAGCAAAAAGGACTGCTTCATTTGCTGACCTTTATTTACTACTACCCGCGCCCCGCGGTTTCACCCACGTTGTACCCGTTCCCGCGAGAATTTCGGGATGAAATGTATCCCATGTGTTATTCTGATGTATAACCTATATTAATGTAAAGTTTCAACCAAATACATTCAGTAGTTTTTGCGTGAAAGAGCAACAAACATACATCTATACACCCATACATACATATAGCCATCAAACAACAAACTTTCGCATTTATAATAGAGTATATTTATTAGTAGGATAGGTGGAATTGAAGGTTTAGGCCCATCTCGTGGCCAGATTTGGTAGCTAGCTTCCAAATCTGAGAAATAATCCCGATTCGAAGCCGGCTACGAAATAGGAATTCGAAAGTCCAAGATTTAGGATTTTAACTAGTAAAAAAAAAAAACCCTAACCTACCGAATAGATCGTTCCCATTTAGTAGCTAGCTACAAGATAGGAAAACACTTTTCTCATTTCGTAGCTAGCTACCAAATCTGGCTACGAGATGGGCCTAAAGTGAATTGAGGTCAAAATACATGTCAAATATCAAATACATGTAGTACTGTATTATGTTTAGAAGTTTTTGTAATCTACATCAAATTGTTTGTATTATTTTACTACTCAAACTTCTTAACTTAGTATGTGTATTCCTAACTTTTTATTTTAGTGCTGTGAATAAAAAATAGAAGTTAAATAGATCAAAAGATGAATAGAATATAAATAATATGATTGTGTTTGTGTTCCAGGTGAGACTCGTGTACAAGGATACAGAGGAGAACATCCCCAACTTTGATGACATCTTCCGGGATGACGAGGATGAGGAGGTATGATAAATCATTTTACCATAGTGGCCAATTAGACAAGAAATTCCTAATGATGTCTCTGTAGAAAAGTCTAGCTCACCATAGCAAGATTCTCTATCTGTCTCTCTCGCGCATGTTTCTCTGTCTGTCTGTCTCTCTGGCGTTCGCAAGTTTCCCTATCTGTCTCTCTCGCGCATGTTTCTCTGTCTGTCTCTCTCTGGCGTGCGCAAGCTTCCCTATCTGTCTCTCTCGCGCATGTTTCTCTGTCTGTCTCTCTCGCGCATGTTTCTCTGTCTGTCTCTCTGGCGTGCGCAAGTTTCCCTATCTGTCTCTCTCGCGCATGTTTCTCTGTCTGTCTCTCTCTGGCGTGCGCAAGTTTCCCTATCTGTCTCTCTCGCGCATGTTTCTCTGTCTGTCTCTCTCGCGCATGTTTCTCTGTCTGTCTCTCTCTGGCGTGCGCAAGTTTCTATGTCTGTCCCTCTCTGGCCTAAAAAATGTCGTTACCATTTTTTCCGTCTAGCCCCTTTTCGCAACGCGCGATAAGGAACTTCGTTCCAATAAGAATAAAAAATATATATTAAAAAAACCAGTCAGTATTGTCCCACTGTAGGTTAAAACCCTTCTTCCCTTTCCAATAACAATACAATATCATGGTTGTTAATTCCAGGAGGAGTCAGTGGGTCGCGAGGGGGCGGAGGCCGTGGTGGAGCGGCGGCGCGCGCGCCGCGACTGGGAGGAGCGCCGCAACACGCTCATGTTCAACTACACGCAGTTCTCTTACTACGGGAAACCGGTCAGTAGTGTGGCTGAACTAGGCGTTCAACTTTTACCACTTATGTTTTTTCTACGATTGTCGTGGGAGCTTTGGGATAAAAAGCTTTAGAGCAACTTTAAGACACAAAAGTAAGTTACTTACTTACTTACTTATTAGCCTGTAATAGACGAAAAAAGACTCAAAATTTAATCAAAATTGGTTTAGGTATAAAAATGTAACAAACTAATTCATTTAGTAGTTGGGAAGAAAGCTGACTGAGATGACTGAATTCAGCGATTTTATATTTTAACCACCATAAGTAATAGCTTTAAATATCATTATATTATGTTACTGATAAAATAAGTCTTTCAATGACATTAATTATTTCCAGAGTGCGGTAGTACTAGTGCAGCTAGCGCGTCTCCTCTCCCGCGTCGAGGTGCAGACGTCTTGGTGCGGCTGCGTCAGTGTGGCTACAGCCGAGGAAAGCTGCCGCCGCGCGCCTGCAGCCGCACTACTAGATGCATCCGAGCTGCAGCCGCTCGCCACTCACCCGCCTTACAGTGTCACAGTGGCCAAAACCCTCGCGCTACCTCTTCTAACCGACTGGTCCTTATGGTCAGCGCTGCGACATTCCCCGCGGCTCGCGCCTTCCCTCCGTCTCCACCGGCGAGCTGGCGAACAGAGATTGCGAGCCCTACTCGCCGATATGGGCGTGCCGCTAGCGCAAGCCAGACAAGCGTACCGAGCTATGGACGTAGAACTACGAGCTGCACTGCTGCAGAGAACGGAAGACGCGTGCGGCAAGGCGGCATTACCGACGCCGGCGAAAGCTGTGGCTGTGTTACGGCGAGCGCACGCGTCGCCGCGCTCCGCGCTCGACGCCGGCTACGCGCTCGCCGCGCTGCTCGCCGAGCGCCAGCTGGGCGCGGCGCTGCGCGCGCTAGACGCCCACGACGACGCGGCGGCGCGCGCGGCCGCAGCCGCCGCCAGGCGAGCCATCGAGTCTGCAGTCAATGCAGTCACGCGCGCGTTAGCCGCTAAAGCCGTAACGCTGGCGGGCCCGTTCGCGTTTTTAGCGTTGTCTGAGCCGTTGGCGGTGGAATGGGCGCGGCTGGCTGCCCGCTGGGCGGGCGCGGCGCTGGGCGGGCGGCGCGCCGTGCTGCTGGCGGCGCCGGCGCCGCGCCCCGACGCGCACACGCTGCTGCTGGGCGTGCCGCCCGACCCCACGCAGGAGCCCAGGAAGTTAGTACCATCCTTGACTTGATAACATATCTGTAGCATTTAGTTTAGCATTGTATAGCAAAGGTTTCTAAAGGTCACTCAACATTTTGCGATGTGGTCAAAACTATCTAGGAGAAATGCGATTTAATCACTGCGAAGGCGGCAGAAACAAGACCGTACATATGTACAGCTATATAGACATTCTGAGACTAATCCTATCACACTAACCAGTACTTCACCTGGAAATCTATGGCAGCTTCAAAAGAATCAAAGACAAAGTGAACATCCCCACCCCTCTATACTCTATGAACTCTCTACAACGCTGTACCCGTTCATTCCAGTCTGTTCGGCGCGGCGTTCGAGCAGGCGGCGGCCAAGAGCGGCGTGTCGGTGTCCCTGGAGCTGTTCGACCCGTCGGCCGTGACGCTGCCCACGGCGCAGCGCCAGGCCTTCGTCGACGCGCTCACCGCGCTGCTCTCCTAGCGGGACTCCTGACGCTGCCCACGGCGCAGCGCCAGGCCTTCGTCGACGCGCTCACCGCGCTGCTCTCCTAGCGGGACTCCTGACGCTGCCCACGGCGCAGCGCCAGGCCTTCGTCGACGCGCTCACCGCGCTGCTCTCCTAGCGGGACTCCTGACGCTGCCCACGGCGCAGCGCCAGGCCTTCGTCGACGCGCTCACCGCGCTGCTCTCCTAGCGGGACTCCTGACGCTGCCCACGGCGCAGCGCCAGGCCTTCGTCGACGCGCTCACCGCGCTGCTCTCCTAGCGGGACTCCTGACGCTGCCCACGGCGCAGCGCCAGGCCTTCGTCGACGCGCTCACCGCGCTGCTCTCCTAGCGGGACTCCTGACGCTGCCCACGGCGCAGCGCCAGGCCTTCGTCGACGCGCTCACCGCGCTGCTCTCCTAGCGGGACTCCTGACGCTGCCCACGGCGCAGCGCCAGGCCTTCGTCGACGCGCTCACCGCGCTGCTCTCCTAGCGGGACTCCTGACGCTGCCCACGGCGCAGCGCCAGGCCTTCGTCGACGCGCTCACCGCGCTGCTCTCCTAGCGGGACTCCTGACGCTGCCCACGGCGCAGCGCCAGGCCTTCGTCGACGCGCTCACCGCGCTGCTCTCCTAGCGGGACTCCTGACGCTGCCCACGGCGCAGCGCCAGGCCTTCGTCGACGCGCTCACCGCGCTGCTCTCCTAGCGGGACTCCTGACGCTGCCCACGGCGCAGCGCCAGGCCTTCGTCGACGCGCTCACCGCGCTGCTCTCCTAGCGGGACTCCTGACGCTGCCCACGGCGCAGCGCCAGGCCTTCGTCGACGCGCTCACCGCGCTGCTCTCCTAGCGGGACTCCTGACGCTGCCCACGGCGCAGCGCCAGGCCTTCGTCGACGCGCTCACCGCGCTGCTCTCCTAGCGGGACTCCGCCACTCCAGGATACCATTCATACTGGTTTCTTAAGTTTAAGCAAACACTACTAGAAATTGAAACTACGTTAACGTATACACTTCGCTATTGTTTTACATTTTTATCTGACGATTAAGACTGATTTCTCTGTGAGTCTCAGTCTTCTGTGAGCTTCAGCACGATTCCTGTAAAGGGGCCGAAACGTCAGATAAAAATTTAAAATAATAGCGAAGTGTATCGACAAGTTACATCTGTGGCGATTACGTAGGTTAATGATCTTGTAGAGAGTACTCGCTTAACGTTCATAAGCGAGTAAGCCCCGAGCATCACGTGTGTACTTGCTTCTGATCGACGGTAGTGTAGACTAGCTATTAGAATAAGCGAGCTTTTCCTACCGTGACTGGATTAGCTAGAATAAGCATCAATGTGCATCTGCAAAGGGTAAGCACTTAGATAAGAAAAGCAGTGCTCCTCATTTTTACTGGCTTTGTTCCTGTGAGACAGAGATAAAAAGTAGCCCATTTCGTCTTCTTGAATGTAGATCTATACTAATATTATAAAGCTGAAGAGTTTGTTTTGTTTGTTTGTTTGTTTAAACGCGCTAATCTCAGAAACTACTGAACCGATTTGAATAATTCTTTCACTGTTAGATAGTCTATTTATCGAGGAAGGCTATAGGCTACATTTTATCCCGAAATTTCCACGGGAACGGGCACAACGCGGGTAAAACCGCGGGGCGCTGCTAGTATTTAATATAACCTTCCCGTTAAATGTGGCTATCCATAACAAGAATAATTATTAAAATCGGATCCATAGTTTTTTAGATGTGCGCGTTCAAACAAACTCTTTAGTATATTAGTATTAGATATCTATCTACAGTAGTTATTATTTGTTCAAACGGGAACTTACGAGGTTAGGCCCATCTCGTAGCCAGATTTGGTAGCTAGCTACGAAATGAGAAAAGTGTTTTCCCATCTTGTAGCTAGCTACTAAATGGGAACGATCTATTCGGTAGGTTAGGGTTATTTTTTTTTTTACTAGTTAAAATCCTAAATCTTTGACTTTCGAATTCCTATTTCGTAGCCAGCTTCGAATCGGGATTATTTCTCCCATTTGGAAGCTAGCTACCAAATCTGGCTACGAGATGGGCCTAAACCAACTTACGTACGACGGAGGTAAGTTCCCGTTTGAACAAATAATAATGACATCAACGTACGTTTCAATTACATAATAGTAAAATCTTCACTAGTTGTTTCATTTAATTATTTTGTTGAGCAAATAAAACCATTCTTCTTTATAAAATTAGCACAGATATAATGTATAATAACCTTCTATGATAATATTTTTAACAATGCTTGTAATAATTTCACACAATGAATCAAATCACAAATTAATGTACAATGGAGTCATATGCTGTGCTTACCCTATATAATAAGTACCTAACAATAATGTCTTCGCCTGATTCAAGAATAAGTTAGATTTATTATGTAAATATAGGTTTAATTTAGATTTAAATTAATGAATTAATTTTAATCTTCTATCATCCGTCTTACTGTTGAATGGGTGGCATTTGGGAATTAATGTTTGTGTAGACATGGCTAACTCTATATACTAGGGTCGCAATAAAAGTGGCCATTCTTATGCCATTGGGTAAAAAACAATATTCCTATATGCCACCCGGCATTCTTTTACTATTCCCATATGCCACTAAGCTGATATTAGTGGGTGGCATCTGTAGGTGACCTCCACTTAAACATACATTATAATTATAATTATATTTTATTTACACACAATAACATATTAAAAACCACTTACATACATCACACATTCATATCCCAGTAACATAACATTCATAACACAAATAAATAATTTCTAACCAAATGTAAACAAACAATAATTCGGCAAGCAAACCCGCGCGATATGCGTTGTTCCGAATTTGTGCAAATCTTGCATTTAAGTTAATTGTGGAATGTGAAGCCACGCGGAGGCGCATCGCGCGCGCGCAGTCGATCACAGCGTATGCTACGAGAGACACATACAACTCGTTCTCACGCGCACTCGCGTTTTGCCCACGCGTGAACTGTTCACTTACTACTTTGATTAATTACATGATATGTATTATGTGCTACATTGATCCTGTCTTGCTATCCTTCTAAAAACTAAAATAGTGTGTGTTGTGTGTGGCTAATAAACTTTGGCAATTCATCTTTGTGGTTTAATTCAACCAATATTACCACGCACACCCCCTAAAACTGGTGACCCCGGAACAAACTGAGGAACACGGAAGACAAGGAGCAATTCGCAGCCTGGATGTCGGCGTCGAGTGGTTCAGATACCACCGGTAACGTGGACACGCGTCCACGACGCCACTCCAAAATCAAGATGGCGTCTCCCGTCGTGCCCGCTTTAACAGTTGCAAGTAATCCAGTGAGCATAAGAATACCACCTTTTTGGCCTGAAAAACCAGCAATTTGGTTCGCACAAGTAGAAGGACAGTTTGCAATCATGCGCGTGACAGACGAAGCAGCCAAATTCTACCACATTTTGGTTTCGCTCGACCGTCAGTATGCTGCTGAAATAGAGGACATCCTCACTGGTCCTCCCAATTACCAACGCCTCAAAGAGGAGTTAATCAAAAGGTTGTCTGCGTCGAGAGAAAATAAAGTCAAACAACTTTTGACCTACGAGCAGCTAGGTGATCGCAAGCCGTCACAATTCCTTCGGCATCTTCAACATCTCGCCGGTCCAGATATCCCTCAAGAATTTCTCCAAACAATCTGGACGAGCCGACTACCCGTTTCACTTCAGCCTATCGTTGCGTCACAGCCTACCCTGGGTCTTGACGCACTCGCTGAACTCGCTGACCGCGTCCATGACATCGCAGTGCCATCTCATCAAGTTGCTGCAACCTCAACGGTACCGTCATCATCAATAGCTGTTGAGGAGCTCACACGCCAGGTAGCTCAGCTGACGCGCCAGGTGAGCGCTTTAACTATCCAATCGCGACATCGACCTCGACCCACCGAGCGCCGCAGAGATGCGCAACGCAGCCGATCGACGTCACGACGTTCAGCGTCGAACTACCGCAAGTACCCAGTTTGTTGGTACCACTCACGGCATGGTTCCAAAGCTCGTCGGTGTATCCAGCCGTGCGACTACAACCAGGGAAACGAGAGAGGCAGTCAGTGATGGCGACTGATGATTGCCACAACCCCAGCTCAGGTCGCCTCTTCATCACGGATCGTGGTTCACAGATACAGTTTCTAATAGACACTGGAAGTGACATTTGTGTGTACCCGGTTTCAGCCCTTAAAAGGCAACTTTGTAAATCAACATATCAGCTCAGTGCTGCCAATGGTTCGACTATCGACACTTACGGCTACATGCAATTAAATTTGAATTTGGGTCTGCGGCGTGATTTTCCGTGGCGTTTTGTTGTTGCTGACGTCACAAAAGCAATCATAGGCGTAGATTTCCTTTCTCACTATCGTTTGGTTGTTGATGTTGGCCAACAGAAGCTTATCGATAGTCTAACCAATGTTAGCACTGTAGCTTGTTTAGATTTAAGCGACAATGCTGTTTTAAGTGTTAAGGTAGCTAGTTTTAATGGTGATACTGTGTATCATAAAATTTTGTCTAATTTCCCGGAAATTACACGTCCTTTTGGAACTCCTCAAATCGCAAAACACAATACACAACACCACATTCGCACCACACCAGGTCCACCTGTATCATGTTCTCCTCGCCGTCTCGCGCCTGATAAATTGAAGGTAGCTCGTCAAGAATTTGACGCTATGATTGCAAGCGGTATCGCACGTCCTTCTGACAGCCCTTGGGCATCACCTCTTCATCTCGTGACTAAAAAAGATAATGGGTGGCGTCCATGCGGCGATTACCGCCAATTAAACGCTCGTACTATACCAGATCAGTATCCGATTCGTCATATACAGGATTTTTCGCAAAACCTGTCGGGTTGTACTGTATACTCGAGTATCGATTTAGTGAAAGCATATAATCAGATTAGTGTTAATAGGGCAGATATTCCGAAAACTGCAATAACAACACCCTTCGGATTGTTTGAATTTTTAGTCATGACATTTGGACTTCGTAACGCAAGTAAAACCTTTCAGAGATTTGTTGATGAGCTTACTCGTGGCTTAGACTTTTGCTGGCCTTACCAGGACGATTTTCTTGTGTTCAGCCGCACGCCACGTGAACACGAAGAACACTTGCGTCAACTTTTTACGCGAATGAGAGAATTCGGTATATTAATCAATCCGGCCAAGTGTGTCTTCGGTGTGTCTAATATTCAATTTCTCGGCTACGAAATCTCTGAAAGCGGCACCAAACCTCTGGACTGCAAGGTAAAGGCAATGTCTGATTTCCCTCTACCAAAAACCGTCCGAGAACTCAGACGATTTTTGGGCATGGTAAATTTTTACAGGCGATTTTTACCCAACGCCGCTCAGATTCAAGCACCCCTGAATGCCTTACTGTCCGGATCGGTTAAGGCATCCGATCCGATTGTTATGACTAAAGAATCATCGCAAGCGTTCGAAAACTGCAAGAAGAGTCTGTGCAATGCAGCACTTTTAGCTCATCCTGATTCGCAAGCTAAATTAGGATTGGCCACTGACGCCTCAGACACGGCGATAGGTGGTGTCCTGCAACAGCTCAAGGATGGAGACTGGCAGCCATTAGCATTTTTCTCTCGCAAGTTAAGCCCGTCACAAACGAAATACTCTCCGTATGACCGTGAGCTCCTTGCCATTTACGAGAGTATAAAATACTTCCGCCATATGCTGGAAGCTACTCACTTCACTATCTATACTGACCACAAACCTCTTTGTTACGCATTCAGTGAACGTAAAAGTAACTGCTCACCACGTCAGTATAGACACCTTAATTTCATCTCGCAGTTCACCACCGATATCGTTTTTATTGCTGGTAAGGACAACGTGGTTGCCGACACACTATCACGCGTCGATGAACTGCAGGTACCAGTTGACCTTGAAGTGATGGCTGAGCTCCAAGGTTCAGATCCAGACCTTGCGGAACACCTCAAAGGTGACACTTCACTTCGCCTTACACAGATGAATATACCTGGGAGTCGTACCGTTCTGTACTGCGACGTCAGTACACCGACACCCAGACCTTTCGTCCCTAAACAACTTCGAATGCAAGTTTACAACAGTCTCCACTCCCTCAGCCACCCCGGTGCAAATGCTACCGCCAAACTCGTTGCACAACGTTTTGTTTGGCCACTGATGCGAAGGGACTGCCGAGAATGGGCTAAGTCATGTTTGGCATGCCAGCGCTCGAAGGTAACGAGACACGCTGCCTCACCTTTAGGTACGCACGATTTACCTTCAGCACGGTTCAAACATGTACATCTAGACCTAATCGGCCCACTACCATCATCCAATAATTATCGGTACTGCCTCACAGCCGTCGATCGCTTTACGCGATGGCCGGAAGCTGTGCCTATTACCGATATTTCCGCGGAAACAGTGGCCAAAACGTTTATTTCCTGTTGGGTGGCACGATATGGTTGTCCTACCGAGATCGTAACCGATCGAGGCGGACAATTCCAATCGGCACTGTTTCAACAGCTTTCTCAGTCCATCGGTTACGATCACCGTAGGACAACGAGTTATCATCCGCAATGCAACGGATTGGTGGAGCGTTTTCACAGGCAACTAAAAGCTGCAATTACCTGTCATGCAGACACCAAGTGGACCGAATCACTTCCACTTGTGTTGCTAGGCATTAGGAGTGCCTTTAAGGAAGACCTCCAGACTTCATCAGCTGAGTTGGTGTACGGTGAACCACTTCGTCTCCCTGGCGAATTCTTCGGTCACGATATTGCGTACTACACCACCGACATCACCGATTTCGCGGCTCGGTTGAAGTCCTTTGCGGAAAATATTCGTCCGGTTCCCTCCCAACACCACTCAAATCGCAGAGCTTTCGTATTCCAAGATCTAGCTACATGCAGTCACGTATTCCTTAGGGAAGAAGTGATGCGTGGCTCATTCCAGCCTGCTTACACCTGGTCCATACGAAGTGCTCAAAAGAAGGAGTAAAACATTTATTATTCGCGTTAGGAACAAAGATCTCACAGTAACTATAGACCGCCTTAAGCCAGCCTATATACTAGACGTTCGTGTACCCGTTCCTCGATCCTACACTGCAACTCCAGAACGTGTCCCTGTTCATCCACCGCAGGAAAAGACCGCGCTAACAACTACGCGTTCAGGTCGTACAGTACGGTTCCCTGACTTTTATCGCCCTTAGTCGGTCTCTGGAGGGGGATGATGTAGGTGACCTCCACTTAAACATACATTATAATTATAATTATATTTTATTTACACACAATAACATATTAAAAACCACTTACATACATCACACATTCATATCCCAGTAACATAACATTCATAACACAAATAAATAATTTCTAACCAAATGTAAACAAACAATAATTCGGCAAGCAAACCCGCGCGATATGCGTTGTTCCGAATTTGTGCAAATCTTGCATTTAAGTTAATTGTGGAATGTGAAGCCACGCGGAGGCGCATCGCGCGCGCGCAGTCGATCACAGCGTATGCTACGAGAGACACATACAACTCGTTCTCACGCGCACTCGCGTTTTGCCCACGCGTGAACTGTTCACTTACTACTTTGATTAATTACATGATATGTATTATGTGCTACATTGATCCTGTCTTGCTATCCTTCTAAAAACTAAAATAGTGTGTGTTGTGTGTGGCTAATAAACTTTGGCAATTCATCTTTGTGGTTTAATTCAACCAATATTACCACGCACACCCCCTAAAGCATCTGGGACTATAAACTTTTATCTGACAATCCATAGTGAGATTTGTAAGAATATTTAACTAAATAGATTTAAATTGATTACATAATGACATTCTGCATGTGAATCTTCTAATCAATATTATGTAGTGCGCGGCCGATATAGTTCCTCATCTATACTCTATTTTATTTTTATTACAAAATGTGGATCAATGTCGTTATTTTTTCCAGCCGAAGACGATTACTCCTGAAGAGGAAAAAGGTTTAGTGATTTTATTTCATTCTTACCCTATCTCTATACCTTTTTCCCTTTCAGGAGTAGTCGTCTTCGACTGGAAAGTTGACGACATTGGTCCTCATTTAGTGAAATAAAGAAAAAATTGAGTCTGTCTCTGTCACACTATCCAAGTGATGTCGCTAAATGAACACTAAAGCGCAATAAAGACCGAAGCCCGACCGCAGACATAGCATTATACAACTACTAGCAGCGCCCCGCGGTTTTACCCATATTGTGCCCGTTCCCGTGGGAATTTCAGGATGAAATATAACCTATAACCTTCTCGTTGAATATGATAGTCATATAAATTATATAATAGTCATATTCAACGGGAAGGTATAGGGTATATAAATAATTATTGAAATTGGATTGATAAATCCTTAAAATAAGAAACAAAAAGACAAACTCGTCAGCTTTATTATATATAAATATACAATTATAAATATTTTACTTATTCGTTACCAAATACGGACGTAATTCAAAGTCGTTTTGAACTATTGGCGACAAGCCGGCAGTCTCTGTGACCGAAACTAGCCTCCAAAGACCGACGAGTAAATATACCAGCCGCGTACTATAATTTAAGAATACGAAAATATTTTTCTCAACTGGATTTGGGATAGTCGCACAATAATTGTATCAATGTATAATTATTACAATTTTCTTTGAATTGAATTTATGATTTTCTAATGCCCACCAATATTGGACAGTTCTCGATTGACTTGTGTTTATTTATTATTAGCATTTATTTGTAATGGAATAAAATTGAAATTGTGTAAGTGTATAGATTTCGTTTTATTTCATACTACCACCCTCTACGGTTTCCATTCCATTCCCTTGGGATAAAATAGCTTATAAACTTCCTCTCAAACGTGGCTATTCAATTCATTAGGGGCATAAAGAATAATAAAAAAATAAATACACCGAATACCAATTTTCAACAATTTTATCTCACAAAATTCACCTCAACTTTGATTTTTACAAACTACAAACAATTTCTTAATTCATAATTAAAAGCCGTTCGTTACAAATTTGTTAACTAACTCGAGCGCCCATTTCGGTTGGTCTTTTGGTACCATATGACCGGCATTCCTAACGAGAACTTCTGTTAAGTTTCCTGCTTTTTTTACGTACCCCGCCAGTTCGTTGTCTACGTACCAAGTCATTCTAGGCGCTGTTTTATACTGTTCCGCTGCAGAAAACTTCAGATTACGTAAGAAGTTGGTCATTAACGGGTACGCCACTACAATATCCAGCTGCCCACTATAAAATAACATGGGGTATAAGTTTAGGAGAAACTCTATAGATTTGACAACGGATTTCATCATGTCGTACGATAAGTGTATTGCCACGTCGTTGCCATTGTGGAATGGAAGTCCTCCAACATGGACGCTATTTCTTATTTTATCATTCTGTAGTAAATTCATTAGATTCAACATTTCCTGTTCTTCGTCATCAGTTGAGATCAAGTAGTTGTAATAGTTAGTGAATCCTGTAAAGTTTTTGTAGAAAGAGTTATTGGTAAATACGCCATCCATTAATTTGTCCATTAGCAAATCTGCCTGTATATATTTTTCTGCCCTGATTTCTTTGGCTATCTGTTTCTCATATTTTAGGAACACTTTCAATTGATTATCGTCGAGCAATCCGTGCTGGTAAAGGTAGTTTCCGTAGTCTAACTGGTTCACAGGATCACAATATCCGTTCCCGATGATCATCCCCATTAAATTGATTTTATTTTTACTGTTTAGGTTTTGTTGATGTATTTCTACACCGAGGGATGGTATGTATTTCCCAGCATATGATTCTCCAGATAAAAAGAACTTTTTGTGTCTCAATTCAGGGAACATTGTGAAGTATTGTTGTAGAGCATTGTAGAGATTTCTAGCAACACATTCCTCGTCAGTGCAGAACCCATCTGAGCTGCGGGTGAAGCTGAAACCAGTTCCCACTGGATTGTCTATGAAGATTAAATGGTTGGTTAGCGCCCAGTGGTATTTCCGAAGAGCTAGTCCATCTTTTTTCACAATTAAAGGGCCTAGTTCTGCAAAAAGACCATACAGAGAAGACCCGCCGGGCCCGCCTTGCAGCCAGAGTATTACAGGAGAGTCCACATGGTCGTAAAATGGCGGGAAATACCAGAAATAAAGATTGGAGTCATACCTCTTGTCTACGGTAAAGAATCCGGCGTGGCTTCTAAAGCCGATTTTTTGTGTTATTCCTACAGTAGATAGTTTCTGGGCTTCCTCGATGGCGCCTCTCTCAATGTAAGGTGTCAGCAGCAAAGGGTCGCCTGCGTCCGAGTCTATTTTGGCATCCAATTTTAATCGAGGATACACATTAGGGAAAAAATAACCGTAACTGTAGGGGTAAACACATGAAAATAATGTAATTACTAGCCATAGATTTTCCATGATTATATAATTTATCAATCAATTGATCACATTTACTAATTTACATAAATATTTTATAAAATTATAGATTATCTCTGTATTTCAAACACATTTTTTAAATCAACGAAACTCAAAACAAACTGCTTTTATTATTTTTGTTTGACTTGAGGGTACTGCTGAGTGCTGGGCACAGACCGCGAAACTTTTGACGTTGACTTGATACTTGACATTGACACTAGCTTGACACAAGACACAATTTATTTTACCTGTAGTTGAAAGTTGCAAAACAGCGATCGATAAATTTCAATGATCGGTTACGATCCGGTTCTTTCGATCAAAAGTGGATCAAATCAATTGATTGATTTAAAAGATTCACTGAATGTCAAAAAGAGATCTAAGTGCAATCGCACATTTTTTTTTCACAATTCAATGAAAAAACTTATCATACTGAATTAATACCTGAAAATCAACTCGACACAAAAAATCTTGCAACTTTTAATATTATGTTAAGAAAATTATTTAAATGTTGGTAAAAACCTTCGATCAATAATAGACAACTAGATGTCGGGTCACGTACAAAATCAAAGCTAAAAACTGTCCGGTTTGACAGCTAATTTTGTTTACTACCAACCTGACAAAAAAGTTTTAAAACAGTTCGTTCTTTTTGAAGAACTACAGATGGAATGGAGTCGTGTTTTGAACACTTATATAATTTGTAATATGCACGTAAAAGTTTACTTAAAATTATTTATGTTTTGGGCTATCTATGTTTGATAGTATACATACTTGTTTTTTTGCTAGTGTTCTGTTGTGTTTGTGTATGTTTTTGGCCAAGGTGTCTATCGCTGGATGTCAAAAATAAAAATATACTTAAATTCCACATCTTTATATTCATGATTATAATCTTAATAATAAAAGTACAGTTCAGTGCAATTAATAAATAAATAAAAATTATATAATAAATTAATTATATATAATAAATGATTTCTACAAATCTACTCCATGGATTTGCTGTTCTGTTTCACAAAATTTTGCGCCAACGTTGGCCAAACATTTGTATCGGTGACTTCAAAACAATATTTTTTAAAAAAAATTGATATTATTTATTAATTAGCTTAAAATATAACTTATTCTACATGTACTTACCGAAAGTAAGACACTCCGGCCGTTAAATTGTTTTTCCGGCCATAATTTTTGCAACTTTTAAATAAACATTGCGGCATTGTGACACGTGTTTACATTGGCTGTGGTTCGAGGGAACTAAATATAAGAGTGGCTCACTTTTCAATAGAGGCGCTAAGTACCTGGACGTATGATTTGCGCCGACCCGAAATCTAGTTGTCTATTATTGATCGAAGATTGCGGCATTGTGACACGTGTTTACATTGGCTGTGGTTCGAGGGAACTAAATATAAGAGTGGCTCACTCACTTTTCAATAGAGGCGCTAAGTACCTGGACGTATGATTTGCGCCGACCCGAAATCTAGTTGTCTATTATTGATCGAAGGTAAAAACAAACGAACGAATCTCTCGATTTACTGATCGATCGAATCGTTTTATTGAAAGAACTCGGTCTTTTTGATACGATCAATCGCGACAGAATCGCGACCGACACGACATGACGTCTCTCGAGTCGAGTCTCGACACTGTCGGTCGAGTCGAGTCGACAGCTTGATTTGAATAAAAAACGATTGTTCAGTGTTCACTTTCGGTTCGGTCGGTACCTCTAGGTACCTAAAATTCGAATCGAATCGGTTAGTTTACCGTTAGTTCGGTCGGTATCGATCGTGTTTCTATTTATTTTTGCCTGGGATGATATTATGTGATAATGATAACAGAAGTGAGGGAAATTATCAAAATTCGACCTCTTGACGGAATGTCAATCAAATTATAGTTACTTAAAGCGGCAGATAAAGAGTTAAAAGTTCACGAGATAAACCAACGTTTGAACTAATAACAAATATAGGTATTAAATATCATACGTTATTGTTTTCACGACCATACGTGACCACTGACCAGTGACCGCTCCATTTCAATATAATCATTAATCAATACAATAACATTGAGGTCGAAACTCGATGCCGGGCAGCGTCAGGCAGCGTGCGTGCATCATTCGCCGGCAAGACAGCGGAGTAACATGTCGCGAGTACTACTAATAGTAGTGATACTATACGGAGTCGCCGAGGGTGTCCTCCACGAGTACCCGAAGCTGTCCATGCCGTCTCTCGACGACGACAACCCCGGCTCGCCTCTCTTCCTCACTCCGTTCGTGGAAAGCGGCAACATCACCGAAGGGCAGCGGTTGGCGCGCGTCCCGTTCACCGAGAGCCTTCGCATCAAAAGTTACGCCGGGTATTTCACAGTCAACAAAAAGTATGATTCCAATCAATTTTTCTGGTACTTCCCTGCGATAGTTCCTAACAAAGAGGCTCCTGTCATCGTCTGGCTGCAAGGAGGTCCGGGCGCTTCTTCGCTTTTTGGCCTATTTTCTGAACATGGACCCATCAAAGTTAAGAACAACAAGTTTGAACGGAGGAAGTACACCTGGGCGATCAATCACCACGTGATCTACATCGACAACCCCGTCGGCACTGGCTTCAGCTTCACTAAGGACCCTAAAGGATACTGCACTAATCAGACCCAAGTTGGTGAAGAGCTGTATTCTACTATAATACAGTTTTTCAAATTATTCCCTGAGTTACAAGGTAACAAGTTCTTTGTGACCGGAGAGTCTTATGGAGGGAAGTATGTCCCAGCTCTAGCCTACACTATCCACAAGAAAAACCCTACAGCCAAAGTTAAAATCAACATGAAAGGCATCGCTATTGGTAACGGACTGAGTGACCCGGAAAACCAGCTTATCTATAGCAAGTATTTGTACCAGCATGGCCTACTAGATTGGAACCAGCAAAAAGTTTTCGAGAAATACGAAAGTGAGACCAGAGACTACATCCGCCAGGGTGATTATATCAAAGCATTTAATACATTTGATACCCTGTTGAACGCTGATACAATTAAAACTCCAAGTATCTTCGAGCAGTTCACAGGCTATAAATTCTACTTCAACATTTTACATACAACGGATTACAGCGTTGATTTCGGCCCGTTAATTCAAAAAAGTGCTTTGAGAAAATCTATTCATGTTGGGAACCTCCCATTCCACAATGGAACCATCGTTGAAGAACACCTCAGACAAGATATCATGAAGTCAGTAGCTCCATGGATTTCGGAGTTATTGGACCACTATTACATGGTTATATACAATGGACAGCTGGATATCATAGTAGCATATCCGCTCACAACTAATTATTTGAGACATCTCAACTTTACCGGAGCCGAAGAATATAAAACAGCTAAAAGGTACATTTGGAAGGTGGATAATGAAATAGCCGGGTATGTGAAGCAAGCGGGGAAATTGGTCGAGGTTATGGTCAGAAATGCCGGTCACATGGTGCCTGCAGATCAGCCAAAATGGGCTCTGGATCTTATTACTAGATTTACTCATGAAAAGACTTTTTATAATCCAAACAAACCCGAAATAAAGTATAATTAAGTTTGCATATTGTATGAAATATATTTGGGTTTTTTATTTTTTTGATGGTCTAAGTATAACTAAGTGGTACTTTTTATAAATATACTCAATTAAAAGTTAATTGTAGTATCAAATTAACATAAGGGAGGATTTTAAGTGCAATGGTATTTTTTGTTTTGTAGAGAAAATAAAATTGTTAAATAATTAATAACTGGTTTTTTTTCTATTTCCTAAAATAAGCTATGGCTTTATTGTTGGAGACCAGCCGAGTATTTATCAAGATCGAATAAGTTGTTACATAGGACTACAAAATCTATACTAATATTATAAAGCTGAAGAGTTTGTTTTGTTTGTTTGTTTGTTTGTTTGTTTGTTTGTTTGTTTGTTTAAACGCGCTAATCTCAGAAACTACTGAACCGATTTGAATAATTCTTTCACTGTTAGATAGTCTATTTATCGAGGAAGGCTATAGGCTACATTTTATCCCGGATTTCCTACGGGAACGGGCACAACGCGGGTAAAACCGCGGGGCGCTGCTAGTATAATAATAAATAGTGTTTAAAAAGAGACTAATACCTACCTACCTAAGGTTAGGTCACAGATTACTTAATAGTTACTTCAGTAAAGTAAATGAAAAACATACTAACTATATATACAAAATAATAGGTAGAAGATAAGAAGAATGTATAATAAATAAAAGTTCATCATGACTGATTTTCAATTTAAGAAGTACAACTTCTCTCATTGAGGAACATTCAGTGATGGATGACTAAACCTTTTTCCTCTTTTAAAGAAATATTCTTTGGCTGGATAATTTGCCACATTAAGTCCACATTTCAACTTTCGTAGTAATAGAGTGTGCATTCGATTGTCGATTGTGTGAAAACTATTAGGTCTCTATCACTTAATTGAAACATATGCTTAACAATAACGATTAAAAAGTCAACTAGCATATTCCTTTCTTTCGTGGTTGTATAACAATTTCCGGTATGTAGTTTCAGGTGCAATAATGTTTTATGCTTCGCGGCAGAGCGAAGTTCTTACTACCTACGTAAGAATCTCCATTTCGTGGGTAGTAAATACTAAAGTCCAAGTTTAGTATGTATTTCTTTACTATATAATATTGTAAAAATCGGCTCAGTATTAAGAACTCGGAAGCTTTCATACAGACTATAATATAGACTCTGCTCCGCAATTCTACGAGTGTTAAGTCGAAAGTAAATAGGTATAACCATTCGTCTTAAAACTAGTAAGTACCTAATTAAGTTAAGAATTAAGATCCATGTTCCATAACTTTTAATTAAAAGTACCTAACTACTTATTCAAATAAAGTTACATAACATTGATTGAATAATGGACTACTTATAAATAAAATATACTATTAGTCCAATCGATAAAGTAGTTATAAGAGTTCGTGAGAGGGTACAGCGACTTCTTCAGAAACGTATTCGTGGTGCTCAGGGAAAAAACATACTAAAAGTCGATATAACTGTCAAGGAGTAACTTGTACAACTCTTTAAGACCTTTCAAATGACATAGGTCATGTCACTGTTGAGCACTGGGCCAGGCTCCATAGTTACCTGCCCGAGGTCCTTAATTTTTACATATCTGGAGCGTGTAGTTCAATAACGGTTGGGAATATAGAAAAAGTGGATAGAATTAAAGTTATAGATAATTTTATAAGCTTTCATTTCATCGTACCTTTTTTTTGCTACATAGAACCGTTTTTGAGATATTCGCGAATAACCTAAAATTGAGACCTTTGTCATCCCCCCCCCCTCCCTCCGGCACACCTCCTAGATGTCAGGACTTTTATATGTTTTTTCCCTGAGCACCCTGAATACTTTTATGAAGAAATCGCTTAGGTACCCTCTTACGTACTCTATACCCTCCTTTGAGTTGTTCTTTAATTAGACTATAATACTGTGTACTAAACTATCTATCTTAAACCCACTTTATATTTATGGTCTATTGTCCAATAGGTAGGTAATTATTCGTTTCAACCATAATAAATTAATTTTATTTACATTTCATCAATAAATAAGCTACAATATAACATATTTATTATTTATTAACTGGTCTTTAATAACCGCGTCGTGTTATGTGCGGGATTATTTTATTTACCTATTTACTCTCTTCTTCAACCTTTCTTTAGCCACTTGGTAGGTAGCCACCCCAAGGCTGACTGAGTGAAGGTCACTTTCAATCAAACCTCTCCACTATTGGAAATAATCATTCACTCATTATTTAGTCTGTGGAGCTGTCAAAAATGACACTTTAAGTTAGCTGTCAACGGGACTCTGAATCCCGATCTCTTCTTCCCGAACCTGGAATGGCGGATGTAGGCATAGGCTGTTATCTAAGTGAATAAACATTTTCTACTTACTTATGGGGCTTTTATTAATTAATTCCAATAGGTTATGGGCCCAGCGCCCATGAGTAAGTCAGATTGACACAGGATAGCTTAGGAAAGTCAAAAATAAGACAAAATAAGAAAAACGTGGTCGACGGCCATAAAAAAGGTCACGCGTGTAATATAAGGGGTAGGCTTCTTACTTTCAGCAAATATATACAATGACGACGACAACTAATCACATCCCGCAACTAGAAAGTGGAAATTTTGAAAACTGGCTGTTCAGGATTGAGATGGCACTGGATGAAAAAGGCATCAAGGAAACAGTAAAAATCAAAACTGAGGATGCAACAAGCAAACACGATGCTAAAGCAAGAAATATAATTATCCAAGGAGTCCCAGACAAATACTTAGAATACATTAAGGGGGCTACCACCGCATATGAAATGGTAGAAAAATTGAAAGCCGTATTTCAGAGAAGAAGTACGCTGAGTACATTAACTCTCAGGCGAGAGCTCATAAACCTGAAATGCAGAAAGGAAGAAAATGTACAAGAATTCCTCAATAAATTCGAAAAGTTGATACAAGATATAGAAGCTAGTGGAACTCAAATAGATGAAAAAGAAAAGGTCTGCCAACTCTTACTCAGTGTAGAGAAGGCTTATCAAACTTTAGTAACAGCCTTGGAAATGTCAAACATAGAGCTCACAGTTGAGTTTATAAAAAGCAAACTACTGGATGCAGAGCTAAAAGAAAAAAGGAACCACACAGCATTCAACCAACCCAAAGGTGAATATGTGTTTCACAGCTCTTCAGTGAAGTGCTATAGTTGTGGAGGGTTAAATCATTTTGCCCGCAATTGCCCGAAGAAAAATGGCAACTATGTACACCAACCAACATCTAATAACTACAGAGGCCGAGGCAATTTTAGAGCAAGAGGAGCCAGAGGGGCCAGAGGAGCCGGAAATATAGGAGAGAGGCACAGCAACTCAAATGCCATATCATTTGTCGCAGCTCAAGCTGTCACAGCTGATACAGAGGCCCACAGAGAGGAAATCCAACTTGTAATTGATTCGGGATCAACCTACCATCTAATAAACAAAAGATATGAAGAGTATATGACCAACATAAAGCAAATATCACAAATTCATATAAGAGCGGCCAATGGAGGCATCATGACCGCTACATACAAAGGAAATCTTACTGGAATGTCTGAAGAAGGATATGAAGTCACTATAGAAGACTGTCTTATAATAGACAACTTGTCACACAATCTTCTATCAGTCCTGAAATTAAATGAAAAGGGTCTTCAAGTAATCTTTGACAAGGAAACAGCTTTAATAAAGAAAGGAAACATAAAAATACAAGGGGACTGTAATGGAAAGTTGTTTACTATGAAACTCAATCTTAATAGAACACATGCATTAGTATCAGGAGAAGATAATCTTTGGCATAGAAGAATGGGACACCTTAACTATGGTGGAATGAAAATCTTAGGCTTAGCCCTATCTAAAGAAAAATGCACGATATGCATGGAGGCAAAAGCAAGCCGATGTGTATTTAATGAAAATCCGGTACCAAGAACCGAAAGAATAGGCCAGTTAGTATACTGTGACATAGGAGGGCCCGTGACGCCTGTCACTCAAAATGGTGAGAGATATTATTTAACAATAATTGATGACTACTCACACTTTATGGAACTTCATCCTCTAAGTGCTAAGAGTGAAGCGAAGGACTACATCATGAAATATATAAATATCATGAAAAATAATGGCAACAATGTAAGACGAATTAGAACAGACAGAGGTGGAGAATTTCTCAATGACGATCTTAGCTCGTTCTATGCAGAGCATGGAATCATTCAAGAGACTACATGCGCTTACACTCCACAGCAAAATTCTATCTGCGAAAGAATGAATCTAACCCTGGGAACTCTAAGTGCTAAGAGTGAAGCGAAGGACTACATCATGAAATATATAAATATCATGAAAAATAATGGCAACAATGTAAGACGAATTAGAACAGACAGAGGTGGAGAATTTCTCAATGACGATCTTAGCTCGTTCTATGCAGAGCATGGAATCATTCAAGAGACTACATGCGCTTACACTCCACAGCAAAATTCTATCTGCGAAAGAATGAATCTAACCCTGGGAAACAAAGTCAGAGCTATGTTACTTGAAACAAATCTTCCAAAGTATCTATGGGGCGAGGCGATGAGATGTGCTGCCTATACTATAAACAGATCACCTACAAAGGCACTCCGAGAGGACACACCAGCAAAGATATGGTATGGCAACAATAATTTAGATAAAGTGAGAGTGTTTGGTGCGAAAGCTTGGAGCATGATCTTTCCAAGACCCAACAAACTAGAGCCTAGAGCGAAGCCCATGAGAATGATAGGATACTGTGGTTCAGGATACAGATTATGGGATCCGAAGACCAACGAGATAATAGAATCGCGAGATGTAAGATTTGATGAGTCTAACCACAGATATAGAGAAAGTGAAATGGCTACACAACCTGTTATCTATGATGAAGATGAGGAAAAAGAACCTTCAAAGTCTAATGACTCTAAACCGGATATGACAAACATGGATATGACAAACACGGATATGACAAACACGGAGAATACAGAAGAACAAGCTGAAGGCACAGAAACAAGCCAGGAACAAGAACAACGTCCAAATAGAGAAGTGAAATTACCCAAGAAATATGATGACTTTGATATGACAAACATAGCATATGCACTGCTATCGGAAGATCCTGTAAGCTACGAGGAAGCCATACAGAAAGAAGGATGGTCAGATGCCATAAACAAAGAATTGCAAGCACACAACAAGCTAAGAACATGGCAAGAGTGCGACCTTCCTAAAGGACACAAGGCGATAGATACAAAATGGGTATTCCGCACTAAAGCTGACAACACGAAGAAAGCTAGACTAGTGGCTAAGGGGTTTCAGGAAGAAACCACACAGAATGTATATGCACCTGTTGCAAGGATAACAACAATAAGACTATTTTTGAATAAAGCAGTTCAAGAAAACTTACACATAAAACAGCTAGATATACCTACAGCTTTTCTCAATGGTGAGTTAAACACTGACATATACATTAAATATCCTGAAGGAGTACAAAATAAACAAGAAGGAAGAGTCTTAAAGCTTAACAAAGCTTTATATGGATTAAAAGAAGCTCCAAGGTGCTGGAATGAAAAGCTAAATCGATTCTTAACAGATAATGGACTTAAACAATCACAAAGCGACTTCTGCCTATACACAGGTACAAATGTATACATACTTATATTCGTGGATGATATACTAGTGATTGGAGATGGAAAGAATATAGTGCAAAAATTAAAAGAAGAATTTCAAGCAAAAGATATGGGTACTATAAGCAAATTCTTAGGAATGGAAATATCTCAGTTTAAAAATAAGATGGAAATTAAACAAACACAAATTATAGAGAAGATTTTATTAAAGTTTAAAATGCAAGATTGCAAGGGATGCAATACACCAATGGAAGTCGGATTAAAAATAAATGAAAATGAAGAAGTGATGAATGACATCCCTTACAGAGAAGTTATAGGCTCACTTATGTATCTGGCTACAATAAGCCGACCAGATATAGCTTATGCCACTGGATTCTTAAGCAGATATATGACACGCCCAACACCAACTTTATGGACAGCCGCGAAGAGAGTCCTAAGATACCTGAAACAAACAAAAGAAAAAGGATTAGTATATAGAAGAGAAGATAATAACAATTTATTAGCATTTTCAGATTCAGACTGGGGAAGTGAACAAATTGACCGGAAGAGTGTCAGCGGCGTTGCAATATTCCATCAAGGCAACTTGGTCAGCTGGAGCTCTAAGAAGCAGTCATCAGTCTCACTGTCCACGGCAGAATCAGAGTACTATGCAGCAGCGTTATCTGTAAGTGAAACAGTGTTCATTAGAGAAGTGTTAAAAGATTTGCATTGTGATAAAAACTTAGTTTGTTCATTGTTTATTGACAATCAAAGTACAATTAAAATGATTGAAAGTTACGAAAATAGCAAAAGGTCTAAACACATTGACATTAAAGCTCATTTTATCAAAGATATTGTTAACAAAGGTTTAATTACATTGAAATATGTGTGTAGTAGTGAAAATAAAGCAGATATACTTACAAAGTCACTGTGTCAGGTTAAACATAACAGTTTCTGTGAATCACTTGGATTATATTAAATATAGCTTTATATTTAAATAGTGTTAAATTGTCGCAATTGTTATATGAGTATTTAATCTTGAACTTTAAATATTTCAGACTTGTTTTATATTCACGTGAAAGTTAACCTCAAAATTTTAGGTTAAGTCAGTTGTCAATGTCAAATGTCAGTCATTGTGACAGCTCATGAGTGTTGCTAGTTTTAATATGTTACTTTATTGTTTGCAAGTTCAAGTTAATTTGCCATTAAATAAATTAGACTTGATCTTGAGCCGGAGTATTGGAAATAATCATTCACTCATTATTTAGTCTGTGGAGCTGTCAAAAATGACACTTTAAGTTAGCTGTCAACGGGACTCTGAATCCCGATCTCTTCTTCCCGAACCTGGAATGGCGGATGTAGGCATAGGCTGTTATCTAAGTGAATAAACATTTTCTACTTACTTATGGGGCTTTTATTAATTAATTCCAATATCCACCTCTGTCGCTTTATCTACATAAAGCACTGACCTCTATTATCATAGAATATAAAAATGAATCGCAAAATGTGTTGGTAATCGCATAACTTCAGAACGACTGCACTATTTTTTTAACCGACTTCAAAAACCGAAGGAGGAGGTTCTCAATTCGGTGGGTATATTTTTTTTTTTTTTTTTTTTGTTTTATGTATGTACACCGATTACTCTGGGGTTTGTCATCCGATTTACGTGATTCTTTTTTTGTTCGATGCTGTAGACATTCCCATTGGTCCCGTTAAAAGTTTTATCCCAAAATTCCTTCGGGAACCTGACTTAAATTCAAATAATGTAACCCAAGGTATAGGAAAAAACACTCATTGGCGTGCTTCGGTGGCGTGCGCTGTGAAAACTATAGACGATACATAAAAATAATGTTCTACATGTTTAAAGTACTCAATATTGTGCTCATAAACCCCTCGACGGAATATTCCTTACTATTATAGTTTAGGTACAATTAACACTTTTTGTAAAATTTCTTTGATTAAAAACAATAAGCCACCAATAGATGGCGCTAGTAGACAAATTAGAACACGCTAACGTTGTGTTCTCGTTGTTGATGGGGTCCCGCCCGGTCGTATGGTGAGTTAATTCCGCAAGGAATACCATTGAATAATAATTCTGATAAGGAATTCCATTCCGTAAAGAATTAATTTTTGTCTCTTCCGCTTATTTCCTAACCTTACCTTTCCTTGCCATACCTTCCTCTTCTCTTCCTTTAAATAGTTGTATCCACTATCCACTTATATAGAAAGTTAAAGTTAATATGTTTAATATAGTCAATACTAAATAGTATAATTTACTAGTTTATAGATATATATAGACATATATGTGGTCTGGTGAAGGATGATGGTGTTTTGCATTAGCTTTCGAAATGATGATCAGGCAGGATGAACAGGTTGTGACTTGTCAGTCAGTCTGGTCTGGCTCAGGAATATTAAATCGTTTTAATTCATAACATAACCATAACAAGTCTTAAGAGTTGTTTGATTTTAGGTGCCGGTAGGCAAAATTTACCAAACTAAGTTCTCTGAACTATTTACTCTAACTCTGAACTATTTACTCGATCGACACAGGATTATACAAAATGTTACCTGTAGTCCTACAGATTATTGATCTCATTACTCCAACAACACCCGTACCTGACCTGCACGAATACAGTAAGCGCTGTTGTCGTGCATTTTTTGATTTTTTTCTCTAGCTATAATTTCTAATAGCTAAATAATAATAGGTATATACTCGCATAACTCATTTAAATACTCGCGTTGCTTCGAATGATGTACAAGTGATATTTTAGGTAATAAAAATTAATGTAGGTTAGACAATTCGTAGATTACTTTTCTTCTCCTCGCTGCTTTAAAACGTAATAAAAGTAATAAATATAAAACGAGTATAGTAACTGCGCACCTGAAATTGCAAACGGCAGTTTATTATGTGAACATACGTAAAGAAAGTTACATTAAATTGTAAGGACCTAGGAATACATTATAGTAGTTTATGCAACTGTCATATAAGGAAGGGTATTAAAACACGAGTGTGAGTTTATGAAACGAGCGCAGCGAGTTTCATAATAGTAACGAGTGTTTTAATACCCGTGTTATATGCAGTTGCATACACTACTTTATCTTCACTAATGCAATTAATCAAACAAAATTTTAAAAACAAAACACATTGCGAAACATTAAATTCACGCGTACGTGTATTGTCACAGTGAACTTGCCGCCATTAAAATCTAACCAATGAGAGCGCAGCTGCGCGCGCAGGGCCGCAGGGCGCGCACTGCGCGCAGGGCGCGATGTTATAATGAGATTTTACGATATCGATGTGGATATGTAGTAATTATAAGTCAAGTATTGGAAACATAAGTAGAATCTTACAACATTAGTGTAGATAAAATATATAATTGGTAGCCAAAGTTTTATAAAAGTTATTGTTGTACCGCACGTTCAGCGTGTTCACTGAGTATTGTCAGAGAAATTAGTTCAGAGAAGCCCTATTCAACATTCAATTTTCCATAACACACCCAAAATAATATTAAAGGAAGACACTCGTTGAAATATTTTCCAAAACCCAATATCAAGAATTGCGAATCCTATTACAATGGGGCTTACGGATATATAAACCAAATGAGTGGACACGTTGAGCGGTGTTGTAACTCGCGACCATCGAGTAGATTGGTACAGAGAACCCTAATTTATAGACAGATCGACTCATGCACAAACTGATCAAATTTCGAAAGCCAAATCATCATTCATCACCAGACCATTATATGTAATAATTATTCAACTAAATTATAATTTTATAGTAATAAAAATATTTTGGTTCAGAGAACTCTAATTTATAGGCAGACCGACTCATGAACAACCTGATCAAATATCGAAAGCCAAATCATCATTCATCACCAGGATCTGTTGCTTTTAAATTACCACGCAACAATGCAGCAATTTGCCGGGAATTTTCAAATTTCATACAGCAGGAAACACCACCGGTCCTTGCTTTATGACCTTTTGGTCCCCTAGCATGAGAATCCATAAGCCAATATGATTCATTTTTAAAAGCTATACATACAGAAACAAAATTTGCAGTAAGGATACCACAATGATAATTAGAAAAAAAGGTGGCTATACCAATCTCTAGATTTGGGAATCCTTCTTCATCTCTCAAAAAATGTCCATTGATAGATAAATCAATTGCAATATTCAAATTCACACACGAACCCTGAAATGTTATTTGGGACAGGAGTTCTGTTGCAGCCAAATAATCAGAATTTATTTCACCAGGATCTGGTACAGGTCTTGCTGTCAAACATTGTCGATAAAATGCATCGCCTACTATTAATATGTAATCCAAATCACTAACCGTCCACGTCAATGGATCACATTTGTGAAAGGCGACACAGGCTACAGCTGCTATAGCTGTGCACTGCCTACCAGCCGATCCTAACCTGTCACTCCCTTGGTGGAAAGATCCACGTAATATTGATATATTATTATTCAAGTTAATAAAATTAGTAGTTTGTCGGTTAACAACCTCGATAATATGGTTGGCATTAGCATCATTACTATGAGCGTTTTCCATCTCGTTTTTTTCCGACTCTTCTACAATAGTTGAAATGTTGCAGTTCATTATATTTTCAAAACACGGTCTAACACGGTTCAAAAACCGAAGGAGGAGGTTCTCAATTCGGTGGGTATATTTTTTTTTTTTTTTTTTTTGTTTTATGTATGTACACCGATTACTCTGGGGTTTGTCATCCGATTTACGTGATTCTTTTTTTGTTCGATGCTGTAGACATTCCCATTGGTCCCGTTAAAAGTTTTATCCCAAAATTCCTTCGGGAACCTGACTTAAATTCAAATAATGTAACCCAAGGTATAGGAAAAAACACTCATTGGCGTGCTTCGGTGGCGTGCGCTGTGAAAACTATAGACGATACATAAAAATAATGTTCTACATGTTTAAAGTACTCAATATTGTGCTCATAAACCCCTCGACGGAATATTCCTTACTATTATAGTTTAGGTACAATTAACACTTTTTGTAAAATTTCTTTGATTAAAAACAATAAGCCACCAATAGATGGCGCTAGTAGACAAATTAGAACACGCTAACGTTGTGTTCTCGTTGTTGATGGGGTCCCGCCCGGTCGTATGGTGAGTTAATTCCGCAAGGAATACCATTGAATAATAATTCTGATAAGGAATTCCATTCCGTAAAGAATTAATTTTTGTCTCTTCCGCTTATTTCCTAACCTTACCTTTCCTTGCCATACCTTCCTCTTCTCTTCCTTTAAATAGTTGTATCCACTATCCACTTATATAGAAAGTTAAAGTTAATATGTTTAATATAGTCAATACTAAATAGTATAATTTACTAGTTTATAGATATATATAGACATATATGTGGTCTGGTGAAGGATGATGGTGTTTTGCATTAGCTTTCGAAATGATGATCAGGCAGGATGAACAGGTTGTGACTTGTCAGTCAGTCTGGTCTGGCTCAGGAATATTAAATCGTTTTAATTCATAACATAACCATAACAAGTCTTAAGAGTTGTTTGATTTTAGGTGCCGGTAGGCAAAATTTACCAAACTAAGTTCTCTGAACTATTTACTCTAACTCTGAACTATTTACTCGATCGACACAGGATTATACAAAATGTTACCTGTAGTCCTACAGATTATTGATCTCATTACTCCAACAACACCCGTACCTGACCTGCACGAATACAGTAAGCGCTGTTGTCGTGCATTTTTTGATTTTTTTCTCTAGCTATAATTTCTAATAGCTAAATAATAATAGGTATATACTCGCATAACTCATTTAAATACTCGCGTTGCTTCGAATGATGTACAAGTGATATTTTAGGTAATAAAAATTAATGTAGGTTAGACAATTCGTAGATTACTTTTCTTCTCCTCGCTGCTTTAAAACGTAATAAAAGTAATAAATATAAAACGAGTATAGTAACTGCGCACCTGAAATTGCAAACGGCAGTTTATTATGTGAACATACGTAAAGAAAGTTACATTAAATTGTAAGGACCTAGGAATACATTATAGTAGTTTATGCAACTGTCATATAAGGAAGGGTATTAAAACACGAGTGTGAGTTTATGAAACGAGCGCAGCGAGTTTCATAATAGTAACGAGTGTTTTAATACCCGTGTTATATGCAGTTGCATACACTACTTTATCTTCACTAATGCAATTAATCAAACAAAATTTTAAAAACAAAACACATTGCGAAACATTAAATTCACGCGTACGTGTATTGTCACAGTGAACTTGCCGCCATTAAAATCTAACCAATGAGAGCGCAGCTGCGCGCGCAGGGCCGCAGGGCGCGCACTGCGCGCAGGGCGCGATGTTATAATGAGATTTTACGATATCGATGTGGATATGTAGTAATTATAAGTCAAGTATTGGAAACATAAGTAGAATCTTACAACATTAGTGTAGATAAAATATATAATTGGTAGCCAAAGTTTTATAAAAGTTATTGTTGTACCGCACGTTCAGCGTGTTCACTGAGTATTGTCAGAGAAATTAGTTCAGAGAAGCCCTATTCAACATTCAATTTTCCATAACACACCCAAAATAATATTAAAGGAAGACACTCGTTGAAATATTTTCCAAAACCCAATATCAAGAATTGCGAATCCTATTACAATGGGGCTTACGGATATATAAACCAAATGAGTGGACACGTTGAGCGGTGTTGTAACTCGCGACCATCGAGTAGATTGGTACAGAGAACCCTAATTTATAGACAGATCGACTCATGCACAAACTGATCAAATTTCGAAAGCCAAATCATCATTCATCACCAGACCATTATATGTAATAATTATTCAACTAAATTATAATTTTATAGTAATAAAAATATTTTGGTTCAGAGAACTCTAATTTATAGGCAGACCGACTCATGAACAACCTGATCAAATATCGAAAGCCAAATCATCATTCATCACCAGGATCTGTTGCTTTTAAATTACCACGCAACAATGCAGCAATTTGCCGGGAATTTTCAAATTTCATACAGCAGGAAACACCACCGGTCCTTGCTTTATGACCTTTTGGTCCCCTAGCATGAGAATCCATAAGCCAATATGATTCATTTTTAAAAGCTATACATACAGAAACAAAATTTGCAGTAAGGATACCACAATGATAATTAGAAAAAAAGGTGGCTATACCAATCTCTAGATTTGGGAATCCTTCTTCATCTCTCAAAAAATGTCCATTGATAGATAAATCAATTGCAATATTCAAATTCACACACGAACCCTGAAATGTTATTTGGGACAGGAGTTCTGTTGCAGCCAAATAATCAGAATTTATTTCACCAGGATCTGGTACAGGTCTTGCTGTCAAACATTGTCGATAAAATGCATCGCCTACTATTAATATGTAATCCAAATCACTAACCGTCCACGTCAATGGATCACATTTGTGAAAGGCGACACAGGCTACAGCTGCTATAGCTGTGCACTGCCTACCAGCCGATCCTAACCTGTCACTCCCTTGGTGGAAAGATCCACGTAATATTGATATATTATTATTCAAGTTAATAAAATTAGTAGTTTGTCGGTTAACAACCTCGATAATATGGTTGGCATTAGCATCATTACTATGAGCGTTTTCCATCTCGTTTTTTTCCGACTCTTCTACAATAGTTGAAATGTTGCAGTTCATTATATTTTCAAAACACGGTCTAACATCGCGATACAAATGGTTATAATTTATCAACCAACATAGAGCAGATTTTATTTTTTCGATGTTCACTTGAAACTGCCTATGAGTTGACAAATTTTCTCGCGTCTCAACTACAAATACAATACCAGCCTGAGATAGAGGCAACGGTAACTGCTCTGCCACTTCTACAACATCTTGAGCAAACAAAACTACCTGCCCTCGACACCAACTTTGACTGAAGCGATTTTGCAGCTTAATTATTTTCATGAATGGAATTATTCTTGACAAAAGCCTTTGCTCAACATCTGTCAAGTCTGTCAGTTCTGGAGGCACAGACATTACTTCCATGTTGTTCCAATATGCCTGAGAAGGAACTTTTCTTTTATTTAAGCTTGTCGCGCAACGGGAACATACAATAATTTTTTCCAAGGTTACTAGCTCTCGCGGAACACAGTCAAAACGTATTGGTACCTTAGAAATTTGTTGTTTTGGATATAATAATCTTTTACAAACTGTACAGGGCATCTCAGCATACTGGTTTATTGTGTTGACAAAATTACGTTCAATCATTGAACGTAATCTTTGAGAAATCTGTCGCATTATTGCCAGCCGGTTGTCATGCTGCTGAGTAGACTCGTTGGTTATACGGTTATTAAAAACTTGAAATCTATGAGCCCTCTGCTCTGGAGTCTCGTTGGCTAGACGGTCATGTATAAGACTCATCCGATGCGTCCGTTGTTCAGGAGACTCTTGGGCGAGACGCTCAGTTATAAGACTCAACCGATGAGCCCTCTGCTCTGGAGTCTCGGTGGCTAGACGCTCAGTTATAAGACTCAACCGATGAGCCCTCTGCTCTGGAGTCTCGGTGGCTAGACGCTCAGTTATAAGACTCAACCGATGAGCCCTCTGCTCTGGAGTCTCTTGGGCTAGACGTTCATGAACGAGGTTCAGCCTATGCGCTCGCTGCTCTGGAGACTCATTGGCTAGACGATCACGAATAACTCCTAATCTATGCGCTCGTTGCTCAAACGTCTCGTTAGCACGATGCTCTTGGGTATTAACGAGTCTAGACGCATACTGATCGGGGGTTTCTCGGCGCAAGCGTGAGCGCATGTAATTTTTTAAAGAAAATAATCGTTTTTTGCGATCTTTGTCTGTCTCACAAGAACGTGAAATAGAGTTCCGAAAAGCATTTTTTCCAAGTCTAATAGTTTTTTCTGATCCCGTTTCTTGGGATCTATATTTTTTAAGACGCGCAGCACCTTTCGTTGGCCTACCCATCGCGGAAAATTCAATAAAATAATAAACCTAATAAACGGAGAACGTAACACTAAAAAGTAAAAAATAAAATTAAAAAAAACTTCGTTTAAAAAAACCGACTTCAAAACTAAAAAGCAAAAAATAACTTTAATTAATATGAATACTAATTAAGTTGAAAAGAAAAATTACGGTAATAATAATTATATACAAGTATTGTTATTTTTGGAGTCGGTGACAGCCACGCCTGAGTATATTCACAGCTAAGACTTTAGAGAAAAACACAAATTACAAAATGTAATTCACAAATCTGTTATTTGCGGAATAAAGTGAATTGTAAGAATTAAAATCTGAAAAACAACTGATAAGAACGAAGTACACCTAATTAAATATCTGAAAAAGAAACAAAATAATTAAAAAACAAACAGAAACTAAAAAACAAACAAACCTATAAACAACGAAAAGAAAGAGAACAAATACAAAACAATTTTTTCGATAGAACTTTGAGAGTCGAGAATCAAAACAATATCACACTAGAAAGCGAGAATCGTAAGAAACTCAACAAGATTGCCGACAATTTGTCGAGTTAGAGGTGCATTCTGCGGAACGTATCGTTAGCGCGATTCAGCGAACTTCGAACAACGCCATCTATTGCGAGATTAATGTAACAGTTATTTAAAATGTACTGGTTTTTCCTGGCTGTCACCGACTCCAAAAATAACAATACTTGTATATAATTATTATTACCGTAATTTTTCTTTTCAACTTAATTAGTATTCATATTAATTAAAGTTATTTTTTGCTTTTTAGTTTTGAAGTCGGTTTTTTTAAACGAAGTTTTTTTTAATTTTATTAATGTGTTCCTTTTTGCCAGAACAAGGTTTTTCTATAAGAAAAATAAGGAATAAAAATCTCAAAATTCCCACGGGAACGGGGGTGCTGCGGGTGAAACCGCGGGGCACAGCTTGTTTATTTATATACCTACACCTAATGAGCTACTACCTACCATAGACTCCATCGATGGAGTTTTAAGGTTACCTACGAAAAAGAAGACGCGTATTAAACAACATTGAATCTTACAAAAACAAGTATCCCTGCGGTCGCCATAATTAAGTAACCATCCAATGTGACAGATCTGGTATCCACCGAACCAGACAGTGAAATGTACGGTTTAGGCCCATCTCGTAGCCAGATTTGGTAGCTAGCTTCCAAATGGGAGAAATAATCCCGATTCGAAGCTGGCTACGAAATAGGAATTCGAAAGTCAAAGATTTAGGATTTTAACTAGTAAAAAAAAAATAACCCTAACCTACCGAATAGATCGTTCCCATTTAGTAGCTAGCTACAAGATGGGAAAACACTTTTCTCATTTCGTAGCTAGCTACCAAATCTGGCTACGAGATGGGCCTGACCTAAATGTACGGCTGTAAAGTGCAACAATTATGTATTCCACAACATTTCCCCTGAAATGTATACTTACAAGCTTACTTAATCATGTATCTACGTATTGTGCAAAAGACATAGTTATACTCTTTCAACGTTCCAAATAAATATATAGTTATGACATAACTACAAAATTTTGATTTCTTTCCATTTCATTGTTTATTTTTTAGTTCGGAGTTTATATTATAAACTAGCTGTGCCCGCGACTTCGTTCGCGTGGACCAACATTTTGACAACAAACACATCTATCCACCCACGGGAACAGTATAATTTTCCGGGATAAAAAGTAGCCTATGTGCTATTCCAGACTACGATCTATCCTTGTGCCAAATTTCATCTCGATCCGTTCAGTAGTTCTGGCGTGATTGAGCAGCAAACATACATCTATCCATCCATCCATACATCCAAACTTTCGCATTTATAATATTTATGTGATTGGCTGTGCCCTCGACTCCATCCGCGTAGAATTCGTTTTTTCGGTACACCTATAACCTGAGTCAAGTAGCATTTCTCGCGAAGAAAACTGAATTCCAGGGTAAAAAGTATCCTATATGTTGCTCCAAGCTATAAGCTTATTACTTATTATTATTACCATGCAAAATTTCATGGATTTTGGTCCAATAGTTTTTGCGTGATTGACGAACAAATTAACAGAAAGACAAACAGACAGACAGATAACAATTTTACGAATCGGTTTATTCGCTTCTGTTATCAATCTATTAACCAATCCAGTTAGTATTTTTCAAAAATCTCTTATGTACAGAAATTACTTTTCTAGCCTTTTATTATATGTATAGAATAGATGACAAAATTAACAAAAAATTAAATAATATGTTAAATGAACTAAATATCACTTCTGGTATAACAAACTTATACTTAATATTACTATTTTCGCATTTAATGTCCTTTTAAAATCTGGTGTAACCATCTTGAGCTGCAATAACGGACTCTAGCCGGGTAGGCATTGAGAGAACGCAGTTTTCACAGAAATTGCTTCCTCGATAGTCCTCCCATAAATGAAATACATGTTCTTTCAAGTTCTGAACAGTTCCTAAATCTGTCGAATTCCAATTCTGAACCATTAACATCTATTCGGTATGACATTTTATTTCTTTGTTGAAATGCCTTTGCAACTATTTATATAATTATAGTTATTTGAAAATTAGTATTTTCTGATAATATGAAGTGTCAAATAGATAACGACAAACTCAACGAACGAGAAATGTAGTGAATTTATTTTTAACCAGCATTCTTAGAGTACCTAAGTAGAAACTTTTTGTTTTCTTTCGCAAACTATTTTTTTAACTCTGTTCTGAATTCAAAAATGGGTACATTTATTTGGAACGTTGTAAGAGTATTTATTTTTTGCACTAGATGTGGAAACATGATTTAAGTAAGCTTGAAAGTATACATTTCAGGGGAAATGTTGTGGAATACATAATTGTTGCACTTTACAGCCGTACATTTCACTGTCTGGTTCGGTGGATACCAGATCTGTCACATTGGATGGTTACTTAATTATGGCGACCGCAGGGATACTTGTTTTTGTAAGATTAAATAGGATACATGTCTTTGTAGTTGACTGTACGTAGTACATATTATCTCAATGACAAAATCCATTGAGTTATATGTACTACGTACTAGAGAAGTTACTTCAAACAAGCTTCGTGAGTGAGAGATTCGCACCGGGGCGGGATCTTGTGTTCACTTAGTCGATGGCCAGGTTTTTTAAAATAAAATATGCCTTCATGTGTATTGCGTTATTGCAAAAACATTTCAAGAAACACAAATAGAAGTAAAGGAGTGACCTTTCACTCATAAGTATAATTTTCTACTCCGAAAACAATTTTAAATAAATATTTAAAAATAAATATTTTTACATCAACAAACGGTCATATTACAAAGAGTATATGAGATATGAGATACAGAGTGGACACTATCGACGAGCATTGATAAATTCCTAAATAATTGATTATTGATAATTTTGTAATTTTTAATTTTAAGCTCTAGATGTAAAATGACAATAAATATATTTTTGATTATTATTTTTTATTCTCATCAATACATAAAAATCAAGCTCAAACACAAGGTCACTGCTCTTAACCGTTGAGGAGTTCCCTTAACTATTCTTCGTCTTCAACATCTGGCAGTTCTATCATCAGATCGACTCCAGACCTTTATTAAATTGTAGTATTAAAGTATTTAATGGAAAAATTAACAAATGCTCTAGTCGCTCCTATGTTTTTTAAAAGTTTCTCTCCATTTCGCTGGGATGCCATCATCAGATACCTCAAAATATCTTTAAAAAAACACGAAAATCGGTTCATATACAACGGATTATACATCCGCGAGCACACAAAAAACTCATGTAGGTATATACGGACAAATTGAGAAACTTCCTCCTTTTTAAGTGTCGGTTAAAAAACCTTTTGCTATTATTCTTCGTATACGTTAAATAAAAATAAAAATTTACTTCTGTGATTTATTGAAAAAAAAAACTAGGTACATATTTCTACAAAGAGTCCGGTCTACGATGATTTTTATAATCTCAATTGTCAAATCCCGAGTAATGTCATTCAACTAGACCTATCCGTCAATGTCTTTAAAAAAATCTCTTCACGATTTTTGATCGACGTAGCCTAGTACATACATAGGTATAAGGGCTCCCACACAAAACTGCGATGCGATGCGATGCGATGCGAACTGAAATAGTTATATATCTATATATCTATCGCCATTACTACAGTACAAAGAAAAGAGATGAATATATTAAATGGAATTCGCATCGCATCGCATCGCAGTTTTGTGTGGGAGCCCTAACTCAATGACAAAATCACACTTTTTCTTGCTTGATCGAAATGGCTCAGTGTATTACAACGACAGTTATAGTAGTTTATGCAACTGTCATATAAGGAAGGGTATTAAAACACGAGTGTGATAATAATAGTAACGAGTGTTGTAATACCCGTGTTATATGCAGTTGCATACACTACTTTATCTTCACTAATGCAATTAATCAAACACCAAGAGTAAAAGCCATGTAAAAGCTGACAATAGTTTTTCACGCGTACGTGTATTGTCACAGTGAACCATGGACTTATTGTTTATAATAATAAGTCCATGCAGTGAACTTGCCGCCATTAAAATCTAACCAATGAGAGCGCAGCTGCGCGTAGGGCCAATCAGGAGCGAGCGAGATCTTACCAAAGAGTTTTGTGTATGTAAGTTTAGTAGTCTCGACGAAGTTTTCACGTATATCCCAACTGTTTTCAAAAGCCAGCCTAATATCAAAATTTTATACAACTAGTATGAGGATTTTGACATAAGGCTCGCCAGGTTAATTGGTCGCGTTATAATGATGTTATAATGAGATTTTACGATATCGATGTGGCTATTATAACATCATGTGCAATTGCTTAAATTGAGTGTTTTAGTTGTCTGCGCTATAACAGTAGTAATTATAAGTCAAGTATTGGAAACATAAGTAGAATGTTACAACATTAGTGTAGATTAAATTCTTAACGACACAAGCAAAACTATTTAAAAAAAAATTGAGGGCGCTCCGCCGTCGTTTTTCTTTGGCTGTAGGGATTCACCTTAGCTAAGATGATGATGGTTTAATCTTAGCTAAGAATGAATCCTGGATCCGCGCGTGTGGATTAAATTTTCTGCAGTGGTTTTAATTAGAATATAATGTCCTAAATTTCCTAGTAAATACTCGATCATCTTACATAGGTACACGATTGTTTTACTTATATTTTATATACCTACTACTACTAATAAAGCTGACAAGGTACATTTATTATTACATGTGGATAACAACATGTAATAATAAATTTACCTTGTCAGCTGTTAAGTTACAGGGCTAGCAAGTTTCCATGGGAACGAATAAAGCGTACTCGGGGCGCGCCAATGAGTACGTACTCGTAAATATACAAATACAGGCAGTGCCTCACGATTTTGCCCGTTCCTTGGGGAATTTTTGCATGAAGTCACAAACCTCTTGAATTACCTACTCTGTATGTTAGTTAAAACCTTATGAAGATCCCTAGAGTAGTTTTTCAGTGTCAATTACGTACAGACATAGAGCTTTTTGGGACATTTTTTATAATATTACAGAAGATAATCTATACTATAATATTATAAAGCTGAAGAGTTTGTTTTGTTTGTTTGTTTAAACGCGCTAATCTCAGAAACTACTGAACCGATTTGAATAATTCTTTCACTGTTAGATAGTCTATTTATCGAGGAAGGCTATAGGCTACATTTTATCCCGGATTTCCTACGGGAACGGGCACAACGCGGGTAAAACCGCGGGGCGCTGCTAGTGAAGTATACAACCTACACTAAGCTGATATCATTGAAATCTACTATCTTATTTATTTGATAAGTTTGTTTATGAACTTAACTATGGCATATTGTGATATTGTTACTAAGTTATGTATTTAATATTCAGAAATAGTTGAGGGCGTCTTATTAAAATTAAAGACAAAAATCACAAATATCAAATGTCACTTTAATTCTAGAATTTATTTGTATCTAGACATGAGACATATCTCAATGTACAAACCAAACTTACAATTAGAAGATCGACTTATAAAGTAATGTAATCACTAGATGACAATTAGGTATCAAGATTTACTGTAATTTTAAAAGGAATGAAAATTAAATCTATCGTCCCTCGATGTAGGTGGACAGCTCAATTTCTTCAGGCAACTCGGTGATGTTGACATCGAAGCGGTCTTGGACTTCGTTGAGGATCTTGGCGTCTCCCTCGTCGGACACCATGGTGATGGCGAGGCCTTTAGTACCGAATCTTCCAGCTCGGGCGACGCGATGCAGGTACGTGTCAGAATCCTCTGGCATGTCATAGTTGAACACAATGTTCACTCTTTCGATATCCATTCCTCTTCCGAATAGGTTAGTGGCGACCAGAATACGCTTCTGGAAGTCCTTGAACTGCTGGTAGCGGGACAGACGCTCATCCTGGGTCATACTTCTGTGTATCCCAATAGCAGGGAAGTTCTGGTCGGTGAGAAGTTGAGCGAGAGCTATACAGCGCTGAACAGACTTCACAAATATAACTACTTGGTTGAATTCCAACACATCAAGGAGTTCGAATAGCTTCTTGTTCTTCTCGTTTTCCTTCAGCTTGACGTAATGCTGTTGCAGACCGTGCAGGGTCAGCTTGGCTTCATCGTCTACATACACCTCCATAGGGTCCTGCATAAACTTCTTGCACACCGGCCTGATTTCTTTGCTGAGTGTGGCCGAGAACATCATCACTTGCTTACCATGGGGAGTATTCCTGAATATCTCCTGGACATCCCGTCTCATGTCCAGGGACTCCAACATTTTGTCGCATTCGTCAAGAATGAAGTGTTTCAAATGCTTCAGGTTTAGTTTCTTGCTGTTGACGAGCGCGAGGATCCTGCCGGGGGTTCCGACGACAATATGCGGGCAGGCAGTCTTGAGCACCTCCTCATCTTTTTGGATGGGCATACCGCCGAAGAACACCGACACTCGGACACCCGGCATGTACTTGGAGAATCTCTCGTACTCCTTACTGATTTGGAAGGCGAGCTCCCTCGTATGACACATCACGAGCACGTATACGTGGTTCTCGGAGGGCTCCAACTGTTGTAGCGTCGCCAAAACAAACACGGCGGTCTTCCCCATACCGGATTTTGCTTGACACAGGATGTCCATACTAAGGACGGCTTGGGGAATGCACTCATGTTGCACCTCAGACGGATGCTCGAAACCGCAGTCCACTATAGCTCGCAGTATTTCTGGTTTCAGAAGGAAATCTCTAAATCCTGAACTGTGGATAGATACGTAAGATCCCTTAACCTCTTTCTTTGGAGCCACTTCGGTGGCTCCATCCGCGGCCTGCTGATCTGCCTGCTCTTCATCTTCGTAGTCGAGAAGATCGTCGTTGTCTGCCATTATGTGGATATACGGTAACTAATTGAGATTTCACTAAACACTAGCCGGTGTAACACGTGAAATTTATTTGTAATTTTCACTGTTTCACAATAATGGCGGCTAGAATTTTTGGCGTCAATTCTTTTTTTTTTTATGATTCATTTCATTCCATTCATCACAGACTATAAAGTACAAACAACACCGACAGAATACACAGATTATAACAAAAAGTTCCGTTTCATTCCACTGAGTCAACCAATCAACTTAGCATTATGGTGTTCTCTTTCTTATCTTTCTTAATACGAGAGAAAGAGATATGAGTATGTTGAATTAAGTTCCGCTACTCGACAATAGATGGCGTTGTAATAAAAGTCTTTGCACAATTACCTCGCTATTCCATAGGTGGCCCTTTTTTACTTTCAATAAATTAAAAATTAAGGGAAGGGTTCTGGAGGTAGAAATTACTAGAATAAAACAAACTTTGTTCTTTCTATATTTACTAAGATTTTCATTAATTTTCATTAACCACCTATGTAGTTAATTATTCAAAATCTACAATTTCATCTAGCGACTAGGGTGTAGAAAAAAATAATGAGAACAGTGACATTTCCTTACTTAAACCTAAATATTTTAATTTATTTAATTCTTAATTATTATTGCAGACAATTTTATTTATTTGCAGTCCAATATCTTAATTTGTATTTTTATTAATCAGACAATTATTTTTATTAATATTTCACTACAGATTTCAGTCATTTGACTTCAATTTTGCTACTAACTCACTCACATGACTTCAACTTTGCTACTCACTCTTTACACTTCAAATTAGCTGATTTCATTACAAACGCATCACTGACTGAATTTCGTCTAACATTTTTCACTATAAGGCTTCAGCGGTTTAAACTCTGCATTTCCACTAAGATAGGAATCAACGAAATTTTGTACTGAATCCGTAGTGATTTCGTCGCCATATTTCATTGTGACCATTCTTTGTTTGGGGAAGTCGATAGCAGTTAGCAGTGGGACAGCGTCGTCTAAACAGATGTGTTCTCTGAGCATGTCTGCGCAATCTGTGCCGTCTATGCCTATGAAGAACATGACATGTTTGAACGGTTTCTTTTTGATTCTGGAGTGTTTTGAAGTGGGGTAGTCAAAGTCCATGGTTTCGTCGTCCGAAGAGTTCTGATAGGGACAGAACCCTGGGAACTGAATGATGCATTCTTCATAGTAAGACTCGGCGGATGGCGTTAGCACGGATTCGGCGAATTCGATTTCTGAATCTTCGTCATCTGTGGATTAAGGTGTTGATTAATTTGGAGGTTGGAAATAGCAGTTAGGTACTATAAGAAAAGGTAGCAGACTTGGATTGATTTAAATACTTATGTACTAAGTAGGTATTTCTTGAGGAAGTCTTCTAGTCTAACGTCGCTCTGATTTTTTAACCGACTTAAAAAAGGAGGTTATCAATTCGACCCGTATGTGTCGTGGTTATTACCAACTAGGTGTTCCTGCGATGTCATAGATGGCGCTAGTGTGAACATTTACACATAAATTGTGTAGAGAAGAAATCACCTTCCTGTTTATATAATTAGTATTTGAGGGTTTGAAATGACTTCAAATCTGCTCATAAAACACTAAGATGTTACGGGGAAGTTAAGAGTTTCTTACCAATGAATAGCACAACGGCGGGATGTCGGGCCATTTTGAGGAGTGCCTGTTCCGTGAGCACGGAGACGGGACGCTGAGCCCACGGGAAGTTCTGGAATGATAACGAGTAAGTTATGTAGCTAGTAGCTGTAAGTAATAGTAGTACTTAGTAGTATGTAGTAGATACAAAATTTTGACAAGTGAGGACAAGTTTTTTAAAGGAAATAGAAAAACGATGTTTTGGGACGACTCTTTATTGATAAACTAGCAGCGCCCCGCAGTTTTACCCGCGTTGTACCCGTTCCGCGGGAATTTTAGAATTACGCCACGAGCGCTGTTAGTAAGCGTTTTTGAATAAGACCCTTAATCTTCTCTCAACCCCTGTCTCAGCTAATCTACTTACCAGCGCCAGTGGATCAGCCGCGAGATGCCGTCTGCCGTTCCCAGCCAGCACCCTGCCCTGCCCGTCAGTGATGACGACGGCGGGGATGCCCGCGACCCCGAGCGCGGCGGGCAGCGCCGCGCGGGCTTCAGGGTGCCCCCAGCCCACCGATAGGGCTCCCACGCTTGATACTGACTGGACAGTGCGGTTGTACGACTGTTCGCTTCTGTGGATATGAAGGTTGGAACGAATATGACTTCAGGTGTAAGCAGTTTTAATTTAAGTTAAAAATTAGATTAAATAAAGGATATGGAAAAAATATTTAAAAATCCACTTCATCATGATATGACTTTAAATAAAAAAGTTCGACAGCTTTGGGAGGGCAGGATTGTTCGTTTATGATAAGGACGTACGTAGTTTGAAGAAATTATGTATCTAGGTGTTTTATGTGGATTAATGAGACCACCTGATGAATTTAAGCAGCTTAAGAACCAAACACAACAAACAAATATCTCTATCCATCTCTAGTAATGAAATAAAATTATAGTTTAAAAAAACTAAAAAAACACGCTTTTATTGCAAATTGAACTAAAAACTAGAAAATAATTTTTCTCCTCAAATCAAAATTATAATAAAATTTAAGTTGTAACACAATGATTTAATTCAGAGTAAAAAGCGTGGGGTGCATTTTACTGTAGTTCATAACTATCCTCTCATAGATAGTTACCAATGATGATTGTAATATTTAAAAATGTTAAGCACCCCACGCTTTTTACTCTGAATTGAATCATTGTGTTACAATTACAACTTAAATTTTATTATAATTTTGATTTGAGGAGAAAAATTATTTTCTAGTTTTTAGTTCAATTTGCAATAAAAGCGTGTTTTTTTAGTTTTTTTAAACTATAATTTTATTTTTTATTTTTTAGTAAGCATAACATTATATGCAACTTTTCATCCCGTAATTCCCACGGGAACGGGCCCATCACGGGAAAACCACGGGACGCTGTTAGTGTCTGTCTAGTACCATTTAGTAAAATAAAACAGAACTCCCGTTCCGTCCCACAGCGAGCGCCCGTTGATGTCTTTTATATGAAGTAATAATTTTTTAGTAAATCTGGCAAATCCATTAAGGATAATGGGAAACTGTTATTAAATTATTGCATTGTCATCGGTCCTTGATACGTATGCAAAGTTTCAAATTAATCAGACTTCTGGAAGTTGGTGAAAATGATGTTCAAAGATTCCATTACATACGTACGTACATACAGGCCAAGCTAATAAAAGCGTGTTAAAAAGCGTGTTAATAAAAAAAAAAGCGAAACATACTATCAAGACATCACTATGTCATAAATTGAGCAAGACATTTAACCACTTATACCTATACTATTTATGTAGTATATATATTAGCAGCGCCCTGCGGTTTTACCTGCGTTGTGCCCGTTCCCGTGGGAATTTCGGGAATTTTTATACATATTAAACTTCCTCTTGAATCACTATATCAATTAAAAAAACCGCATCAAAATTCGTTGCGTATTTTTAAAGAATAAGCATACACAGGGAGAGACAGCGGAAAGCGACTTCGTTTTATACTATAAGCAGCGCCCCGCGGTTTTACCCGCGTTGTGCCCGTTCCCGTGGGAATTTCGGGATTTTTTTTACATAAAAACCTTCCTCTTGAATCACTCTACCTATTACAAAAAACCGCATCAAAATCCGTTGCGTAATTTTAAAGATTTAAGCATACAGACAGACAAACAGACAGACACGAAAAAGAGACGACTTTATTTTATACTATGTAGTGATAGTGAAGTAATTTCTCCCACTTATATCTTCTACGGAAGATCAAAGTGCCTACGTCTCCTGTATTCCCTACCAACATGTAAACATACCGAGAACAATACTCCATGCGTATCCACTCACATAATCGCACACGGAATGAAGCCCGCTATCTTATCGTACAGTGCAATGAATAGGAATCATCCTTTATTAGCAACTTCGTATAATTGAGAGTATACTTGAAGGGTAGGTTTCACGTAATGAGATCCGAGGGTACAGGTTTAAGTGTTGAGGGTGGAAGGGGGACGTGAGGCAGCATATACTGAGGGAGGGTTGCTTTATCTTACGTTTACGCGCCAGTAACGTTAACACTAAATGTCAGTCTCGGCAGACGTAAGAAAACACAAAATGTCAGTTTTGAAAATGAAATATTGTGCCTTTTATATAACTTTATCAGTCTGTTATTTAAGTTATGTTAGGCTTTGTATTTAACAGACATTTAACAGCATAAAAATTGTGAACTTTTTAACGAATGTATGTTCGTTAAAAAGCCAACCGTTTAAAAACCAACCGTTTAAAAAAAACACCTTAAGTTACATGGTACTTATTTAAAACCTCTGCTTATTGGTAGCGGTAGTGGCGCTGCTTGTGGTTTTACCCGCGTTATGCCTATCCCGTGGGAATTTCGGGATGGATTATAGCCTGTAACTTTCCCGTTGAATGTGGCTATCTATTACAAAAAGAATTATTCCAATCGGACAGGTAATTCCCGAGAATAACCCGACCATACAAACAAACAAAGGTAGAGACTTTACCTCTTTACAATATTAGTATAGAAATAAGTCTATGGTATAGAAAATGTCATTTTAGAAACTATAAGCAAAGACCACAGACACTGCAGATAAAGTACTCGGAAGTTAACTACCATTGTGCCTAATGTACCTTACTACAAGTAAGTAATCTCGCTCATAAAACTGTCCCCAAGTTTATCTCGTTCAATAAAGTTCCCGAGCTAACCTAACTATGTACTTAATACCAGAGCGATCACACGGAACAAATATGAAGCCATCGAGTTATCTACGTTCGAGACATTAGGGTTTAATGTCGAGAACTCGTGGTAGTTTAATCGACTTGAAATATGAAGATATGAGTTTACTCTTCCATGGAGGGAGGGTTTTGCAGGATTATTATAAATTGGTGGTAGTTAATAAGTTTATCTATATACATATAAATAAAATTATGAGTAAAATAACCCCTTTTGAAATAACTACTTGCATATGAATATATATTCTTCTTATCGAGTGGATGGTCAACCTGACCAATCCTGGTGTCAGAGTTATTGAGCCGCCAAAGGCCAAAATATATATTAAACGGTAGGTATAACATAATAACATTATGTATTTACAACTTCTGTATGTCTGTTGTTTCGGCTGATCTCTGAAATGGCTGGACCGATTTTGGCGGGACTTATACTGGCGGGTAGCTGATGTAATAAGGAGTAACTTACACTTTTTTTGCTAAATTCTACGCGGACGAAGTCGCGGGCTCAGCTAGTTTCAAATAAAAATATAACGGTATTTTAAACAATGCTACACGCATTCTATGCCATTATAGGTATGCACACTCTAAGCTGTTCTATGCACATTCTAAGCATAAGCTATGCCAGAAAGTGCAAACTATAATGAGTTTCATACTCAAAATTCAAACAAACTGTAGACTACCCCTAACTTGACTTTTCCGGGCATCAATTCTCTTGACAGTGACACCCTTCCGTATTTCAAAGAGTACACCCCACAAATCAATTGCGGTACATCTACAAATCAATCTGACGTCTGGGTTCCACTTCATCCTGTAATCCGCCGTCAATCGGCTGTCCTCAATAGCCCGATACCGAATAGCGATCCATTGTGAAGCGGCCGCCATTTTTATTTTTTCCCACTGTTTTTCTCCCGCGCGTCATTATACGCGGGTATAAAGGAAATGGCTGCGTGTTGATGTTTAAAAAAGAATTGAGTTTTATTTTTTTGGTTGCGTATTTGTTCGGTAGGTGCAACTAATTATTACATAGTCAGATAAAGTCTTTGTATATTAATTCCATGGATAAAGTATCTTCATTTACTTTATTTTATAAAAAACTAGCAGTGTTCCGCGGTTTCACCCGCGTTGTGCCCGTTCCCGAAGGAATTACGGGAATTTTTATACTTTTATTTTTATACTAACTTTTATACAAAGGGACAGACAGACAGACAGACAGCGGAAAGCGGCGTGAAAATAATTTAGAACTTTTTAAAGTGTTCCTTTCCTTACAGAACAATGATAAAACAGTCCTTATAAAACAATAAAAATAACATAAAAATACGCCAATTTATAATTTACAGGATTAATTTGTAATTGCCAAAGAGTTTTCCTCTCGCTAATGGAACATTCGGGAGCCGTCCGACCCTTCAGAACATTAATTAAAAGAAAAAGTCCAAGTTACCGCTTTAACAAATAAGTATTTGTATGGAAATAAGAATAAGCCATTTTGTTTATCCACTCAATTTAAAACGAATACATTTTACGTGACATTTTGTTCATTGAAATACTGGGTTCACAAAATGACTAAATTGTATTTTGTCTTTGCCCGATTTTGACTACATTTCAAACATGGCTCAGGTTTGAAATCACCAACCCGCATTAGGCAAGCGTGGTGATTACGCCGAATTCTCCTCACTGTACTGATATCTTCATTGACATGAGAGACCTGTAATGTCCCAGCAGTGGGACATTACAGGCTAATATTTTATTTTTCTCTCTTTCTTTCGCATAGTGAGGCTGAAATTAAAATTTATCCTGCCTGTACTATTTTATGAAATTTTCAGTAAAATTTTACATAAAAGTTTCAACCTTCAAGTTGAAACAAAAGTGTATATAGGCCTGTTACCCTGTTACTTCAAGAAACCTCAAGTTACCAAAAATAAAACAACAACAACGTTTCGTAACCATCATAAAGTTTCGCAACTGAACCCGGGTAAACGTCATAAACCGGTCGTAATCCGGGAGTGCGTTATCTCCGCGCGCAGACCCGGTTATTGCGCTGCGATAAATACGAACCCGGTTTATTTATACGTTCGCTTTTGGGGATATATTTTATTATATTGTTTGTAAGACTAAGATGACGGGTAAAAATGGGGGGGTCTGGCGTTTTTATTTGAGTTTCTTTGGGTAGATTAAGATATGTAAGATAAAATGAATGAATAACAATGACATAAAAAATAATACAATGGACAAAACTACAGATGTTTGCCAAGTGTAATTTGATCGTCTTATAATCGTCTTATTTTTTCAACTAATATTCAAAACAAATGAGTACTTAATAGTCTCGATTCTAGATATAAATAATTTGTATAGCTAATAGCCAAATCTGTCAAACCACGTCCACGTAAAAGACCAAGAAAAATCAATAATTGTATCTTCACAATTTTTTGAGTTTCTAACAAAAAATATAAACTTTATTTTACAAAACAAAGCATTCAGGGGTAAGTGTGAAACACTTATTTATTAAACACCTTTATAACCGGATTTTCTTGTGAAACCCGGGTAAAAAAGCCACGTACATCCGGTTCACTTTGATCGTCAGCCGGGCATTAAGGGCCGCTCGTGAGATAAAAACGCCATTAACCTAATAGATATCCCTACTTGACGGCTTTACCCGGCTCGATTGTTATCCGGGCCGATGTTGCGATCATTATTTTTCAAGTAAATGGGGTTTAACGTCAGTTCTTGTTTATATTTTCTTAACAATTTATGACAGTGCTTATAAATCCAGCTTTCACAACATTTTTTGATGAATCAATGAATTTAACGTGTAACGCAAAAATAATGGAATTATTAATTTTATTTCATTTCGAGTAGGAGTGGCCAACACTAGTGTCGGAGTTTTTACACCACCTAAAGGCCTCCGACAAGGTCTAACGATTAAAATCACCAGGACCGACTACTTAATGTGCTCTCCAAAGAATGGTAGCGCTCAGATAGAAAAGCCACTATCGGCTACCCATCCCAGTAGAGGTCGAGCTGCACGTTGCTTAACAATCGAAGAAAAAGGGAATGTTTAAGTTAGATAACTGTACTTGTGGTAACTTCAAAATTTGTGTAAGTTCATTACGTAAGACTTTGTTACAACATTGATATGAGAACAAAAGTTAGAGACATGGATAGCGATAAAGATGCATATAACTGGTTAATTCTTACTGGTTTAAGCGAACAGTTATAATTGGAACTCCATTAACACTTCGCTTTTATTTAATATTTTTATCTGACGTTTCGACTCCTTTCAAGGAACCGTGGTCACAGAAGACTCACTTTCTTCTTCAAAAGCGACGTGTATCCATAAACGTAGTTTTAATTCAAAATATAGGTACATTTTAGGCCCTAGATAGGACTCTAGATACAATAAAAACGTTAAATACAAAAAAAACCTAAATACTGATTGAAAAACCTCTATACATTTGCAAAGGTTCCGAAAGGTACACCCATACATCCATTTTGTATATAGGTATACGAGTATTTTACAATAGTCCCAAACATTTCTACCGAAAACAATAAAGCCCGCGCGTTAGGACCCGGTTTATTCCGGTTTGATCCGGTTGAAAGACATTCAAGTTTATCCGGGTACGATCTTCCGTCCACCCGGTTATAAACATACGGTGCAGATCAGGAGGTATTTGTGAATTTGGAACTCTGTCGTTTTAAGATAGTTTCCTTTATGTTGACTTTTGTAAAGGATAAAGTGGTCTAAGGCTGCGTGTACACGAGGTAGGTCCAGGGTAGTAGAATAAACGTAACAAGTAATATCTACTCTATTATAAGAACGTTGAAGAGTTCGTTTTTATGTCTGTTAGAAGGCACCAATCTCAGAACGACCAATCGGATTTGAATAATTATTTTTGTAATGGAACGGGAATAGGAAAATGGTTTTATTAGTCAGACTATAGATTTGGAGTCGATATGGAAGAAAAATATCACATAAAGCAAAGCGGAGTTGCCATAAACCATCTTTATTGATATCTGTGAAGCACCGCTCCACTGCCTCACACACGAAGCCCCTTAAAGAAGACTTCTAGTCACGAATTTAGCGGGAGCGAGAGCGGGGGCGGCTGCGGAATTGACCAATCACCGTGCTTGAAACCGATTAGATTTGTCACTTTGAACTGTCAAGTTGCACCAATCAAAGCTGTGTGTCTCATGTGTGTTGTGATTCTGTCAGGTTGCAGTCAATTATATTCAGTTATCTATCCCGTGGTGCTATCAGGTTGCGGCCAATCAGAGGTTTTGTGTCGCAACCACAGTGTCGTTACCACAATGTCACTACCATAGGTGTCACTACCATAGTGTCGTAGCGTCACTGTGATATGTAGTAGCGCCACTGGAATAGCACAGCGATGCTGCCACAGTGTCACCTGCATCGTTTCAAGCACTGTGGTTAGCCATTTCCGCTGCCATCGCCGCTACCGCCCCGCCCAGTTCATCACTCAGGCCTTAAACTTGACTTCTAAATACGGTTAGTGTTCCTCAGTGCGACAAGGTTGTAAGAATCCTTTGGCAACAACTGAACGCTTCGCCGACTTTCTTAAATAGCTTCTGATCGTCAGATTTGTGCGGAAACTTGAGGGGATTAGTGCAAACTAACTTGAGATGAGGTGAAGGAACTATGAGTAGGCATGGGTTGTGGTGGAGAGTCTTATGAAGTAAACATCATTGAGCGTCGATAGTCGATGACTTTTTAACATTAGCTAGCTTTAGCTTTATTTATACTTTTGTGATGACGTCTGAGTCTTTGTGGAGCCATTGAGATTATTTTTAACTAGTAGCGCCCCGTGGTTTTAATCGCTTCTGCCCGTTGACACCAGGATTGGTCAGGTTGACCATCCACTCGATGAAGAAGAAGACTGTAAAGTTTCATCCTAATCCGTTCAGTAATTTTTTCGTGAAAGAGTACCAAACATAAGTAAGTATACATCCTCACAAACTTTCGCATTTATAATATACTAGCAGCGCCCCGCGGTTTTACCCGCGTTGTGCCCGTTCCCGTGGGAATTTCGGGAATTTTTTAACATAAAAACCTTCCTCTTGAATCACTCTACCTATTACAAAAAACCGCATCAAAATCCGTTGCGTAATTTTAAAGATTTAAGCATACAGACAGACAAACAGTGTGACAGACACGAAAAAGAGACGACTTTATTTTATACTATGTAGTGAAGTAGGATAGTACTTTCGTCTCTCCAGTACTGTGCTAGTTCAAAATGAGTTTGTAAACTTCAACACACATCTCTCTGGACGGCCGGAGATGAACTTCAAACTTTGTAGTCTATACCGTACAAACCTATACTATAAGACCTATTTATAATGTCTATAGTCTTACCTGTATGTTGGCCACAGACAATGTCTGGAGTTCGACCGAAGTTTAATAGCATTACAGTTGCGTGCACTAAAACGTATGTACCTGGACTTGAAAAGGGATTAATGAAGTTTTGGGTTATACTATCAGAATCCGCGTTCCGTAGTGTTAGCCGCGTTGTACTCGTTCCCGCGGGAATTTTGGGATAAAATGTATCCCCTGTGTTATTCTGATGTATAACCTATATTACTGTAAAATTTCATCCAAATCCGTTCAGTACGTTTATCGTGAAAGAGTAACAAACATACATACATCAATCCTCACATTTCGCATTTATAATATTAGTAGGATTAGTAGTATAGTCGTCGTTCACCACTGTGGCATCCCAATTACACGCTGTATACAAACAAACCAACCGAATCAATAAAGTTATAACTAACCACTAATAAATATCCGGTTTTGTTCTATACCCGGGTAATGTCGCACCGCATGTGGTGTTCACTGTCCAACGTAAATTGGTCTAACATTTTGCAAGTACCTGTACATTAGTTACGGGATTGTGTAGATGTAGAGATCAAGTTATTTTGGTCTCGTTTCAATTATTTGTGTGTGTGAGACTCTAGGGATGTCGGCCTAATATCTAATGGTTTATTAATAATATATCCGGGTTATTTGCGTTTGTCGTTAGTGGTTATCAGGGTTATTAGATATACCTTTGTGTGTGTTACTAATAGTGGGTGGATATGGGATAGGATATGTGTTTAATTATGTAAAACGAGCTCTATCTATACTGACATTCTTCTCATAAAGTATTTGTGTATGTATGTAATGTATTGTAATGAAATGAAATGAAATGAAAAAAATGAAAAAATGAAATTTCATTTGTGTATGTATGTGTAATGAAATGAAATGAAATGAAAAAAATGAAATTTCATTTGTGTATGTATGTGTAGTAGTATCATTTATATAGCATATTACAAGCTTATAGGGCTAACTTTGGATCTAATTAACCGTGTGTGAATTTATCCGGGTATATTATATTAATTAATATTATAAAGAGGTAAAGTTTTTAACTCTGTTTGTTTGTTTGTAAGGGCTAATCTCAGAAACTACCACTCCGATTTCAATAATTATTTTGTAAAGAATAGCCACATTCAACGGGTGAGTTACATTTTATTTTTCATCCCTAAATTGCCACGGGAACGGACAGAACGCCTGTAAAACCGTGGGGCGCAGCTAGTTAAAAATAATCTTAGTGGCTCTACAAAGACTTTAAGACGAAATCACAGAAGTCGCTCGCTTTTTACGCTCGCTCGTTCATGGTTCAGTTAGCCAGCTTGCATGAACCCGTTTAATCTAACCACGTATTTCAATACCTTCATTTAAACCACGAAATACAAAAGTGTACGAGTAAATACTTCCCTGATTTAACCACAGTATTTTATATTGTCGTTGCACGTTAAGCTGTCGGTCCCGGTTGTTTCAATCGTTAGACCATGTCGGAGGCCTTTAGGCGGCCTAAAAACTCCGACATCAGGGTTGGCCACTAACCTGTTCAAAATGAATGAACTAAATGAATGAATGAACTGTATTGAACTATGGATTGTATCAATCACTAGCTGTGCCCCGCGGTTTCACCCGCAGCGCCCCCGTTCCCGTGGGAATTTTGAGATTTTTATTCCCTATAAACCTCACGGAACCCCCTTTCCAACGAATGCAAAACCGTGGAAATCGGTTCGTGCGTTCTGGAGTTATAGCGTCAGGGAGGAAAACCCGACTTATATAGTAGATTACAAAATACACCCGCAACTCAACCACGACACAATACAATAACTAGTTATAATGAAAACCAATAACTCACTCACGACCCCCCCCCCCCCCCCCCCCCCGGGGTGGCAGACAGGGTGACGTCCCCCCTAGCTCACCACGTCACCACCAGGTGAAGAGACTACCTGAGTTAGTTGTAGTATTGGTTTTAGTATTAGTTGTAGGTTTGAATTTATTGGATACTAGCAGCGCCCCGAGGTTTTACCCGCGTTGTGTCCATTCCTGTGGGAATTTCGGGATGAAAAATATATGTTACTCGTGGATAATGTAGCTTTCGAATGGTGAAAGAATTTTTAAAAACGATCCAGTAGTTTTTGAGCCTATTCATTACAACCAAACAAACAAAGTTTTCCTCTATAGAATATTAGTATAGATGTTTTGTCTGGGTGATAAACTTTGTAGCACAGAGTTTGTATAGGTTTCAGTTTGGTGACATTTTCAAAAAGAGGGGTGTTTTGCGGTAAAGGATGTGTTTGACAAAATATTTGCTTTTGAGTTAGTGGCATGATAGCTACAAAAGATACAAATTGATCTTTTGATACACACTTACTTACATTGTACTTTGACAGACAAAATATCGGGGGGACTTAAATCTACAAGGACTTGTCTTTATTATCATACTAGCAGCGCCCCGCGGTTTTACCCGCGTTGTGCCCGTTCCCGTGGGAATTTCGGGAATTTTTTTACATATAAACCTTCCTCTTGAATCACTCTACCTATTACAAAAAACCGCATCAAAATCCGTTGCGTAATTTTAAAGATTTCAGCATACAGACAGACAAACAGTGTGACAGACACGAAAAAGAGACGACTTTATTTTATACTATGTAGTGACTATGTAGTGATTAGTCGCGCCCCGCGGTTTCGCCCGCATTGTACCCATTCCCGCGGGAATTTCGCGACAAAAAGTAGACTATGTCCTTTCTCAGGCTCTGGACTAACTGTGTACAAATCGGTTCCGTAGTTTTGGCGTGAAAGCGTATCAGACAGACAGACAGACAGACAGATTTACTTTCGCATTTATAATATTAGTTAGGAAGTTAGGATTGTTGTACAGCAGACTTCTGACTTCATGTCAAACGTTATTTTCCCTTCGTTCATTATTTACGAGTTCGTAAAGAAACGGCAGACCGCGTTTATTGAACACATTTCACAAGAAATATTTTAATATTTATATTGTAAGGCTTGGTTCAGAATAGCGGAAAAAATGTTAGCTGAAGTATATTTTGTATACAAATTAATATAAAGGCTTGGTATAGAATTCTTAGCGATAAATAAAAGCGCTCACTGAAGTAAAAAAATAAGTATTAGTCTGTAATGCCCCCCTGTTGGGCTAAAGCATCTCATCTCACCGAAGATATCAGCACAGTGAGGAAGATTCCTTGCCTAATTGCGGGTTGGTGATCTCAAACCTGAGTAGAAAACATGTTTTCATAGCATAGAATTAGATTGTACAAATTCTTGGGTCAGGCAGACGACATGACCTACCTGACCTTGTTATAAATAGCTTCGTTTCAGCTGTGCTGAAGTTCGTAACTTGAAGTTTTAGTTGTCAGTTACGTGGCGATGATCTTATAGGTTAGCATGTTGTGTATCATATTTAAAACTCGTTAAACTAATTAAAACATTTGTTTTTGAAAGTAGCAAGTCCAAACCACCCTTAACACAACGCGACGTCAGACCAATGAAATGTTTGTCAGTACAGTGTACATAATTTGATATTCTTCATAAATATAAATACCCCCGCCCCACCCTCGGGGGCGAACGGGGGCTACGGGGGCAAAGTTACTGGAACGACAGCAATGCTCTTTTATTGCCAACAATTGCGCATTTCAGTGAGTTTAAGAAGCAATGTTGCTTGCGATTGCGAGTCTAGATAGTGGTTTCTTAAGGGAATTCGTATGTATTATTATTTCATGCTGTTGTACCGAAAACCACAATATAGTAGACTGTAAAACGCATATTCTCGATTTGAATAAGTAACGTAATCGTATGTTATGTAGTTTTCAGCTTAAGAAAATAACATTTTTGAACAGAGCGCTACATTTTGAAAAAATCAACATGAGCCTCTTCCAATTCTCGTTCAAGATTATGTTGATTAATTTACACAACTAGACGTCGGGTCGGCGCAAAAAATACGTCTCAGTGAATAAGACCTCATTTGAAAAGTGAGCTCTTATTTTATTCATAAGATTTGCTACTTTATTGCTAAGTGTCATGGTTGTAATTAGGTTGAACTTCGAACTGTTTTAAACGTTTGTTTCAGTTCGGTAGGAAACAAAATAAGCTGTCACACGTCATCCACGCGGACAGTATTTAGCTTTGATATTGTACGTGACCCGATATCTAGTTGTGTATTGTTGATTGAAGATTTTACACTTAAACGTAATCTATAGTTGACTCAAGCCCAATGACTTTATATTCAAACATCAAATTCATGCCCTCGCCTAAAATCCCAAAATCTATGGTAGATCATCAATCGAAAATCTATGGTAGACCATCAGGGTCTCATCTCAAAATGTTTGATTGCTCTCAGCCTAACATCTACATCTCTATGGGAAAAAATTCTCTTATGTAAGTTTGAGTAGGTTAGTGACCAACCCTGGTGTCGAGTTTTTAGACCGCCTAAAGGCCTCCGACATGGTCTGACGATTGAAACAACCGGGACCGACTGCTTAACGTGCCCTCCAAAGCAAGGTATCTCTATGGCAAAAATTGATCTCAATACGAGTACATCACTATTGTTTTACTATTAATTTAAACGTACGTTAATGTCATTATTATTTATTTAATCCTGAGGTGCCGCAGTGCGGGGAGAGACGCTGTCGCGAGCGCTTCACCCACCTCCTGATGAAGGTCACCGTATGTGACCGAAACGTGTTGAGGGACAACTGAACAGTAACCTCCGCGTACGTAAGTTCCCGTTTAAATAAATAATAATTACTATTGTTTCCAAAATTCGCTGATACACTCCATTAACGCCAAGCCTTTAAGTCCTTCATACTCGATCTACAAACAAACGAGTCAGGAGCTTTGCTTCCAACAAATAACTCTTTAAGCTCTTACGAAAACAGTTCAATTAAAATATTAATTAAATGTACGCACAACCAGCGAATCCGAACTCAGGGACGTCAAATGATTTTTACATGTAAGGTACATTATTTATTATACATTGTATAAGAGTTTTAATTGTATTTAGTGCCTAAATATGTTTAAGAAACAAAAGCCGAAGTCTTCTTCTTCATCGAGTGGATGGTCAACCTGACCAATCGTGGTGTCAGAGTTATTGAGCCGCCAAAGGCCTCTGACATGGCTCATGTAACGACTACTATCCGTAGAAAGTAACCGGGACCGACGGTTTAACGTGCCCTCCGAAGCACGGAATCATCTCACTTTTCGGGCAATTAGGTGATTCAGCCTGCAATGCCCTAACCAAACTGAGGACAGTCTCACAAAGTGATTTTTGTGAGATATCCCCAACCCCACCGGGAATCGAACCCGGAACCTCCGGATCGTGAGCCGAGCGCTCAAACCACTAGACCACGGAGGCTGTTAAGCCGAAGTCAGAAGTACGTTGGTTAAAAGTATCTCAACAAATTGTCTCATTGTTGGAAGAATAGTGTTCTAAATAATGCAGAGTAGGTACGCCACTCATAAATAAACAACGCGTCTAGACACGCGAAGAAAATAGCTGAAATATGGTAAGCGAAACGGGGGCGATCGAGCTGAGACGCAGGGCTGTCATGCACCATCTCTACTAATAAAGCTGAAGAATTTGTTTTTTGTTTGTTGGAACGCGCTATCTCAGAAACTAGCAATCTGATTTGAACAATCCTCCTCACTGTACTGATCTTCGGTGAAACGAAAGACCTTTCCCTATCAGTGACACATGTTATGTATTGTTGATCGAAGCATGGCAGGCTCACTTTATTGTTATTATAGGTAGTTACGAAACTCAAGCTTCATAAACGACGGAAACACGACAGAAGCGTTGATATTGGTAGCCTTTGGTCGCTTAACAACCAATATTGGAATCGAGATTCGAATTTTAAATTGATCGGAACGGATTCAATTCAATTTTACATTCTCTTTTTTAAACAGACCGATGTTGCCGCCATCTTTTGTTTTTGTTTGTGTCGAGTGGCAACCCTACCGCACCCCTGTGTTACGGTTATTAAGTAAGGGTAGCCACCCGCTGCAAGACGCTCCTCAACTGAATCCTAATGCGAGCGGTCGAACTGATTTCATCACTTTAAATGTTACCTTTTTGAGCCTTTTTAGCCTTCTCTACTGGGTTATTTGATTAAATAATTGACTGTATTTATTTATATTAATTTTTTTATTATTATAAAGAGAAAGTTATTTAACATTCCATAGCATGTTAGTTTTTTCGTAAATAAAATTGACATGATGGAATTCTTAATTTGATTCTGTATCGGTAATAAACCCTTTACAAGATTATCAAAAGTGTTCCATTTTTGACCGAAGTATTCCAAAAAGGCGGCAGTTCTAATAAAACCAATTTTGAAATAGGGTTTTTGCTTAACAAGTTCTTGTTTTATTGAGGTTGCTTTAAATCGATATTTATTTTGCTTATTTTAAAATATATTCCTGACAGACCAATAATTCGGACAATTGAAATATCATTGTGGTCAATTTATACTGCGACATGTCTCCAGGGAGGCCCGGGTGTGAGGGAACCTTCGTCAATGTAAACATACCCTAATACGACACAACATTGAACGGGCAAAGACAAAAATTAAAATCATAAATAAAAAAAGGTTGGGTGGAAATATTGTTTATTCATTTTTCCTACTTAATATTATAAATGCCAAAGTTTGTGAGGATGTACGATAAAGCACGTATGTTTGTTACTCTTTCACGCAGACTACTGAACGGATTTGGATTTAACTTTACAGTAATGTATGTTATACATTGCTCGACCCAGAAAACATATTATATGCCACATTATTTTAAAAAATCTTATTAGAATGTTACTATTAAAAAGGGTATTTAGAAGTTTCAACTTGATAAATAAAGTACGTTCAACATTTTCTTAACTTTCATGACTTTTCCTGACTGTACCAATCAATACGAAATTGCCAGTAACCGTACACACAGCTATCTGTGAAAGCGACGTATAGAAATCTCCATTGTATTATAATTGAGTCGAGTTTCTCGGAAGTTAGTCTGCCGCTAATTACCGTAAGCGAATACTTCTTATCTTATTCTTGACTTCTTCTTATTGATCGGATAATGTGGAAACGCTCTTAGGGTCGACACTGCGTTAAGTGTGATGTTTCTATCTCAAACCATGATCAAAAGAACTAAAAGGTTTAAGTTATGATTTTAGTTTAGCTCGTGAAGTAGGATAAAGTTGATTCATCGAGTGGTAATGGTGAGATTGTTAGTAGTTGCTGTCGAGCTCGCTATTGCTCCTGAGGAGGAAAAAGGAGGAAATCACTTAAGATTTTATTTCATTCTCACCCTATCTCTAAACTTTTTCCTCTTCAGGAGTAGTCTCTTCGGGTGGAAAATTGAACATTGGTCCATATTTTGGTATAAGTAAGAAAAAATAGAGTATAGGTTGTCCACCTACCTGTCACTGGAGACGAGTATGAGCTGCGTGTTCGCGTATTTGGCGCGTCGCTTGCGAACCGCCGCCAGCGCAGAACAGAGGCTCGGGGAGAACGTGCGGCACGGGGGACACTGTGACAGATGCATAATATGTAAGGGTATGAGAAAACCTCCATCTAACTGGAGCAAGGGCAAACGGAGACATGACTTTAAATGCTACTTAATCTTTAGTTTGTAATATTTTCAGAAATGAGAGGCCGTTGTACCATCAAAAAATGTATCGATCAGTTTTATGATAAATCGTTGCAGTTTATCGGTTTTCATTGGCAGTTCTTTGGCCCAACACAGTATAAAAAACCGGCCAACAGCAAGTCGGACTCGCGCACGGAGGGTTCCGTACTTTAAAAAACGGCAAAAAATCACGTTTATTGTATGGGAGCCCCCTTGAATATTTGTTTTATTTTATTTTTAGTATTTGTTATTATAGCGGCAATAGAAATAAAAAATTCAACTGTCTAGCTATCACCGTTCTTGAGATACAGCCTGGTGACAGACGGACGGACGGACAGCGCAGTCTTAGTAATAGGGTCCTGTTTTTACCCTTTGGGTACGGAACCCTAAAAATATTAGACTGTAACATTGTATCACTTACCCAATGAGCAGCAAAGTAAAACACCCTGACAGCATCCTCAGGCAGTTCCTCGTAGAGCTTCGTGTCCCCATCCCCCTGGAGCTGCACGCCCCGGAGCACCTCGTGCAGCGGCGGCGCGGGCCAGGGGAAGCGCTCGCCCCGCGGGTCCCCGAGCAGGGCCTCGCGCACCGCCCGGCCCCGGATCACCAGGGTGGGGACTCCCACTGCTATACTGTACTTTTGGGTGAGGCGGCGCTGGGGACAAAAGATTTGAAGTAAAGTAAATTCGAGTAGTTTAGTGGCCAACCCTGGTGTCGGAGTGTTTAGACCACAGGCCTCAGAAATGGTTTCAAAGTCAAAGTCAAATATTTTTATTCAGTTTTGGCCCCATAGAGGCTCTTTTGAACGAACCACCCATTCGGAAGAACATCAGCAGAGAAGAATGGGCAAGAAACTCTGCTGGTTATTTTTTAAAATCAAGGTATAATACAATCGAATACTAATAAGTAAGATTACATGTCAAAATCAGGTTGTGTGGTGCAGGTTTAACGATTGAAATAACCGGGACCGCCAATTTAACGTGCCCTCCGAAGCAATAGGTAGCGCTCAGATAGAAATGCCACTATCGGCCAATCTCTTTCTAAGTTCTAAAGATTGCATGTGATCAATTCACCATTTCCGATCAAGCTTATCTGTAACCCAATATTTTGCCAAACTATTTATACTAACTATAAATTCGGTCTGTCCGTCTGTATGTCAGTCACGTCGTATACGTGAGAGGCATGCTGTTGAACGGAAGAGAAACAAGCATATTAGGAGCATTACATCATTCATGATCGAAGATAACAGCTTTGGGGTACAAGTTTGGAAAAAGAAAATGGGAGGAATTACTTATTCAAGCGAAAACCCGTCTTCAATCAAACGTGGTTTTATGAGAACTAGCACATTTTTTGAAGTCGGTTTAAAAATGGAACTATTCTATACGATATCCACTACCGAAATCTTACTAATATTATAAATGTAGTTTTTGCGTGAAAGAGTATAAAACATACGTACATACTACATTCTTACAAAGTACATAGTACCCGTTCCCGCGGGAATATGGAGCACTCTTCAAAACCACAGAGCAAGCTTCACCGCTAAACTTGTGGAACGTAAAAATTCATTCGCTTTTCATTCTTGCCAGTTCCACGATTCAAAATTCATTACGCGCCCATTCCTACTGAAACTTGGAGTCAGCAGGTTTTCATAGCTTTCGGGTTTGATTGTTCAGCGCTTTTTGTGGTAGGATTATGGGAGTGGAATTTAAGAGAATAGATGTGGAATCGCTGTGTTTTATGTAGGGGCTTGATTTCGATTAAATCATTGATTTTGCATTTTCGCTCATTCAATGCTACTACTCGTAATATTATTAATGCGAAAGTTTGTGAGGATGGATGTAGGATGGATTTGGATGAAACTTTACAGTAATATAGGTTATACATCAGAGTAACAAATAGGATACATTTTATCTTGAAATTCCCGCGGGAACGGGTACAACGCGGGTAAAACAGCGGGGCGCGGCTAGTATCTATAATCCTTCTTCCAGTCGTGTAAAAACTCACAGGCTTGTCCCACCTCCTTTCGATACCTTTTCGTTTCTAAACTCGCTTATAAAATAGTCAACGTCAGCTTGTAAACTCACAATGTCACAAACGCCACACTTGAACCATAGCCCCCCTACGAACCCGGCCACAGCTGTGGTCCACACAAATAGCCTCGCCGGAAGTCACTGCAGCTATTTTAATCTGACGCTTACCAGGAGCTGATCCGACTCAATAACAAACGTATGTTGACGACGTGTTAATTAGGAGTCTTGCATTCTTTCACAAGCCCGTGGCACAGTGGCAGTGAGAGCACTTACTGTGTCGGGGGTTGCGGGTTCGATTCAACGGAGTCAACAATATGTGAAGACATAGTTGTTGGCGACGACGCGGCGTCTGGGTGTCAATTATATATTCTTATAAAGTATTTGTGTATGCGTATGTAGTAGCATCAGTTATTTAGATTCAATTTATTTATTCTTGTAATTGGGGCAATAAATGATTACCTATTTTATTTTATTTTATGAGATCTAACTAATTGATACTATTACATATACATACACAAATATACTCATAAAATTGGCTATAAAATAACTATGTCTGTCTCGGCGGGAATCGAACCCGCGACTCCGGACACAGTAAGTGATATCACATGCCACTGTGCCAACTTGTCATTCTGATAGAAGCGAAGCAATTACTATCACTTGGCTATAGGGGCAGTCACGTCGCGTTATTTGGGCGATTCTGAAAATTCTGAAACCCACCCGGATGAGGTTTTCAATTTGTTCCCTCGCATGACATTGCACCCCTTTTCACAATTAAAAAACCCTTTCATATCCATATCCAATCCTGGTTCCATTAACAAATAGCTAATATGAAAATTTTCTGTCACATTTTGAACTTTATCTACTCAGCAATAAGAGTGTCAACAATGTCACCAGTTTTCAGTGATATTGTGATCCTTAGGGGATGAAAATAAGGGTTGTTTTGTTTCAGGGAGGCTTTTAGTGAGATTGCTTTCATTTGAGTGGCGTTGATGCTTGTTTTGTCTGGTTGTACTTTGCGTGTATGACAATACATAGTTTTTATATTAGTGTGTTGATGAAACGAAATGGCTAAACCAATTTTGATGGGATCAATGGTAAATTGTCCATGTAAAAAATAAATAACACAAAGACTACCCCACAAAGGTGTATATCAAAATCAATTTAACCCAACAATATAACTCAAGTCAAAAACACCCCAAATTCACCCAAATCACTATTACATCACCCAAATACATTTATTAGTCACTCCCTCTTTAGGGTGGCTAGCCGAGCATGTCCGGGACCGAACCCGGGACCCTGAGCACTGAACCGTGGGTGTAACTTTGCAACGTTAGTCCTTCACATGGGTACGAATTGGGAATTTGTAATTTGGATTGATGGAAGACAAAAGATTGGTCTTCATATCCTCTCGAATAATTATACTAACTTTACAAAGGATTTTTTTTTCTGCTCAAGAAAATGTATGGGTGCTACCCCATATCTGGGAAAATAACGTAAGCGCCATCTACAAAATATTCACACTAGGGACATCTATTGGATCGCGGGTGGGACTAGCGCTCAACCTTTACAAAGCTGCATTATCTATCACATTATATCATATCACAATTGGATTTTTGGTTTCAAAATATATTACCAGCTTGCATTTTATAGTATACTATCGGCGCCCCGCGGTTTTACCCGCGTTGCGCCCGTTCCCGTGAGAATTCCGGGATGAAAATAGCCTATAGCCTTCTGGTTGAATGTGGCTATCAATAACAAAAAGATTTTTTCAAATCGGACCAGTAGTTCCTGAGATTAGCGCGTTCAAACAAACAAACTCTGCAGCTTTATAATATTAGTATAAGACTATCATAAATAGACAATAGCATTTAAACACCCAGACATAACTCTATTTAATGTTCCCCTAGGTGTACCTAACTCTACCTATAGCTCTACCCTAGGATTCCTACAGTACCTAGAGCTACTATACCGCCCAGGTATAATACCTATGTTTAGGGCTAGTCTGGAACGAGCCAGCTCTCCGCTCAAGAGCCCTACACGAGACGTCAACCTGCCTCAAGGGTGCTTCCAGAATGAAATAACTTTCGTGTTTCTATGAGTTTTGTATGGGCGAAATAGGTGTTTGGAATTGGTTTCGGGAGGGGCTATTTTTGATACGACTTGGCACGATTTTGTTTTAGATTTTTGTTTTAATAAGTTGTACAACGTTAAGTATTACCTACCTAACTTTGTACGTCGAAATATGCTGTGATTGCAAAAGTGGGGTGCCAGGTTGTAATTACAGGGTGACAGTGATCAATTGTTTTTTTCGAAAAAAAGATAATCAAATTCAAGTTCAATGTTTATTTTAGGGTTCCGTACCTAAAGGGTAAGTTCGTGAAGGCTAACCTCGGTGACGGAGTTTTTAGACCGCCATAAGGCCTCTCGACATAGTCTATCGATACATATTAAACAATCAGCTGACAATTTTACGAAGAATGGTAACGCTCAGACATTGATGCTACTATCGGTCACCCATCCAAGTAAGGGCTGAGCTGGACGTTGCTTAACAATCGGCGGCGGCACATGGCAACCCTGTTAGCCATGATTAAGCTTTTTTCTTACACTGTGGTATTGTACAAGGCTTAATTATTGAAAAAATTAAAAGTAAAAAAATCCTAGAAACAGCAGATGAATAATGAATGCAATTATATCCTCAAATAACAAGCTACCCGGCTAATCCGGGCTCGAGTTCCAAGCTGCCAATTATAACGTTTGTACAAGTTCCATCGAAACAATTCGGAATTCTGGGAAATTCATGATTTAAAGGGGTGGATGTACATATACTACATTTTTTCATGAATATAATTTAAGTAATTGCCTTTTAAAGGGAGCGCATTCTTAAACTTAACTGTCTTATGACGGACTAGCCGCGCCCCGCGGTGTTACCCGCGTTGTACCCGTACCCGCGGGCATTTCGGGATAAAATGTACCGATTGTTATTCTGATGTATAACCTATATTCCTGTAAACTTTCATCCAAATCCATCGAGTAGTTTTTTCGTGAAAGAGTAACAAACATACATGCATACATCCTCACAACCTTTCGCATTTATAATATGTATAAGCAGGATCATAGGGCAAAAGTGTGTTTCACCTTCAGACTGACTGCAATGGCTTCACTAAGACTTTAATCGTTTTTTTTAACCAACCCATACAAAATCCTACTAATATTATAAATGCAAAAGTTTGTGAGGATGTATGTATGTATGGATGTATGTATGTTTGTTGCTCTTTCACGAAAAAACTACTGGACGGATTTGGATGAAACTTTATAGTAATATAGGGTATTTATCAGAATAACACATGGGATACATTTCATCCCGAAATTCCCGCGGGAACCGATACAACGCGGGTAACACCACAGGTAACACCGCGGGGCGCGGCTAGTCATTATATAATCTATTAGATATCTTTAGATACAAATATAATAAAGCTAAAGAGTTTCTTTGTTTGTTTGAACGCACTAATCTCAGAAACTAACAATCCGATTTGAATAATTCTTTTTGGAACAGATAGCCACATTCAACGGGAAGATTATAGGATATTTTCATTTCGAAATTCCCGCGGGGACGGGCATAACGCGGGTAAAACCGCCGGGCATTGCTAGTGAGCTTATAACTATGGTAGCATGTAATCTGCGAAATCTCGTCATAGAATATTCATACAGAAACAATAGCCCGTATTTGCCTGATCGTTCGTAGTTGAACCGATCCTATATAGAATCAACATTTAACATACCATTAGTGATGTGATTTTGGATGTATATTTGGTGGCCGAAAGTGGCAAATTTATCTGAGCGCTACCGTGCTTCGGAGGGCACGTTAAGCAGTCAGCCCCGGTTGTTTCAATTCCAGTTGTATTCATGCCGAATTCGCACAAGCACATCACTATCGTATGATCGTATATGATGGCATATGTCCGCTCAAATATTCACCGTCTGTCTGTCTGTCAATTGAATGCCTTTGTACACCGATGCGGGACGCTATACAAGCTTGTTTCCAGGCTTGGGATATAGAGGCGTTGATTTTTAAAAATTGACAAAAAGAGGTTTATAGTTTAAAGTGTTGTGTGCCTGTGGCATAGTACATACTAGGTCCCAAATGACTGGATTTGAAGCTAGGTTTTTGTTGGAAATATATGGAGAGTGTTCCCGACTATAATTGAACTAGCAACAGGAATTTCGGGATGAAAAATAGCCTTTAACGTTCCTGTTGGATGTGGCTATCCATTACAAGAAGAATTATTCAAATCGGACTATTAGTTCCTGAGATTATCGCGTTGAAACAATCAATTTTTTATATTAGTTGTAGTTGTTTCAAAGTTATTTGTCTACCATTTAAGGAATATTTAAGTCTGTTGTCTATGGTATCGTAGCTCTAAAACTGGCAAATCGGTTATGGTTTTAAATTTAAAAAAAAACACTTACCACAACTTTTTCCTTCTACAGAAGAAATTGTCTATGTTTGGATAATCCGCCATATTGATTACATTTCAGGATTCTTACGAAAAAATAGATTACATAAAATTCCTCCCCAAATACCGTACACGCAGACATACATCCCAATCAAGTTTGTTCATACGCATAACCTCTTTAAATTTATCGACGTGACATACAGACGTACACACATGATATGTTTTATATAGAGGTAGCGTTTCATAGAGTTGCGGGTATTATGAGCAGTATATGAACATTGATTTTGTATGTTGCTTTGTCATGGAGGTTTAATATTATTTCGAATCTGCGTTGGAAGATGGATGGATGTTTGAATCAGTATCGCGGATTATGGGACTACTAGAACCGCCATACGGTTACACCCGCATTGTACCCGTTCCTGCGGGAATTTCGGGATAAAATGTATCCTATGTGTTTTTATCATGTATAACCTATGTTAGTGTCAAGTTCTAACAGATTTCAAAATCTGAAGGCGAGGGTCTCAATTCGTTCGGTTTTTTTTAAACAAAAATATCCAAGGATTTTGCAAAATGTAAGTCTACAACTTACTTAACACAACACAACCCATCCACTGAACCTACCCAAAAAGGGTTAAAAAAGGTTCTAAAACTTTCGCCCCGGACCCCAGTCCGTTCAAAACAAACAATTGTAAACTGTAAACAAATCCATGCATATTTGCAAACGCCGCGGCGAGGAATGGAACCCGCTAACTTTGTGAATACCTTAGCGATGGAACTTCGGGTTCGAATCAACTCGTAGCGAAAAGAGGCTTGTGAAAGTTGGTTTAAAAAGTTTTAGAGGACTTTCAGGTGAATGAGTTAGACTACCTTTATTTTTAACAGAGTTTGACAACCGAAAATAGTTCTTCATTCGTATAAAATACAGTTCATTTCAACTGCCGCATTCAGAGACTTCAATAGAACTAATCCACGTAATTTTACTATAGACTATTAACACGTAAAGTATGAATACCATGAATACCCATTGCAATAATTCAGTTGTTTTAATTTCACGCAGAATGCTCAGTAACTCAGGCTGTCTGCCCGAACGATGTTAAAACAATGGATCGTGTTGATGTTTGTTTGTTTCGCTATGCCTCTGACGTTCCATACAGTTTTGTTTTGTTCCATATGCTTGCAACATTGTTTTCGAGTACTCCATTGAGCTCAAGTATTTCGAGATTCCTGAGGTATAATAGTTTGCGTTTTATAGAGTTAAGTTTATAGGTTATTAACTGCCTTATTATTAAACGATATTTAAATTAAACAGTGATTTAAAGTGTTTTGTCTCTTTCGCTCTTTGGTAAATAGCGTATGTCGGAAAGGGAAAAACCATTTTCTGTAAATAAGCGTTTATGAATAAGACCCTAATTGTTTAACCCGCATCGTACCATTGTCTTGATTTAAAGTAGCTAGCATGTTTATAAGCACAGACCAGGAAACTAAAGAAGACCGACAACTCCATACATTCTGAGTGACACGATAGGCGGCCATTGATTTGGGGGCAGCCGAGGGAGATGACTGTTTATAAGGTCCATTTTCATTGAATTTGGTGATCGAAGGAATTTGGCGTAAAAAATAGGCGTCGTTCGTTTCAGAGTGCGTTTTCATCAGTCATCATTCATTTCAATCATTTCATCAGGATCTGTGCGGAGCTCGGCCAATCACAACGCGTTACAGATACATTTTGACAATGTTAATGCGTTGTTTGACAATTTTACTGTCGATTAAACTCCGCACTGCTTTATAGGATAGGCATCCTAAATTGAGTCGAGTTTCCGAGTAAAACTTGCTTTCTACGGAACTTACCGGCTGCATCACACATTTAACCATATTAATTTTTTAAAATTTATTTTTGTAACCACGGAGGCTGGTCATTTGGTTTGAGCGCTCGTCGGCTCGGTTCCGGGTTCGATTCCCGGTGGGGACAATATCTCACAAAAATCTCTTTGTGAGACTGCCCTCAGTTTGGTAAGGGCATTGCAAACTGAATCTCCTGATTGCCCGAAAAGTAAGACGATTCCGTGCTTCGGAGGGCACGCTAAGCCGTCGGTCCCGGTTACTTTCTACGGAGAGTATTCGTTACATGAGCCATGTCAGACGCCTTTGACACCAGGATTGGTCAGGTTGACCATCCACTCGATGAAGAAGAAGAAGAATAATATTAATTTTGTCTTTAGAAATTGCTGACTCGCAGCTAGTAAGTTCACTGAACCTATGCAATAAACTTCGTAATCGAGAAAAATACCTAAACACTACCCTTGTTGTATGTTCTCCATAATATATCGCCTGTCAAACTTGTCTGAGGCTACGCGAGCCGCAAAAAGCTCTTTGTTACCCAACTTTTTATATTTTCTAGGAAAATATATAGAAAAACTTTGGACATTTGGGCCAAAGTATTATGAGAATGGGTTTTGGTTGGACCGTAGAGATATGGGTACGAGATACAAATATGAATTAGGGATGTGTGTCTGAAATTCATACATAGCAAATTCATCACTACATAGTATAAAATAAAGTCGTCTCTTTTTCGTGTCTGTCACACTGTTTGTCTGTCTGTATGCTTAAATCTTTAAAATTACGCAACGGATTTTGATGCGGTTTTTTGTAATAGGTAGAGTGTTTCAAGAGGAAGGTTTTTATGTAAAAAAATTCCCGAAATTCCCACGGGAACGGGCACAACGCGGGTAAAACCGCGGGGTGCTGCTAGTAATCTATAATATAAAAATGAATCGCTGAATCTGTTGCTAAGCGCATAACTTCAGAACAACTGCACCAAATTGGATGATTCTTTTTAATTGTGTTCCTTATTGTCAGGACAAGGTTTTTATATAAGAAAAATAAGGAATAAAAATCTCAAAATTCCCACGGGAACGGGGGCGCTGCGGGTGAAACCGCGGGGCACAGCTAGTTAGGTATGTAAGTTTTGACAGATCTCATTTCTCAAAAAAATTAATTAAATCATAATTAAATAAAGTTTTTTTTCCACGAAGGAAGCGTTTGGAAGAGACCTTTGCCCAGCAATGGGACGATATTTTATCCCAAATGTAAATGTAAATGTGTGGTCCATTAAAACAACCGGGACCGACAATTAAACGTGCCCTCCGAAGCACGGCAGCGCTCAAATAGAAATACATACCATTATTGGCCACCTATCCAAGTAGGCATCGAGCTGCACGTTGCTTAACAATCGCAATAGGCTAATATCGCTCAGTCAAGTTACGCCACAAGTGCTACTTTAATATTATTGTCTGTGTGGTGACCTAATAGATTGCCAAAGAGAAAAAAAAGTCTGTATTATCCCACTGCAAATCAAAGACAAAAATAAAGAAAACTCGCTTCTCTAGAAAATGCTAAAGACAGTTTTCCAACAGCGCTATTCCACTAGAACAGCAAAAAATAATTACGCAATACCAAAAAGGGGTTTTGAGAACATAACTTGGGTTTGAAAGCGTCTCTCAAAGGGGGTGAAGGGCCGGCCATAATTACGAGGGCGCGTGTCACCCTAAATTACTTTCCACCCTCCAGGGTTCGCCACCACAGGTGCAATGCACTCATCAATATTTTCTTTTATTCTATTTTCTTAACTTTTTTTTTAACATAATTTGTTTTTTTATCTGTATTGCAAGGGGCATGAGAACCCTAATCTTTGGTAAATAATTATATTTTGTGTTTTTTGGTGAGGGGTGCTGATTGTCTTTTGTTTATTTTAGTGTCTATTTGTTTTCTTTCTTTTCAGGAAGCAAAATGTGTAAAAAACCTGTGCTGATGCCAAACAACGACAAATCAGCTTTTTAGCCGATTGTGGAGTAGAAGAGAATATTTTGTACATTTTTCATTTTTCCTTTGCGATTTAAACTTATAAAATAAACTTAGACTTTCAAATGTACAAAAGAGCTTAGTTAGTGCTTGTTCATTAACTAAAATCTTAAGCTGTATTAGGGTAGGTACCTACTGTTCAGTTATTAAAACAAATATACGCTAGGTATTTCGAATCCTTACCTTTGTGTCAACGTCGTGAAAAGGTACAGCAAACCAAGGTTTTCCTGTGAGACTCCTCCTAAAGCCCGCCTCCCGCTCCACGGGGCCCTCCGGGGTCCCAACATGGGCCCAGAGGACCACTTCCACCACCTTCAAACGAGGCTCCACCACTTTGTAAACCTCCTCCAATTTGACCCCAAAGTCATCACTAGCATCACTTATATTAGCAAAAGAAAAGTAAATCCCGCACACAGCACCCTCCCCGTCTTCGACGCAGTCGGCTAAAGCCTCCAATGTACTGATACTCTCAAAATGTCCATTCTCACTGCATTTTACTAGGTTTTTACCGAAAAGTTTTTCGCGCCAATCCATTTTTGTTGGGTTTAGAGACGATTCGGCAACATTATTGGGATCCTAGTTTTACTTAAGTATTTAGTTTAATTAAATGAATATTCAACACCAACACTTATCTATAATTGGTATAATTATTGTCCAAAAATCTAAAAAAATAATCTAATAAATTAAAAACCAAATCATTTATTTCTCTACTGTTTTTTTTTAAACAGCCCGGTTAATATCGTAGGCGTATACAGCCAAGCGAATTTATTGCCGCGCCATTTGACGGAGCAACGACCGCGCTCCCTCGCGGACCAAGCTAGACTGGCGGGAGGGCAGAGGGCAGGGCTCTCCCCAGACAGCAAACATCCAAGGATAAACAAGGATGAAAAAACGAACACACCTCGTGTTTGCCGACAATAAATTGGGAATAGTAAACAATATGGATTGGAAATGTAAAGAATGCGACGGTGAAAGGTGTTTTTTATTTAACACAAGCTCTGTTTTACTGAATAGACCGCTTGTTAGTAAAGGAATTCTGATTATTCAGCGATGATTCAAAGTTCATGTGTGTTGTTAATATGTCCCGAGTCCGGTATGTGGGTTTATGTATGTACCTACAAACTTAGATATAACAGGTAGGTATGCAACAGGACTCTGTTCTGTCTTAAATGGGTCTGACTAATATTTATTAATAGACCTGTGGTATTTCAATGGTATTCCAAGGTGGTGTTCCAATAGTAAAATATCTTTGTCCAATGTTGATTGTGTCCAAGAAATTGTACATCTTTGCAACACACAAAAACATTTTCTTATAAAATACCTATGTATTAGGTTTCTGAAATTGGGAAAATAATTAGAATACCACCTTCTAAACAATATCAATGAATGGTGCTATGTGAATGCAACCTATTTACTATTTATGTAAAATAAGAAAATTGTTGAGTAAAATGCATCTTGTGCGAAAGTACCTTTACTCACTAAAAAAATAAATATACGAGTATTAGCCATAGTTGCCATCACAGGTTGCCATCTATTGTTCAATAGACGTATTTTTTAGTTCAGCTACTCAACACTAGATGGCCATACTCAAGGTTACTATCATGCTAAAGATACACATTACGACTTCGCAAACTGCAACGTTAAAAATGACAGTTGATCTGTGTGTGTATGTATTGATTTTTCAAAATTGTACCTACTTTGTGCGATTTGTCGTTTTCCGACCCACCAATTTCTTTTTCTGAAGTGAAGACAAATAGATTTTCATTTTTCAAGCGTATAGTGTGGGTGGATCAACATTAAATATGCCGCGGCGTAGGGCTTCGCAAACCTCTCTGTCCTCCGAAAACAGCGCCAGTTCAGAATATAGTGAAAACTCGATTGTATTCGAAGAATTTTCCGACACAGGACTGGCAGCTCGCGCTCGCGGCAGAAGTAAATATTATATTTATTACGTTCATATTTTATTATAAGCGAAATATTTATCATTGTCAATACTTTAAAAACCCCTATTGATAATACTTTCTGTCATATTAACTTGAGCGAAATGAAAATTATTGATTGATTTATCCGATTTTAGAAACGGGCGGGAAAAGGAAGAGAAATATGGCTAGATTGAATGAAAGGAAAGGAAATGAACCCATCGTCGATATGTGTGAGAAATGCCCTTTTCCTGGTAAGTACTGAGTCAAATAATAATTAAAATTGTATTACTACCACATACTATAAGTTATGTTGCTATTCCTGTAGGTTTCACCAGCAGCGCCCGTTTCCCTGGGAATTTCATTTGGTTCATCAACTCAAGGACTCATTTTCTTTGTCATAGTCATCTTCAGGGACATAGAGACCTATTCTCTGCATTTGGTTCCATATACCCATTCTTTGTCCATATCCATATAATTGGTGGCTGCTTTTTTTCCACAACTGAGGGTCATAGGAGCACCCATTTTGCATGTGGTGGGGTAACATGTTCACCACTCTATTGCCAGTTTAATTTCTCGAAGAACCTGACCACTGCTTTGCTGTTGCTCATTGCTTAATGTCCAATATAGTATACACCATTCCATTACTCATCATTCACTATTCAAATTGCCTTGTTCCAGCCACGGGCCAAGTTGACCAGGCTAGTCAGACATTCCCGATCCCGCAGCCCCCCGATGCGGTTGATCTGCTCATACAAAGTATGTATCACTTAATATTATAGAATTGAGTATTTTGAAAAGTTTATATGATCTGAATTCTGAACACAAAAGATGAATTAAATCATAGATTCCATATAAATATATCTCCCTGCCCTTATTTGAATACATTTCAAAATAGTAAGAAACCTAATCGACAGTTGGTAAGCATGGCAATTAGAAAGTCCTGACTGTTCTATAAAAAGTAAGTTTAGGTAGGCTTAGCCAACCCTGGTGTCGGAGTTTTAAGACATACTGTTCTGTAATCTCTGAGTAAGGTGAGATGAAATGCCTTTGCACAGCACTGAGACACTGTGTAAAACTTATTTTATAATTAGAGAGAAGTGGAAACGATGGGGGGAGGCCTTTACCCAATTCTGGAACATCCGAGGCAAATATAATAATAATAATGATATCCCAGGGGCTAAAGCAAGGAAACCCGTCACCAAAAAGCAGGATCAGTCTTCTGAAAATGAGGCAGCAGAACTGACCAAGCAGGATCGGAGAGATGCCATCGAGATGAAGAAGATGTACAGGCCCAGCGAGTGCATGAAGGTAAAACAAACATTTACCAACCTCCTTTTGGCGTTAGGAGATAATATGCTCTGAATCCAAACATCTTCACTACATAGTATAAAATAAAGTCGTCTCTTTTTCGTGTCTGTCACACTGTTTGTCTGTCTGTATGCTTAAATCTTTAAAATTACGCAACGGATTTTGATGCGGTTTTTTGTAATAGGTAGAGTGATTCAAGAGGAAGGTTTTTATGTAAAAAAAATCCCGAAATTCCCACGGGAACGGGCACAACGCGGGTAAAACCGCGGGGCGCTGCTAGTACTAATATAATGAAGCTCAAGAGTTTGTTTGAACGTTCTAATCCCTGAAAAGATATTGTTGTTAATGATAGCCAGATATTCAAGAAGAAAGTCATGTCATGTGAGTCCATGTAGGTAAAACTGAGGGGTGTTAGTCCTACTAATATTATAAACTAGCAGCGCCCCGCGGTTTTACCCGCGTTGTGCCCGTTCCCGTGGGAATTTCGGGAATTTTTTTACATAAAAACCTTCCTCTTGAATCACTCTACCTATTTATTACAAAAAACCGCATCAAAATCCGTTGCGTAATTTTAAAGATTTAAGCATACAGACAGACAAACAGACAGACACGAAAAAGAGACGACTTTATTTTATACTATGTAGTGATGCGAAAGTTTGTGAGGATGGATGTATGGATGTATCTTATTTTCACGAAAATACTACTGGACGGATTTGGATGAAAGTTTACAGTAATTATAAGTTATACATCAGAATAACACATTGGATACATTTTATCCCGAAATTGCCGCGGGAACGGGTACAACGCGGGTAACACCCACCGGGAACGGATAGCACTATATGTATGTGAAAGATTCATACACCTATTCCCTAAAAATATGAATAAAACAAAAAGCGATTGTCCTCTAATCAAAACTAATGCGAAAATATATTTTGGTTGGGAATTTTAAGCGATTTATGATACTACGAGTATATCTGATGACCCGCGTTGTACAGTCACGAGCATTAATTTGGGACCCACCTAAGGTTGAATATCGTGTATAATTTGGGACCCATCTAAGGTTGAATATCGTATAGCAAACTTACGCTATTTAGAGCTAATATTTTATCGTAATATCAATGTCATATTGTTTACCATCGATAACTTTACGTTTTTATCAAACTAAAGTTTCGACCTTATTGCATTATGAATGTTCTAACAACATTTGATGGAAATGGGTCCCAAATTAACGCTCGTGACTGTACATACGCTAATGCCAAAGAGCAAAAGAGACAAAACACTTTAGAACAGTGTTTTAGTTATAGCTTGTTTAACCGATTCAGTGCGGATGGCACCGCAGAGGCGCCATTGAATGTTATAAGTTTATGGCGTGTGGCACCCGACAGGAGCCAAAATGTATACCTTTACAACTCGGTTTAAATGTTGTTTTCCAGACGTTTTCCCTAAATAAAAGTGTCTTATTTCCAGATGTTTTTTCCAGATTCCAGTTGTTTTCCAGACGTTTTCCCTAAATAAAAGTGTCTTATTTCGGCTTGTACTGTATGCCTACAGTGTTCGTTTGTTAATTTTGCGTGTAATAGCAAACTTCAGGGGTAGTAAACCTTTTCAAGAGAAATATTAACCTGGCGAGCCTTATGTCAAAATCCTCATACAAGTTTGTCAATCTGCAAAACATCCTGCTTTTCATCTGCCCTAATATTTTCAGTGGAGGTTGCGCAATCTTTTACATTTTTTCTTGTATTGCCGGCCTTCCGAGTTTCGTTCAATACTTCATTATTTACTAGATTAGATCCCCAGGTATCATATGTCTGGGAATTCTGTTCAAAATAAGTGTTGTCTTCATCGTGTTGCACTTCAGTTTCAGGAATATATTTTCTTTTTCTAGGTAACTCTACAACAAAAAAATATTCTACTACATCTATATAAGTCACAACATTACATTCACTAGTTTTTTTTTTAATTTATTTATTTAAGGTCGCTCATCAGCGACCGACAACCAACATACCACTAAGACGTCTTTCTGCATTATAAAATTGACATTATTGAAAAAGCACAAAATGTTTATGACTTCTGATAAAACTAAGTTACATACCTTCCATATCCATTAATACACGATTCAGTCACTTTTAATCACACAAAATCAATAAATCGACCGCTTACGATCAATTTCGGATGGCAACTGAACTACAAACACGTAGAAATAAAAAGAAAACACGATAAGTATTATTCATGGCGGATGGCGCCCCAGAGGAGCCATCATAGTTCCTGGCGTTGGGCGCCTCTGAGGAGCCACGAAAATTTTGTTAGCCGCCAGGCATAGAAGTTTGCTAAAATGCCCTCCGCATTGAATCGGTTGCTAGGTGTTATGGTTGTAATTAGGTTGAACTTCGAACTGTTTTAAAACTTTTGTTTCAGTTCGGTAGTAAACAAAATAAGCTGTCACACGTCATCCACGCGGACAGTATTTAGCTTTGATATTTTACGTGACCCGATATCTAGTTGTGTATTGTTGATCGAAGATAGAACCCTAATAAGTTCGAGCAGGTCAGTGGTCAAGCCTGGTGTCCATTTTAGACCGCCTAAAGGCCACCGACGATTGTAACAACCGGGACCGACTACTTAACGTCATCACGGTAGCGCTCAGATAGAAATGCCACTATCCACCCAGGCCACCCAGTAGGGGTCGAGCTGCACGTTGCTTAACAATCGCAGTGAAGTAACATTAGTCAGTGTACGCGTCGATACTGACCGTACCCCGCTGGGCAGCACATGAACGTGGAGGTGCACCCGGCGCTGCTGAGCTGCTGGTGGCTGCGCTCCCTGGGCGGCGCGTGCGCGGCGGCGCGCCTGCGCCTCGTGGCGGCGCCCGACATCTGCGACGCGGCCGCCGTCATGTGGACGCGCTCGCAGCGCCGGGACCTGCGCGCCGCCGGGGGACAGGTACCGCACGCGATATCATACTAAACAATTTACTAAACAATGGTGGTACGTTCAAAAGAGCCTCTATGGGGACAAAACTGAATAAAAATATTTGACTTTGACTTTTATCGCACTAGGCAAAAGCCTCTCATCTCCCTGAAGATACCAGTATCGGTGAACGTAGTGTTTCAATTAAAACAATCCATCTGTAATATTCCCGCCAGGTGTCGGTGAGTGAGCGGCGCGTGCACTGCCACCACTGCCTGTTGGTGATGACGGCGGCGGCGGCGGGCGAGCTGGCGGGCGGCTCGCTGCCGCCGCGGGGCGGAGCGCTGCCGGCGCACATCCAGGCCAAGAAGGAGCTGCTCGGGGCGCGCCTCACGCTCGTCATTGTGGGCGCTACGGAGTACTTCAAGTAAATAATAAATAAAAGGCTGAATATAAACATTAAAGTTATAAACGCTTTTTTTGGTCTTAGGTGACCTGACTCATAACTATAGAAGAATGAAATGAATGAATGATACTAAAATAATTAAAATACTTCAAAAGGAAACTGACTTCAATATTTAATAACTAAACAGTGTTGAAATAATGTATTTAGACTTCCTGAAACACTTTAAAGTTGAATTAATTGAGTCCTCATGGTACTGATATCTTCAGTCCAGCAGTGGGACAGTAGAAGGTAATTCTACCACTACTACAAATAAAGAAAAACATTTAAAAGGTCTCATTACATCTTGAATATATTTTCTTTCTATAATCCATCTTGTAATTTTCAGTAAATCGAAGAAGCGATCCGCCAACGGCTACCCGCAGACCATGTCGGAATCAGACCTCGAAATTGCTATAACAGGTGACTTTAATGTCTATACCTTTACTAGCTGTTCCGCGCGGTGGTTCCCGCGACCCAATAGATGTCGCTAGTGCGAATCTAAACCATCCAAGGTGCTACCCAAACGCATACAAAGTAATTCATACAAATCGGTCCAGCTGTTTAGGAGGAGTTCAGTGACATATAATCTATTTCTTTTAGATTGGCACAAAATGTGGTTAAATGTCGTCAATTTTCCAGCCGAAGACGATTGCTTCTGAAGAGGAAAAAGGTTTAGAGATAGGGTAAGACTGAGATAAAATTACTAAATCAAACTATCACATTTTGTGCCAATCCAAAAGAAATAGAGTTTACACATGTACATACAGTAATTATATACATAAACATAATTAAGCTTTTCAGAGAGAGAGAGAGAGAGAGAGAGAGAGAGAGAGAGAGAGAGAGAGAGAGAGAGAGAGAGAGAGAGTGAGTGAGAGAGTGAATTTTGAATGCGCTAATCTCAGAAACTACCAATCCGTATGGATTGTAATGGATATAACGTATATTATTGTAATGGATAACCAAATTCAAGAAGAAGGCTAGGTATAGGCTATTTTTCATCCCGAAATTCCCACGGGAACGGGCACAACGCGGGTGAAACCGCTGGTTCTTGCTAGTATATGTTAATAACATTGTTAACTTGTTACAGAGCTGCTCGTGTCGTGTCAAGTGGAGACTATCCTAGTCGACACGGCGGACGAGCTCGCCGACCTCATCCTGCAGTACACGAAGGCCATCGCCGAGGATCCTTACAAGTAAGTGCAGTCGAGGCGTAGTTTGTCTAAGCGATTGCGACTTATTGCGATTGTTAAGCAACGGGTACTTGACCCCTATGGGTGGCCGATAGCGGCATTTCTATCCGAGCGCCTCCGTGCTTCGGAGGGTACGGTAAGCAGTCGGTCGAAGTTGTCTCATCGTTAGATGTTGTCGGAGGCCTTAACGCGGTCTTATAACTCTGACACCAGGGTTGGCCATTAACCTATATGCACAGTAGCCCGTACTTAGAGACGACAAATGCTTTCGTAGTACAGATTTTGACATGTATGAAAAATTACTGTTCAATTAATTTGGCAAGCGTGGTGATTACACCTAATCCGTCACTGTACTGATATATTCAGTGAGATGAGAGGCCTTTGCCCAGCAGTGGGTCATTACAGGCTAATAATGACTTACTAATTAAATGTTATTGAAATAAATTGTATATTTTCAGGAAAGCGAAGCGTGAGATCGACGAGAAGGCTTCCTTCTACATCCGAGGAGACAATAAGAACTGCGTCGCGGTCGACAAGGACGGTGCGTACTATTATTTATACTATACTAGGTTACATGTGTTGTACCAGTTACCGCGGGAATTTCGGGATGAAATGTATCCCATGTGTTATTCTGATGTATAACCTATATTACTGTAAAGTTTCATCCAAATCCAGGCAATAGATTTTTCGTGATAGAGTCTTCTTCTTCATCAAGTGGATGGTCAACCGGACCAAACCTGGTGTCAGAGTTATTGAGCCGCCAAAGCCCTCTGACATGGCTCATGTAACGACTACTATTCGTAGAAAGCAACCGGGACCGACGGCTTAACGTGCCCTCCGAAGCACGGAGTGAAAGAGTAAAAAACATACATACATCCTCAAAAACTTTCGCTTTTATAATATTAGTATAATTTTGTTTATTTCTAGGTAACGGCTTATCTCGCCTGTGGCAGCAGATGTTATCAGTGCTTCCGAACTCATCGCTGGAGATCGCTCGGGCTATCTCCGCGCAGTACGACTCGCCCATCGCGCTAGAGAAGGTAATTTATTTTACAGGGCCAACACACGGTTAATTAGACCCAAACTAAGCTCTAAGCTTATGTTATGGAATCTAACTCACTGATACTACAACATATAAATACACAAATACTTTATCTATACATCTATATATATAAATAAATTTGGTCTGTTTGTAATATTAAAATAACCCCACCCCTTTTGACTTAAAAATCATCTATGGTAGACCCTTATGCCAAAATCCTTGGTTGCCCTTAGCCAAGGCCCTCAGACAAAAATCTTAAATCTGGCAGAAACTAAATACTTAGGTGAATTTAGTCCTGTACATAGTTATGTTTATAGTAAGTAGAACGGGTACAACGCGGGTAAAACCGCGGGGCGCTGCTAGTTTTTATATATACCTTTATGAAATACTTGTTCCTCCAGGAGTTATCCGCCAACGGCATCACGAACCTGTCGGAGCTGGTGGTGAGGCGCGCGGCCGGAGACGAGCGCGCGCGGAGACTGTACACACTCATCATGGCCGATGACGGGAACGAGATCTTGCAGTAGAGAGGGGGACAGATGAAGTGGGGGGGGGAGAGGGAGTGGGGGGAGAGAGAGAGAGTGGGGGGAGGGACTTAGAGAGGGTGAGGAAAAGAGGGGAGGGAGAGAAGTGGAGGATGAGTGAGGATGAGATAGAGGGGTAGAGGGTGAGGTAGACAGAGAGATAAGGAGAGGGGGAGTGAGTGCGAGAGAGAGGGGGAAGGGGGAGAGGGTGAGGGAGAGAGTTAGAGAGGGTGTGGGCGAGTTTGAGAGAGGGAGTAAGTAAAGGTACGGTCGGCCAAGAAAGTGGTCTACCACTTTTGACAAAAGTTTCTGCGAGATGTAACGATCGCTAAGGTTGACTTTTCTATGCACAATTATGTTATGACGTTTAAAATTGACCTTGTTGTTTCATGACGTTCAAATGAATCTCAACCGTAGGGTGGTAGACCACATATTTGGCTGACCGTACCAGCAGCGGGCATTCACTTGCATTAATTAATTGAAAATCGTGTCTCATGTATTGTCTTTAACTATTTAAATGTATTCTCAATGTCTATATGCATATTGTCAGTAGGTTATAGGAATCTTAGAGATTGTTGAGCACGCTATAGTCTAGACTTAAGACTGTGGTTAGACAGTGTCTATGAAAACATTGGAAGCAGCGCAAACCAGAGACTACACGTCTAACAGACTATTATTCGTTAAGAACTTTTTGCCTGTCTGTCTGTAACACTTCGAATTAGTATCGACAGCTATTGTTAGACCATCTTAAGACAGTATTGTTCACGTCTAACAAGTCAGTCTAAAGATTGTAGACTATGGCGTACTCTGGCTCTAATTAAACTAAGCATATTTTGATAAGAATTTTGAAAATGGATAAATACAGGTATGGATGGCTAAAACAAAGTTTGGAAAGAGAAATGTAAAGAAAAGACTGGTTTTGGGTATGTGATAGGTCAAAGTTGGTTTTGGTGCGACTAAACTGATTTTGATGGGATTTTAATGTTTGTGGAACTATGAATGGATAAAATTAAATATAATAAAACAAATAATTGTATGCAATGATTTGACATTTCTAGTGAGCTACAAATAAAATTGTGACAATTAAATAAATGAGGATAAAGAAATCAATTCTTAACTTTGACTAAAATAAAACAAACTGGTTTCTTAAGTTTCATAAGCGAACACTACTCATTTTGAAATTACGTGGTCACAGAAGGAAGACTCACGGTTCCTTTAAAGGGACCGAAACGACAGATAAAAAATAAAAGCGAAGTATATCCGTAAACGTATTTTCAATTCCAAATAACATTAAACATATTGGAACGAAGTTCCTTATCGGGCGTTGCGAAAGGGGGCTAGACGGAAAAGTTGTAACGACACTTTTTGCGTTAGAGAGAGACAGACAGAGAAACATGCGCACGCTAGAGAGAACAGTGTGGTGTCACGTCTGTCACGCCACGTCACTGTCACGTCTGTCTGTCACGCCGCAGGCGTGCGCATGTTTCTCTGTCTGTCTCTCTCTGGCGTGTGCATGTTTCTCTGTCTATCTCTCTCTCTCTCTTATAGAAAGCAAGCCAGATATTTTCATTTCGTCTTTCTATTTCGCATGGAACAGTGTGGTGTCGCGACGATTATTTTTGTTGATAATAAATAAACTTTGTTCCATCCGGGTGTCCCTTGACACCTCTCAAGTTATTTCTGAATTAACCGCAGGAATCGAACTAACTTTTAAAATAAAATGTATCAATATGTGATAACATTATTGTAAGCTTTGACATACTAATGTGTCAGATCACTGCACCAAATAATTTGTTGAATAATAGAACGTAGTTTTTCGTATTCTAAGTGTGTTGTAGGAATATAACCCAATTAGCAATTATTGTAGTCACTATTATAATAATTTTGTGTATTATTATTGTGAATTATGTTTTATAAGAAATGTGTTATTGATTTAGGTATTACAATTGTGGTTTTTATTTAGGAATTACGCAAAAAAAAATTTTTTATACAAATTGTGTTATTAATTAGGTATTATTAAAATTGTGTATTATTATTATTATTTAACTTTGTTGATACTACTATTAGTTAAGTAATTAATATTATTTAATGTGTTCCCGATCTCAAATTGTGTTATTTTTAATAATAAGTTATGTTAAAAGTAAGTTATATTTTTTAATAACGGTAAAACAGTTATTGTGTAATTTGAATAATAATAATAATGTCATGTAATCAATGTAATAGTAGTTACCTATTTAATAGTAATATAATAGGTTTATCAATACAATTGTATCGCACATGTCTGATATCAAAATAAATGGAACTTAGAGGAAGATCGGAAGTTTTTTTTAAAAGAGATAATATGTAGATTAACGTATAAGGGGTCATTAGTGAGGAGAGGTGATTAGATAATGAGGGTCATATGTGAGGAGAGGTGATTAGATAATGAGGGTCAATAGTGAGGAGAGGTAATTAGATAATGAGGGGTCATTAGTGAGGAGAGGTGATTAGATAATAAGGGGTCATGAGTGAGAAGAGGTGATTAGGTAATGAGGGTCTTTATTGAGGAGAGGTGATTTGATAGGAGTCAATTCAATTTTTAGTTTGATGGCTTCTGCTGACATTTCGTCGCAATTTTGATAGGAGTCAGCACTCATATTGGCATCGGATTTTAATTTGCGTTTTTATGGAATTTACCCTACCAAGTTCACTTATACTACAAATATTTATAAAAACCTTATAACATTTCAAGAAAATGACTGGTATTCCTACCAGTAATAACCTCCGAAAACCGCCAACCCGCTAAATTGCTTTTCTGCACGTGAATACAATTCCTAATGAGTGTCAACGTTAAGTCAGTGTCTGTCAGTGTCAATCACAAACGTCAAATGTCCCGGAAAATTTTAGCGACAGTCGGCGGAGGTTCTTTCAGTTAAAAATAAACACATTTTTATTAAAAAATAAGTTAATATCGTGTTTAACACAATTAAAATAAGTAATAATAATGACGGTGTATCTATCAAGAATTGCGTTTAACTTCCGGGGTGCACTCACGAAGTGTTTCACCCCAAATTTCATCGGCGAAAACATTGCGAATAAAACTAAGAATTTTAGTCAAAATAAGATCTTATTCAATACGGTTAGGTCTTTTAGTGTTAGAGCGTATACTAGTGATGCTATACATCCTACTTTGGCGTTGGATAATGGTGGTATTCCTATAAAAAAGAAGGTAATTCATAAGAAGGCAACTGCGGAGGATGTTAGTCATTTGAGCCACAAGGAGGGTCATTACTTGACTCTGGCGTACGCGACGGCCAACGCCTACGACCTGAAGGGCCTGAAAGAAGCCCTCGTGCAGCAGAAGCTTTACGAGCCTGGAACGTAAGTCCTCAAAGTTATTGCATCATTTCGAAATTTAGGGTTAGTTTTACAGTCATTTATGTAAACACTAGCAGCGCCCCGCGTTGTACCCGTTCCCGTGGGTATTTCGGGATGAAAAATAGCCTATAACCTTCCTGTTGAATGTGGCTATCTGTTACAAAAAGAATTATTCAAATCGGACTGATAATTCCTGAGATTACCTCGAACATACAAACAAACAAACTTAAAAAAATTACCTCTTTATAATATTAGTATAGATAATAATATATTTTTAGTTGTCACCATCCTTTTTCTTTCACAAAAGATTTCATTAACTCAACATTCTAATACACTCCTATCCTAAATATACACAATCATATAATTTCAGTTTAAAAGCCCAAGAAGTCGGAGACGTGGTGGTGGCCAGCGCAGTGTACAGTGTCGGCTCGGAGCCTCGGGAGATCCTGTTCTTCCAGGATGGAGCTGTGGTCTTCTGGAACTGCACCGAGCTTGAGGCTTCCAGTGTGCTCGACTTTGTCAGACCGTATGTACATATAAACCTGTACATTTATTACTAGCAGCGCTCTGCAGCTTTACCTGCATCGTGCGCATTCCCGTGGGAATTTCGGGATATATGGTAGCCTATAACCTTCCTGTTGTATGTGGCTATCTATTGCAAAAATATTATTCGAATCGGATTGGAAGTTCCTGAGATTAGCCCTTACGAACAACGTTAGAAACTTTACCTCTTTATAATAGATAGCAGCGCCCCGCGTTTTACCCGCGTTGTGCCCGTTCCCGTGGGAATTTCGGGATTTTTTTTACATAAAAACCTTCTTCTTGAATCATTCTACCTATTACAAAAAACCGCATCAAAATCCGTTGCGTAATTTTAAAGATTTAAGCATACAGACAGACAAACAGTGTGACAGACACGAAAAAGAGACGACTTTATTTTATACTATGTAGTGATAGCAGTGCCCCGCGGTTTTACCCGCGTTGTGTCCATTCCTGTGGGAATTTCTGGATGAAAAATAGCCTATGTTACTCGTGGATAATGTAGCTTTCGAATGTTGAAAGAATTTTTAAAAACGGTCCAGTAGTTTTTGAGCCTACTCATTACAAACAAACAAAGTTTTCCTCTTTATAATATTAGTGTAGATTAGACTATAGATAGTAGACTGTAATGGTGGACTATAGATTTACTGCCTTATTCTTAAACAATAATTAAACTTAAACAGTGTTTTAAAGTGTTTTGTCTCTTTCGCTCTTTACCAAATAGTGTATGTTGGAAAGGGACAAACCATATGATAGCTATAGGGCTGTTAATGAGCGCTTATAAATAAGGCCCTAAGACTATGGATTTGTTATAATTGAATGAAATGTTTCAGCTATGAAATTGAGAGTTATCCCAAAGAAGTAGTTGAGAAGGAAAGAGAAGTGATGACCTATGTGTACCAGCCGAATGCGTGAGTCAACTGATTGTACAATTACTTTAATTTTTTTACTTACTAGCTGTGCCCTGCGGTTTCACCCGCATTTATTTGGTCAATGCTTACCGTTTAAACCTTCCCTGGACTTTCATGAATATTTCAAGACCAAAATTAGCCAAATCGGTTCAGCTGTTCTCGAGTTTTAAGCAGACTCGAACAGCAATTCATTTTTATTTATATAGACTAGCCGTGCTTCACGGCGTTGCCCGCGTGGTACCGTTCCCAGGGGAATTTCGGGATACAATGTATACCGTGTGTTATTCTGTTGTGTAAGGCCCATCGCAGACGACAGACTTTTTGTGCGATCGAGTCTGCGGCGCACAAAAATTCGGTCGCGGATTGTCGCGGATTTTTGCGCGTCGTGTGCGTTACTGCATATAATTACATAGGTTCTATTTTCACAGACTAAAAAGTGCGTCACGGATAGTCTGTCGTCTGCGATGGGCCTAATAAGTATAAGTGTAAAGTTTCATCCAAATCTGTGCAGTAGTTTTTGTGTGAAATAGCAACAAAATCACATTCGCATTTATAATATTAGCAGGATTCAAAATGTATACCTTACAATAAAATGTGTAATGCTTATATTTTTTACGTTTCTTAATTATTATTTTTCAGAAAGAAATGTCACCTACAAGAATCTACATTCGTTATGGTACCGGAGAGAGATAACTCACTAGAGAGGTACACATTCAGGTGAGAAATCATTGTTATGAATAATGTTGCTCCTTATTAAAGTTGTGCTTACATTATGTTCACGCTTTTTTGTACATCTATCTATCAATATACACTCGTGAGCAAAAAAATCGACTCAGCGACACACCTGCATTCAAAAGTCACTGGCAAAAAAACTGAACGCAAAAATATTTTTTTCTTTGTAAAATCTTAAAGCTGCTAGTGTTAGCTTCAAAATGATATAAAATATTGTAATGTTTCTTGCTTACACAACCCAACAATATGTTGTTATCAGTAACTACCCTTTTTACGCTCGTTTACAATAGTGCTTATTAAGGGTTACTGACCCATATAAAAGGTTATTTACCTGACCCACCCTTATCAGTTAGCCGTCAAACGTCAACCGATACACATCTCCGATAACAACAAACAAGAATTCTACCTGAAAATGGACACAACAAGTGAAAAAGCTGCTCAAGCGGTCACCCTATTGCGACAAGGCCAGAGTCAGCGTGAAGTGGCATGTGCGCTAAACATGAGCCAGTCTGCTGTTTCCAGAGTTTATCGTCGTTACCAAGAGACTGGAAACTTTAACCGAAGACGCGGTTCCGGAAGAAAAAGGTGCACATCGGAGAGAGATGACCGATTCATTGTCAGCACATCGCTGAGAAATCGGGCCCTCACTGGCGTTCAAGTCCAAAAAGAGCTCCGAGAAACGCGAGGAGTGGCTGTGAGTGGCTGGACAGTCAGAAGACGATTGAAGGCAGCTAGCCTTGAGCCAAAAAGGCCAGCTACTGGCCCCAAATTAACCCCAGCCCATCGAGCAGCCCGCCTACGATTTGCCAGAGAACACATTGATTGGACTGACGAACAGTGGAGCTCCGTTCTCTCCTCAGATGAAAGCAGAGTGTGCTTGCATGGTAGCGACAGAAGAGAACGTGTCTACAGAAGACCTGGAGAAAGATTCGCGCAGTGCTGCATCAAAGAAAATGTGGCTTTTAGAGGAGGTTCCTGGATGGTGTGGGCGGGCATTTCAATGGAGGCAAAAACCGAGTTGGTTTTTATTGAAACTGGCGGTCGAGTGGGAGGATTGTCGGCAAACCGATATATCGAAGAGATTTTAGCGGATCACGTCGTTCCCTACGCTGGTTTTATCGGCGAAAACTTCATTTTAATGCACGACAATGCCCGTCCACATACTGCAGGTTCCGTCCGGCAGTATTTACAGGAGGTCGAAATTGCCGCTATGGATTGGCCAGCGCGTAGCCCGGACTTAAATCCTATCGAGCATTAGTGGGATGAACTTAAAAGAAAAGTTCGGGGTAGAAATCCTGCTTCAGCCACGAAATCGGACCTCAAAGCAACACCCTAGTAGTTCGTTTTAATAAAAATTATTTTGTCTAATTTAAGCTGGTATTTTCTTTACTGTTAATTATTACCTTGTTTCATTGCTTAGGGCTTCATTTCATTCAATATTTTTTCTTTACCAAAAAAAATAATGAAATAACAACGTAGACCACTCATTTTAAAGCTAAAACTAACAGCTTTGCGATGTGAAAATCAGAAATTGAATGAAAGCTTCAGATTTTTTGCTAGAATTTTTTAACCGCGAGTGTGCGTACTGAGTCGATTTTTTTGCTCACGAGTGTACATACATATATAAAAGACAAACCTGACTGACTGACTCACTGACATATATTTCAACGCACAGTCGAAATTCTTTAACAAGAAACTTGAAACTTGGTACAGGGGATCCTTTCATGATGGTTTATCCCCTAACAGGGGTGGCCCTTTCACCCGAACTGAAGAGCGGGCGGCCGCTAGTGTTCTTTTAATGTCGATGAATGTAGAGTCGGTGTATGAGTGTGTGTGTAGCCACGCGATGGTGCAGTCGGCGCGGCTGGGCGCGTGGGAGGCGCGGCTGGGCGCGTAATGTACAGTGGGTGTATGTGTGTGTGTAGCCACGCGATGGTCCAGTCGGCGCGGCTGGGCGCGTGGGAGGCGCGGCTGGGCGCGTAATGTACAGTGGGTGTATGTGTGTGTGTGTAGCCACGCGATGGTGCAGTCGGCGCGGCTGGGCGCGTGGGAGGCGCGGCTGGGCGCGTAATGTACAGTGGGTGTATGTGTGTGTGTGTAGCCACGCGATGGTCCAGTCGGCGCGGCTGGGCGCGTGGGAGGCGCGGCTGGGCGCGTAATGTACAGTGGGTGTATGTGTGTGTGTGTAGCCACGCGATGGTCCAGTCGGCGCGGCTGGGCGCGTGGGAGGCGCGGCTGGGCGCGTAATGTACAGTGGGTGTATGTGTGTGTGTGTAGCCACGCGATGGTCCAGTCGGCGCGGCTGGGCGCGTGGGAGGCGCGGCTGGGCGCGTAATGTACAGTGGGTGTATGTGTGTGTGTGTAGCCACGCGATGGTGCAGTCGGCGCGGCTGGGCGCGTGGGAGGCGCGGCTGGGCGCGTAATGTACAGTGGGTGTATGTGTGTGTGTGTAGCCACGCGATGGTCCAGTCGGCGCGGCTGGGCGCGTGGGAGGCGCGGCTGGGCGCGTAATGTACAGTGGGTGTATGTGTGTGTGTGTAGCCACGCGATGGTCCAGTCGGCGCGGCTGGGCGCGTGGGAGGCGCGGCTGGGCGCGTAATGTACAGTGGGTGTATGTGTGTGTGTGTAGCCACGCGATGGTGCAGTCGGCGCGGCTGGGCGCGTGGGAGGCGCGGCTGGGCGCGTAATGTACAGTGGGTGTATGTGTGTGTGTGTAGCCACGCGATGATCCAGTCGGCGCGGCTGGGCGCGTGGGAGGCGCGGCTGGGCGCGTAATGTACAGTGGGTGTATGTGTGTGTGTGTAGCCACGCGATGGTCCAGTCGGCGCGGCTGGGCGCGTGGGAGGCGCGGCTGGGCGCGTAATGTACAGTGGGTGTATGTGTGTGTGTGTAGCCACGCGATGATCCAGTCGGCGCGGCTGGGCGCGTGGGAGGCGCGGCTGGGCGCGTAATGTACAGTGGGTGTATGTGTGTGTGTGTAGCCACGCGATGGTCCAGTCGGCGCGGCTGGGCGCGTGGGAGGCGCGGCTGGGCGCGTAATGTACAGTGGGTGTATGTGTGTGTGTGTAGCCACGCGATGATCCAGTCGGCGCGGCTGGGCGCGTGGGAGGCGCGGCTGGGCGCGTAATGTACAGTGGGTGTATGTGTGTGTGTGTAGCCACGCGATGGTCCAGTCGGCGCGGCTGGGCGCGTGGGAGGCGCGGCTGGGCGCGTAATGTACAGTGGGTGTATGTGTGTGTGTGTAGCCACGCGATGATCCAGTCGGCGCGGCTGGGCGCGTGGGAGGCGCGGCTGGGCGCGTAATGTACAGTGGGTGTATGTGTGTGTGTGTAGCCACGCGATGGTCCAGTCGGCGCGGCTGGGCGCGTGGGAGGCGCGGCTGGGCGCGTAATGTACAGTGGGTGTATGTGTGTGTGTGTAGCCACGCGATGATCCAGTCGGCGCGGCTGGGCGCGTGGGAGGCGCGGCTGGGCGCGTAATGTACAGTGGGTGTATGTGTGTGTGTGTAGCCACGCGATGGTCCAGTCGGCGCGGCTGGGCGCGTGGGAGGCGCGGCTGGGCGCGTAATGTACAGTGGGTGTATGTGTGTGTGTGTAGCCACGCGATGATCCAGTCGGCGCGGCTGGGCGCGTGGGAGGCGCGGCTGGGCGCGTAATGTACAGTGGGTGTATGTGTGTGTGTGTAGCCACGCGATGATCCAGTCGGCGCGGCTGGGCGCGTGGGAGGCGCGGCTGGGCGCGTAATGTACAGTGGGTGTATGTGTGTGTGTGTAGCCACGCGATGATCCAGTCGGCGCGGCTGGGCGCGTGGGAGGCGCGGCTGGGCGCGTAATGTACAGTGGGTGTATGTGTGTGTGTGTAGCCACGCGATGGTCCAGTCGGCGCGGCTGGGCGCGTGGGAGGCGCGGCTGGGCGCGTAATGTACAGTGGGTGTATGTGTGTGTGTGTAGCCACGCGATGGTCCAGTCGGCGCGGCTGGGCGCGTGGGAGGCGCGGCTGGGCGCGTAATGTACAGTGGGTGTATGTGTGTGTGTGTAGCCACGCGATGATCCAGTCGGCGCGGCTGGGCGCGTGGGAGGCGCGGCTGGGCGCGTAATGTACAGTGGGTGTATGTGTGTGTGTGTAGCCACGCGATGGTCCAGTCGGCGCGGCTGGGCGCGTGGGAGGCGCGGCTGGGCGCGTAATGTACAGTGGGTGTATGTGTGTGTGTGTAGCCACGCGATGATCCAGTCGGCGCGGCTGGGCGCGTGGGAGGCGCGGCTGGGCGCGTAATGTACAGTGGGTGTATGTGTGTGTGTGTAGCCACGCGATGATCCAGTCGGCGCGGCTGGGCGCGTGGGAGGCGCGGCTGGGCGCGTAATGTACAGTGGGTGTATGTGTGTGTGTGTAGCCACGCGATGATCCAGTCGGCGCGGCTGGGCGCGTGGGAGGCGCGGCTGGGCGCGTAATGTACAGTGGGTGTATGTGTGTGTGTGTAGCCACGCGATGGTGCAGTCGGCGCGGCTGGGCGCGTGGGAGGCGCGGCTGGGCGCGCTGGCGGCCGCCGTGCGCGCGCACTCGCAGGACATGCAGCGCCTCGGCACCACGCACCTGGACAAGAAGCAGGTGCGTCACACCTCCTAACTGTATTATAAACAGCTAAAGTTACTAACTTTGTAAAGACTAATCTCAGAAACTACCATTATTTTTGTAATGGATAGCCACATTCAAGGGGACTATTTTTTATCCCAAAATTCCCACGGGAACGGGCACAATGCGGATAACATCGGGGAGCTTTGCTTGTATCTAAATGTGCTTGACTTCCCGTTGAATATGTTATTTTCCAAAGAGCAAAAAAAACAAAACACTATAGGAGTGATTTAGTTATAGGTACAGCGTTTATGTATAAAGCAGTTAAGCTTTAGAATATCAGTATCACTACATAGTATAAAATAAAGTCGTCTCTTTTTCGTGTCTGTCACACTGTTTGTCTGTCTGTATGCTTAAATCTTTAAAATTACGCAACGGATTTTGATGCGGTTTTTTGTAATAGGTAGAGTGATTCAAGAGGAAGGTTTTTATGTAAAAAAATTCCCGAAATTCCTACGGGAACGGGCACAACGCGGGTAAAACCGCGGGGCGCTGCTAGTAGATAAATAAATGAAGCCTCATTGACTCGACGAAGATGTGGCCCAGATTACTCAATATGTTCTTACTTGATATGTTGGTCAGGTGGTGCGCAAGCTGGGCGAGGTGTTCTCGCTGCGCCACCGGCTCACGGTGGAGTCGGACTTGCTCGACACGCCCGACTTCTACTGGGAGGAGGAGCAGCTCGAGAGACTCTACTCCGCCACCGTCGCCTACTTCACCATCCCGCGCCGGACCCGGGTACGGTACTAACACCGACATTATTCAACTACAGGGGCATGCGAGAGCGCTTACTGTGTCGGGGGTTGCGGGTTCGATTAACGGAGTCGACAGTATGTTTCATCCAAATCTGTTCAGTAGTTTTGTCGTGGAAGAGTTGCAAACATACATTCTCACAAACTATCTCATTTATTATATTAGTAGGATAAGTAGGATGTTAACAGCACTTTATCTGTCAAATGGTTTGTCCCTTTCCGACATACGCTATTTGCCAAAGAGCGAAAGAGACAAAACACATTAAAACACTGTTTAAGTTAAAAATCGTTTATGAGTAAGGCGGATAATCTTTAAACATTCGAGCAAACATATCTCACATAATACCTTTGAAACTCTCAAACGAACATATTCCTGACCAAACCCCTTCCTGTTGATTTATTCATTCATATCAAACAGGTGTTTTACCCAACGGAGTTTTTTAGACCTCCGAAATAGTCTCACTATTGAAACAACCGGGACCGACCTCTTAACGTCTTTCCAGGTGTTAAACGAGCGTCTGTCCCACTGCGTGGAGCTGCTGGAGCTGCTGAGCGGGTGGGCGGCGGACCGCCACCACCTGCGGCTCGAGTGGATGATCATCTCGCTCATACTCGCCGAGGTGTGCTTCGAGCTGCTGCATCTCGCCGACAGGTACCTGTGGGCCGAGGACAAGGGGGCGGCGCATTGAGGGGGGGGGGTTAATCTCTCTGTTGAACATATTGGGGGGTTTTTGATGGAAATCTCCCTTTTGAACATATTGGGGGATTGAACATATTGGGGGTTCTAATGTCCCCGTTGAATTTATTGGGTGGTTTAATGGAAAACTCCCTATTGAACATATTGGGGGAGTCCCAATGTCCCTTTTGGACATATTGTATTTAAGATTTGTTTAAAAGAATACTCAATCCCCCTTTTGAACATATAAATGGGATTTAATAACAACATTAAATGCTGTTGGAAAGTCAAATCCTCATTTTTGATGTTAGATTTTAATTCCTATCCCCGTTTTGAACATATTGGGGTGGTTTATGGAATTTTGCCTTTTTAACATATTCAAGGGAGATCACTCCCTCTCTGAACCTCTCTTTTGAACATACTGGGGGTTTAGTAGTGATGTATGAGGTCAGCTTTGTGTATTGTGTACGTTTGGGGGGTTGAAGTATGTAGCTTTGACTGTTAATGTACCATATTTATGTAAAAATAACAATATAATACGTAATTGTATTTATTATGTATCATTAGTACCATAGTGTTGTTGTACCAAATGAATAAGTGTTTGTTGTACATTGTTAGTTAATACTTTGAATATAGATATAAGTGAACATTGTTATGAATTAGTTAGTCTTTTGAATAAATACTATTTTCTATGTATATGTTGTGTAGTTTTATTTATTGGTTGTGTTGTATGTATTAGTTTTGGTACGGTCAGCCAAATATGTGGTCTACCACCCTACGGTTGAGATTCATTTGAACGTCATGAAACAACAAGGTCAATTTTAAACGTCATAACATAATTGTGCATAGAAAAGTCAACCTTAGCGATCGTTACATCTCGCAGAAACTTTTGTCAAAAGTGGTAGACCACTTTCTTGGCCGACCGTACGTGGTGATGGGGTTGACGGTATTTGAGGTGATGGTGCTGTAGACAAATATTTACTTAAATACATACAAGTAAATCTATTTATTCTAATAAAGTAAAGCTGAAGAGTTGAACGCCTCGGTGGTCGAGTGGTATGTGCACTTGCCTGCCAAGACTGAGGTCCCAGGTTGAGCAAAAACATGTTACCTACTTTTCAAACATGGCTCGGGTTTGAAATCACCAAACCCTCATTAGGTAACCGTGGTGATTACGACATCCTCCTCACTGTACTGATATCTTCAGTGAGATGAGAGGCCTTTGCCCAGCAGTGGGACATTACAGACTAATACTTTTCACTTTTTATTTATATTTAGTTACCTAAAAATGCTCGTCCGTTCCAGGTATCTGTCCAAAGCCGAGTACCGCGCCGAGAGGCCGGTCCTCATGAGAACAGATTTCGAGGAGACCCTTCTGCCGGAGATAGCTTTCTTGGACACCTGAGTGTATCAATAAATACGTATTTATAAGGATAAATAGTTTTATTTTATTTTTATTAACGTGTTTGCTTTAGTACTTGCCGTTTTGTTATTTGTTATAGAGTTTACTAGCAGCACCCCACGGTTTTACCCGCCTTGTGCTCGTTCCCGTGGGAATTTCGGTATGTAAAATAGCCTACTACCTTCCCGTTGAATGTGGCTATCTTTTACAAAATAATTATTCAAATCGGACGGATAATTCCCGAGATTAGTCCGAACATACAAACAAACAAACTTACAAATTTTACCTCCTATACTAGGATTCATTTGTTTAAAATACGTAAACCTAAACGCCTGATTAAAATAAACAAGCAACAGCGTGACTTGCTATAAAAAAATTAACAGGCGTCTGTATTAATCTTGTTATTTAATAGAACATTGCATTAAATCTTTTTTCATGTTTCATACACACACATCACGAAACACGATTTTTACGAACATCGATTCGGGCATGAATCGTGTGCATTCAGCGATTGTTTATTATGCATACAACTGCGTGAGTCAGGCACATCGTGACGTCATGCACTCTACTACTCTACTATTGTCTTTGATTTGGTTGTAGTACCGAGTTGTCTTTGGTATCAATATCTATTGACTATAATGGGTTGTAATTGTAATTAAGGTGCTGTGGGTCAAAGTCGGCCCTTTGAATTAATTGTGTTGTCAGATTTGTTAGTTTAAAACCGCATAAGATGCTTACGAACACTGCCTCCTTTTTTGTAGTTGGTTTAATACATTCCAAAGCACTTTATTGTGTTTAAGAATTTCACGAATTTCTTTCATTTCGAGTAGGTTCCTGGCCACCAAAATGTCGGAGTTGTTAGACCGCCTAAAGGCCTCCGATATGAAATGAAATGAAATGAAATATTTATTTGCGCAAACATATGTAAATATAAAGGTGATTGATTTCATTAGATAGGATCAATATGTTCTACCTCTAAGACATGCAAATTATTAAATTATAGTGTACATTCTTAATTTATTATATTAAACTAGGGTAATCTTTAACATTGGGTCAATCATTAACTTATTATACAATCACAATTAATTAATCTTATTATACAATTACAATTAAATTAAATTAGAATTACAATTATTACAATTAAATTAAATTAGAATGTTGATGTCAGTTACATTACATGCATTGTTTAAATTCGAAGAATTCTTTAATTGAGTAAAAAGTATGGTCTATCCATTGAAACAACCGACCGACTGCCCTCCGAAGCACGGTAGTAAAGCCACCATCGGCCACCCATCCAAGTCGGTGCCGAACTGGACGTCACTTAGCAATCGCTATGAACTGACATTCGCTTACAAGCTAGGCCACGAGTGCTACACGATGTAGTTATAATAGATAGCAGTGCCCAGCGGTTTTACCCGCGTTGTGTCCATTCCTATGGGAATTTCGGGATGAAAAATAGCCTATGTTACTCGTGGATAATGTAGCTTTCGAATGGTGAAAGAATTTTTAAAAACGGTCCAGTAGTTTTTGAGTTTTGAGTTTCATTACAACCAAACAAAGTTTTCCTCTTTATAATATTAGTGTAGATATTATTTTCTGCGGTAACAGAAGTTCTGTACAGTGTAAGGGAAAATAAATTACAAGGCGGTTTGCTTGCACTAGAACTGTTAAATATAGTAAGTACCTACATTAAGTATGTAACAAAAGTTGTTCGCTCAAAATTGTTTTTTAATGCACGAAATAGAACATTATTTTAAACGAAAGTCATTTGTTTATTAATTCAAATTAGGAAGGCTTTTGCAATTTGCTCTTAATTTTAAACCATCAACACTGAATAACCTCAGACCAACTTTTGCGTTAACCTTAGATTAATTTTAAATGCGAAAGTTTGTGAGGATTTATGTATGTATAAGAATAATCAGATAACACATGGGATACATTTTTATTCCCAAATGCCCTCCGGAACGGCTACTACGCGGGTAACACCGCGGTACTAATATTACTCTTCTGCTATTAATTTTTGTTCATAATAAACTTACAACACCAATCTTTTATGCCTACTTTGCATAACCCTGCTAACGACGTTTTGAGCAGATACATATTTCATTATTTCAAACCGTGGCGGGGTCTCTAATACCCGTCACGATATTATATCTACATACAGTCGTTTGTTCGTCGGAGCCAGACTGGAGTATCGATTTTTTATTACGTTCCAACGTACCTAGGAAAAACCGTTCACAGACTGGGCGGAAGAAATTATGAGTAGGTACTAATGTTAGGCACTTTAGTATTCAATTCGTAGCACTATATTGGAGAACTAGTAGCGCTCCGCGGTATTAACCGCGCTATGCCCGTTCCCGTGGGAATTTTGGGATGAAAAATAGCCTATAACCTTCCCGTTGAACGTGACTATCCAATACAAAAAGAATTATTCAAAACGGTAGTTCCTAGATTAATCCTTACTAACAAACAAACAAACGAAGCTACAAACTTTGCCTCTTCACTACATAGTCACTACATAGTATAAAATAAAGTCCTCTCTGTTTCGTGTATGTGTGTCTGTTTGTCTGTATGCTTAAATCTTTAAAATTACGCAACGGAAATTACGCAACGGATTTTGATGCGGTTTTTTGTAATAGGTTGAATGATTCAAGAGGAAGGTTTTTATGTAAAAAAAAATCCCGAAATTCTTCGATCTTCGAAACCCTTCGATTAACCTAGCCATTCAAAGCACGGTAGCGCTCAGATCGAAATGCCACTATCGGCTACCCATCCGAATAGTGGCCGAGCTGCCCGTAAGAGTAAGTAGTACTTAGTACTTAATCTTTACTAATATTATAAAGCTGCACGTTTTTTTGTTTGTGCTAATCTCAGGAACTGGTGGTCCGATTCGAAAAAATCTTTTTGTATCTGATAGTCACATTCAACAGGAAGGTTACAGGCGACTTATCATCCTGAAATTCTCACGGGAACGGGTACAAAGCGGGTATAACCGCGGGGCGCTGCTAGTTACTGATATTTCGCCCATATCATAAGATCTATGCCCACCTGGATACCTCCCAACCCCTGACTCTGCGGTTGATTTCACAATACCCACTCAGCTGTCAAAGATTAACCCCCTTCTTGCACACGAATAAACAGATAACGATTAACGTCAAATCATGAACATTTATAAATTACTAGCTGCGCCCCGCGGTTTCACCCGCGTTGTACCCGTTCCCGCGGGAATTTCGGGATAAAAAATAGATGTTGGCCGATTCTCAGACCTACTCAATATGCTCACAAAATTTCATGAGAATCGGTCGAGCCGTTTCGGAGGAGTACGCGAACGAACACTGTGACACGAGAATTTTTTAAATAAGATTAGGGCGGGTTGCTTCAGTTCACGTTCACGGACGAGTAAACGTTAACATTAAATGTCTGTCTTCATAGACGTAAGAAAATGAAAAATGGTGGCTTTCTACTGCCAGCGCGATTAACTTTAACAGACAGTTAATTAAATGAAACAACGTTTTGTTTTTAACGGACTCGGCGCTGCCACAGATTACTAAATAGTACTACGTAGCTGCCCAGGGTGTTTCGCCGTGGGTAGCAGAAGCTGGGCTACCTTTTGCTGTAACTTTAAACTCTTCTATCTTCCTTTAAGTCGATTTTTATTTATTTACTAGCAGCGCCCCGCGGTTTTACCCGCGTTGTGCCCGTTCCCGTGGGAATTTCGGGATAAAATGTAGCCTATAGCCTTCCTCGATAAATAGACTATCTAACAGTGAAAGAATTATTCAAATCGGTTCAGTAGTTTCTGAGATTAGCGCGTTTAAACAAACAAACAAACAAAACAAACTCTTCCTTCAGCTTTATAATATTATATAAATATAATATACCTATAATTATAATTATAATATTAGTATAGATATAAGAAGTCGGATAAAAATATTAGGTTTCAAAAAGCTTCCTCTACTAAGTATACTAGGTACCCTTTCATTAATTCAAATTTAAAAAAATCACAAGTAATAAACATAGTGTGACTATTCATCCCCAAAACATCCCCTGAGATGCGGGTAAACGCGGGGCGAAGTATTTCATAGGTGAACGATAAATCACCACCCCACTGGTGTTTGCAGTACGCATGCGCCGGATGTGTCTATGATTGCGACAGTCAGCTGTAGGACTCAGAAACAATTAATACACATTTCATTAAAAATACGTGAAAAATCCCGGACTTTTTTGACCCCTACGTATGTTGAAGTGTTAAGTTAAGTTTGAAGTGTGATTGTGTTATAAAGTGAGCTTTTGAAGTAATTTTTGAGGTAAGTTTTAGGTTATGTTGGGGTTGATTTCGGTTTGATATTGTTGTCGAGATGAAGTTCAGATTTTTTTTGTCTATTTTTTGTTATTAGTAATGAAAGTTTGATAATGTTTCTTTAAGCACTTTTGCAAAAAAGAGGTATTGTGTTTTGGACGTGTCAGTCTAAATTGGTGTATCTCTGCTGTTTCATTGCAACTGCTAACTAACTAAACCAATTTTGATGTGATTAAATCATAAATAACAAAACTATTTAGTTAAGAAACTCATTTCGTACATCATTTAAGTACATAAACTGCAAATATGCAAGCACTTTTACACATAACGCCTTAACTAAAATTAAGAGCAATTCACTACATATTTTAACACATAAAATGCAAAAAATTGCTTGTTTTGTGATTTATTGTTCGCTTGTTGTTGCGTTTGTAAAGTTTAATATTGGGGTTCGAGGCACGTTCCGAAATAATGGGAATTAGGGTCCCACAAACTGTAAAAACTAATCTTCACTACATAGTATAAAATAAAGTCGTCTCTGTTTCGTGTCTGTTTGTCTGTTTGTCTGTATGCTTAAATCTTAAAAATTACGCAACGGATTTTGATGCGGTTTTTTGTAATAGGTAGAGTGATTCAAGAGGAAGGTTTTTATGTAAAAAAATTCCCGAAATTCCCACGGGAACTGGCACAACGCGGGTAAAACCGCGGGGCGCTGCTAGTCTATACTAATCTAATGAAGCTAGAGTTTATATACTTTTTCGTTTTCAATTTTTGTTTGTTTGAACGCGGCACTTATATCAGAAACTAACAATCTGAATTCAATAATTATTGTTGTAATAGATAGTCACATTCAACGGGAATGTTACAGGCTATTTTCATCCCGAAACTCCCACGGGAACGGACACAAAGCGAGTAAAACCAAGGGGCACTGCTATTAATTAATAACGTGAGAACAAACAAGAATATGAATGTACAGAACTCAGTAATGAGGCTTGTGTCTTTCTTGCCGAGAAACCAGGTAGATTTAACCTTTACCATACCATGGCATAACAATGGTATTGTTTTCGAAAACTCTTAAAACACTATAAAAAGTATAATAAAAACTTTACAGTGCCTTTCCACTCCAGCTGTACGATGCTATTTAGCTATGTATCTTTATCAAACGTAGTATAGCAATGGTAGGCTCAAAAATTTCATAGCAAAACTCAACAATTTATTTGTATACATGTCATAGTAGAAAAAAATGCTTCTAAATAAATATATTGTACCGCGAAAAAATTAACATACAGAGAAATATAATCATAATCAAAAATATTAAAATATTCCAAATGAAACAAAACAAAAGGTTTTTAGCCGCGACCCTGCCAGGATTCGAACCTGGAATCTTCTGATCCGTAGTCAGACGCGTTATCCGTTGCGCCACAGGGCCTGTGCTAATGAAGTCGAATTTTTTGTACCAATACTATGAATTCTGGTTTTCAAGGCCGTTTTTTACTGTGATTCTTTAAACCAATTTTAAAATGAAAGGAGTGTATTTTTGTTTGGAAAATAATTAAGATTTTTTGTACATTTTATTCGGAAAAAATAGAAGTACATTCTATTCATTCGTTCATTTCGAATATGTTAGTGGTCAACCCTGGTGTCGGAGTTAGACCGCCAAAGGGCGTCCGACATGGTCTGAGGATTGAAACAATCGGGACCGACTATATAAAGGATTTCGACTACGAGTATATATATATATACGATCGAATTTGTTTGTATGTGCGGGCTGTTCTCTGAAATTACAAGTACGATTAGGATAATTCTTTTTGTAATGGATAGCCACATTTAACGGGAAGGTTATAGGATTTTTCATCCCAAAATTCCCATTCCAACCGCGGACATATTAAAATTATGTACTATACATATTAACACATTTAAAAAAAATACATATATCAAAAAAATTACAAATTAAGTACACAAAAGTTAAAAAAAAATCATACAAAATCATAATTTGACAAGCCCGTTGGCACAGTGGCAGTGAGAGCGCTTACGGTGTCGGGGGTTGCGGGTTCGATTCAACGGAGTCAACAATATGTGAAGAGATAGTTGTTGGCGACGACGTCTGGGTGTCAATTATATATATACTTAGTTTTAATTTCATATATTTTAGTATTTAGTTCATAGTATATAAGTATTGCTTCTTTTCATGTTGTATTTTATGTGGTGTAGAAATAAATGGTTTAAATGGTTTAAATGGTTTATATATTCTTGTAAAGTCTTTGTGTATGTATAGTATGTAGTAGTATCAGTTAATGAGATTCCATATTACAGGCTTAGAGCTTACTTTGGGTCTAATTAACCGTGTGTGAGTTTGTCCGAGTGTATTAAATTATACTTTATTATAAATGAGAACGCCACCACACACACCCACCCCTAGTGCTGCCACAAAACCTAGACTTAGTACTTAAATAAAAACGCTAAGCATTTAATAATTACTAGGTTACGTCGAACCCACCGTTTATAGAATAATTTAGGTACAATCGCTTCCAAGGATAGTGGCAGTGTGTATCACGCGAGGTGTTATACAGGGTGGTGCAGACACGACTCTTGGGTGTAGGTATAAGTGTTTCAGAGTTTGGACATTTTTTTCTTTTGACATAAACAGTAAACATTTTCTAGCTTCTAGCGTAAATGAATTGGATACACGTGTTTTTATGTTGCACTTGCCGCACCCCGCGATTTTACCAGTTCCCCCGGGAATTTGGGACTAAAATTTGTTATTCTGATGACTTATATTACTGTAAAGTTTCATCCCAATCCGTCTAGTAGTTTTTTCGTGAAAGAGTAATAAACTAACATACATAGATACATCCATCCTCGCAAACTTTCGCATAAGGATTTTTATCTGACGTTTCGGCTCCTTTAACCTTGCTCACAGAAGTCTATAGTAATTGTGTTACTATAGTAATTATTCAAATAGGATTGGTAGTTTCTGACATGAGCGAGATCATAAATGATATGGTACTTACTATAAAATGTCATTTCTAGGACTCAGTTTTTGCTTTTGTTTCGAATCTATAAGCTTCAGCTATTTCCACCCTGTATTGTGTAAAGCGCGTCGCGTGCCGCCCTGCGGCGCCGCCCGCCCACCGCCGCCGCCACCGCCCGCCCAGTCGCGCCGACAACATCGTTACCGTTTATTAGACGTGTTGTAGGTTTCTGTTATGATGTTTTACTTTATTTCAGCGTTGTATTAATGAGTAGAGAAATGTATTTAATTTTATATTAAACTAGCTGCGCTTTGCGGTTTCACCCGTTGGAATCTGTTCCCGCGGGAATTTGGGGGTAAAATATATCCCATGTGTTATACTGATGTATAACTTATGTTAGTGTAAAGTTTCATCCAAATCCGTGCAGTAGTTTTTTCGTGAAAGAGTAACAAACAAACATACATACATCCATCCTTACAAACTTTCGCATTTATAATATCTACTAGCAGCGCCCCGCGGTTTTACCCGCGTTGTGCCCGTTCCCGTAGGAAATCCGGGATAAAATGTAGCCTATAGCCTTCCTCGATAAATAGACTATCTAACAGTGAAAGAATTATTCAAATCGGTTCAGTAGTCTCTGAGATTAGCGCGTTTAAACAAACAAACAAACAAACAAACAAACAAACAAACAAACAAAACAAACTCTTCAGCTTTATAATATTAGTATAGATTAGTAGGAGTAGGATTAGAAGGAAGTAGGATTTTTTTTTATTGACAAAGTATTACAGAAAAAATACTGAACCAAAGTACTGTATTGTTATTAAGGTCAGAACACACAACCCCACCTCTCCGCAGTCGAGTACCAATATAAACATATCCCCCTTGCAGGGCACGGCTCGAAATGAAGTGGCCCATTCGAGACCACTCGGGGACAAACTGCATGTGAATAGAACTTCCTTTCAATCAATCGATAGTGATGTGATAACGAAATAGAAGTATGTAGGTTCAAGTAGGTCAGTGGTCAACCCTGGTGTCGGAGTTTTAGACCGCCTAAAGGCCTCCAACATGGTCTGACGATTGAAACATCCGGGACCGGCAATTTAACGTGCCCTCCGAAGCACGGTAGCGCTCAGATAGAAATGCCACTATCGGCCACCCATCCAAGTAGGGGTCGGGCTGCACGTTGCTTAACAATCGCAATGAACTAACATCGCTCAGTCAAACTAAGCCACAAGCGCTTCACATAACGAAATTATCAATCACGTTTAAAACAAAACAAATCTATACTATTACTAGCTGTGCCCCGCGGTTTCACCCGCAGCGCCCCCGTTCCCGTGGGAATTTTGAGATTTGTATTCCTTATTTTTCTTATATAAAAACCTTGTCCTGTCAATAAGGAACACATTAAAAAAAGAATCATCCAATTTGGTGCAGTCGTTCTGAAGTTATGCGCTTAGCAACAGATTCAGCGATTCATTTTTATAAATAAAGTCGTCTCTTTTTCGTGTCTGTCACACTGTTTGTCTGTCTGTATGCTTAAATCTTTAAAATTACGCAACGGATTTTGATGCGGTTTTTTGTAATAGGTAGAGTGATTCAAGAGGAAGGTTTTTATGTAAAAAAATCCCGAAATTCCCACGGGAACGGGCACAACGCGGGTAAAACCGCGGGGCGCTGCTAGTTATCTTATAATATAACGCATACAGACAGACAAACAGACAGACACGAAAAAGAGACGACTTTCTTTTATACTATGTAGTGAAGATAATATAACTAAAGAGTTTGTTTCTTGTTTTTTTTGCACGCGTTAATCTCGGAAACTATCAATCCGATTTAAATAATTATTTTTGTAATAGATAGCCACATTCAACGGGAACTTTACAGGCTGATTTCATCCCGAAACTCCTACGGGAACGGACACAACGCGTGCTTATTCATAAACACGTTTTAAATAAAACATGTCAGAAGTGTTTTGTCTTTTTTACTCTTTGGAAAAAAGCGTATGTTGGAAAGGGACAAACTATTTCATAGCTATAAAGTGCTGTTACAATATTAACAAGTCCTTCTTTTTACATCACCCATATATCTATGATTCGTGTGACGTCATCGATAACACTGTACCTTGACCGTATAGTAACTGTTATTGCAGTCACAGTGATAGAGCATATTCACTGATAACGAGTGCAACTTATTACTCACTTGTATTAGCAAAAATCTGCATTTTTATACACGTGGTATGTTCACGGTATTTTTAATCTAGTTTTGTTTTTTAGTCTAGAAATTGCTTATCAATGTAAATAAACTTGATGAGTATGTATTATGGCATGTAACTGATACTAATACATATACATTATACTCGTACATACATACACAAATATTATCACTACATATTATAAAACAAAGTCTCTCGCCGCGTCTGTCTGTCTGTTCGCGATAAACTCAAATACTACTGCACGGACTTTGATTCAAGAGGAAGGTTTATATGTATAAAAATTCCCGAAATTCCCACGGGAACGGGTACAAATCATACTTTATATGAATATCAAATACTTTATAAGAATATGTAATTGGCACCCAGACGTCGCTAACAACTATGTCGGCACATATTGTAAGAGTGTTTTCACATTATCCGATCCGATATCGGTGTCGGACGCCGATCCGATATCGGGGTTAAGTAAAATGTATGAAATAAGTACCTGTCTTTCATATTGTCCGGCCCGATATCGGAACATATTTCATACATTTGACTTACCCCGATATCGGATCGGCGTCCGACACCGATATCGGATCGGATAATGTGGAAACGCTCTTACTCCGTTGAATCGAACCCGCAACCCCCGACACAGTAAGCGCTCTCACTGTCACTGTGCACACGGGCTACTATACAGTACCCCACATCATCGTGTCCCCTCACTAGCAACGGAAACAGTTAATTGACTCGATTGGTTCGTAGTTGGGTTCAGCTATTGAACTTGCAATACAGAAATATTATTCCATACTTTTTCTTAAAAGATTCAAGAATCAAATAACCAGAGACAAAACTTTCTATAGAGGAACAAGAGCAGAGGAAACGGAAGAGGTTTACTGAACGAGTGAGAATGAATGAATAAAGAATGAAATACTTTTTAAGTGTGATAGCCATATCCTACTAATATTATAAATGCGAAAGTTTGTGAGGATGTATTTATGTTTGTTACTCTTTCACGAAAAAACTACTGGTCGGATTTGGATGAAACTTTACAGTAATATAGGTTATACATCTGAATAACACATGAGATACATTTTATCCCGAAATTCCCGCGGGAACTGATACAACGCGGGTAACACCGCGGGTTGCGGCTAGTTCATCGATAGTTTTTTAAGGTTCAAGGCATTATGGGGTTGGTTAGTTGTCCAAAAGCCCCTAAATAAATATAGATTAAGGGCTGCTAACATCAAAAATAGTTATAATTAGAATTCATGCCACCTAATAAATAAATAAACGGTTGCTTATCGCATACGTTCGTTAAAAAGATTTCTTACGCTGTTAATTGTTTGTTGTCAACAAAGCATTGCTTCACAATTTAAATGACAGTCTGTTAAAGATATTTGTGCTGCCAGAGAATCACGATTTTTAATTTTCTTACGTCTTTTCCTCCTCACTGTACTGATAACTTCAGTGAGATGAGAGGCCTTTGCCCAGCAGTGGGACATTACAGGCTATAACTTTACTTACTTACGTCTGGTGAGACTGACATTTGTGTTAACGTTTACTGGTGTGAGAGCGTAAGCTGAAAAGAAACATGCGATGGTCTTCATCTTCACCGAGACGATGGTCAACCTGACCAATCCTGGTGTCAGAGTTATTGAGCCGCGAAAGGCCAAAGCATACGATGGTAGATAATGACGTATATCTTAGTTATTCGTTTGTTGGTCACTAAGGTGTGTTTCACTCAAAACTAGAAAGCACTTTCAATTATCTTTCCCGCCCATCCAAATAAAAAACAAAATACAATAAAAAACACTCACTGTACATCCCAGTAAAATAGCCTTTAACCCTATAAAAATAAGGACTAATTGACAATCTTCCAAAACGATAATCAACAATAATGTACTGATAATGTAAATTGAGAAAGATTAGTGTAATCGGTCGTGCCGAAATGTGTACGTGCTTCATGTCACATCGACTATGACACTACTACGACTAGGACACTGTTAAGCAACTTGCAGCATGGCCACTACTAAGATGGGTGGCCGAGTGGTATATCAGCGCTATCATGTAGAAACTAAACAATTAGGGCCCATAAACGCTAAGTAACAGAATTTTAGATGACTTTTTGTTTGTCCCTTTCCGACATACGCTATTTTAGAAAGAGCAAAAGAGACAAAACTCTTTTCAACAGTGTTTTAGTTAAATAGTGCTTACTTGTTTACTTAAAGGAGGTTCAATGATGCGGTGAGAATGTAATGAAATCGATAAACCTTTTTCCTCTATAGGATGAGTTGAAACTCTTTGGTTGGAAAATCAGGAAAATTCGTTTTTTTAATTCCTGTAAGAACAAGTTGGTCGTAGAGTATACTCTACTCTCTAAACTCTACTATGTCTCTAGGGACTCTATGGTCAATAACGTTACATTTATCTTTAATAACGAAACAATTCACCGAGTTAATTATTAACTGCGTTATATAACTAAAGTTGAAGTTAACATCTCGGCCCGAGGGGAGCTATTTTGAACCAAGTTCATTAACGTCTGGCTTTTATTAGAACTAGGGATGGGACATGTTTGGAAAATATCGATAAAATTAATAATCGATAAAATTTATTCCTAAAGAAGATTATGGCGAAATGAGATGCTCCTCCTTTTTTAAGTCGGTTAAAAAGGAAGTCATTGATTCATTCATGCTGAGTAAGTGGCCAATCCTGGTGTCGGAGTTTGTAGACCGCCCGAAAGTGGTCCGCATATTTGATATAAGGAAAGGAAAATATTAGCCTGTAATGTCCCACTGCTGGGCAAAGGCCTCTCATCTCACTAAAGATATCAGTACATGGAGGAGGATTAGGGTGAAGACACATATATCAGCATCGAATCGCATTTAGCTGGATGATTTTGGACACACTATACGCATCGGAAGTTAAAGTATGCTGTTACATGTGTTCAGGTGCTAAAGGGAGCTAACGCACTTTTATAAGCTGAAGTATCATTTAGCATGCTTTCATCCGCTAAAGCATGCGATCGCATGCTATTGAATTGAATCTCATACGTTATGCCGCAGTTGAAGTTGAAAACCGTTATGGAAGCTGAATCGATGCGGAAGGGTGAATTGATGCGGACGCATCTCCATATAATATTGCGTTTTTGTACTACAAAATGCGATTCGATGCTGATATATGTGTCTTCACCCTTAGGCGTAACCACGACGCTTGCCTAATGCGAGTTGAAGATCTCAAACCAGAGCCAAGTTTGAATTACCACTTTTAAAATGCTGTAATCCTACTAATGTTATTTATAAATGTGAGAGTTTGTGAGGATGTATGTATGTATGTCTGTATGCATATTTGTTACTCTTTCACGAAAAAACTACTGGACGGATTTGCATGAAAATTTACAGTAATAAAGGTTTATCAGAATAACACATGGGATACATTTTATTCCAATTTTCCCGCGGGAACGGGTACAACGCGGGTAAAACCGCGGGGCGCGGCTAGTTATACTAAAATATTTTGTAGCCCTTTATAGATAAATAAATAAATTATGAATTCATAATGTATGAATCACAATCTCAAGAAATATTACTCTGAGTGACCACAATTAGCATTCATTAATATTGTACCATTAATTATGTACAGCTTCCGGCTTCCGGTTTTAAAATAATTTATTTTAAAGGACATTGTAATGTACTCGACTCCAATACTGACCACGTACCTTGTCACAGTAACTTACAGTTGTCTTGTGAATTTTTTTATTCTTGCTGATTGATTAAGTTTAGAGCGACACGGTTGTAACTCTTCTTGTTTTTTTGATGAAATGTACTTGATATTAATAAGCTTATAGTTTTGACGATTTATAATTTAATTTACAGAAATGTCAAAATTCATTGTAGCATTGATTGCGTGAAGTAATTACACGTAAACGTAATGTACGTATAAGGATTAATTAAAAGATAAAAACTTTAAAAATATTTTAATTGTTTGACGAAATGTTTAAAGTACACGTTTAGTAATTATTATCAGCTGTTTCATTGAAGGAATGTCGGTCGCCGTCGTGGTACTTCGGTTGTTTTTGACTGATAACCCAAATCATGCTAATAATCTTCGGAACTACTTGTCCAATTTAAATAATTCTTTTTGTAATTGATAGCTACATTCAGGAGGAAGGTTATATGCTATTATTATTTATAAGCTTAGAGCTTACTTTGGGTCTAATTAACCGTGTGTGAATTTGTCCAAGTATTATTATTATAGTGTTTCTCCTCGGAGTCACGGGACAAGCCCGGTCTTTTTGAGAGGCATGCGAGGGGATACAGATCCAACTCGTAGAGGCCCTTTGGAGATGTTTAATGTAATGGATTACAACTGCAGGGACACACCCCCGACCACATCAGTACAACATGTCCGGGAATGTGTACCTGCAGAAGTAGGGACTATTGCAAGATATGAAAGAAATAAAAATGGGCTATGGGAATGAAGATTGGATGGAGTAAAACTGGGTTATTGCAAAGGAATCGGCACCTGCCATAACTAGTGTAAAACAAGTTATCGGCGGCAGGCCGTGGCTCGCCGCCCACTGGATGGGCCCCCCGAAACAGCCGACGTAGAGACGGCAAGGGGGCAACATCGGCGCGGGCGACTCGGGGGTGTAGAGAGGTGTGCTGCGCTTTCTCTTACGTTACTCGCGGCGTTATGCCCTTTAACACTTCCACCCCCGGATCACACAGCCGACATCGACTGTGCCTCTAACGACCCCCCTCTGGCCGGCCGGTGAAGGCAAGCCAGAGCCGAGAGTCCTGCGGGCCCCCTTGGGGTCCACTCCGGCCGGGGAAGGCTCGCCGGAGACGAGGGCCCTGACCGACTCTCTGGGGCACTCGGGAACCGCCCGTGGTGTCGCTACTCACCAACAGCTCGCCACAAACTGCCCTGCGGGCTTTTATTATTATTATTATTATTTTATTTAAAACAACGGGGCACGAGTAGTATTTATTAATTTGATCATCTTATATAAAAAAGTAATATATAATGATATTTTATCTGTTTGTAGTGAAACTTCTTTTCTGAAGAGGTTGAGTCACGTAGGCTAGTAAACTTGTTGGTTCTCTGCGTTTTCACCGAAAATCATTTGGCAGATTGCTAGCTTCATAGAATTTATTTCGCCGAATAATCATTTGCCAACTTATCATATGATTGTATTTATAGTCGGAGGCCTTTAGGCGGTCTAAAAACTCCACCGAGGTTGGTCATTAACCTAATCGAACTTATTAATTGTATTTTGTTTATCAACCTCGCTGTTACCAACTGAACACATACTGCCGCACTTAGAGACGTCTATTAAATTAACACTTAATTAATAGGTACGTAATTATTAAATCAACACGTAATTTTTCATACACTACATGAGAAAAAAATCAAAGAAACAAAATCAGTCATTAAATCTCTCCATCTCAACTAAGGAAGCACTTGATGTGGGGACGTTAAGCTGTCGGTCCCGGTTACTTTCTACGGATAGTAGTCGTTACTTGAGCCATGTCAGAGACCTTTGGCGGCTCAATGACTCTGACACCAGGATTGGTCAGGTTGGCCATCCACTCGATGAAGAAGAAGAAGACGTGTCAGATTATGGGCGTTAGTCTGCCATTCGGTCAAATAATTTTCGGCGAAATGGCAAGATACCAAGCTAGTTATATAAGCCCAGTGTTATATGTTCACCCTAGGACTTGCGACAATCCGCGATAGCCTCTCCGAAGGTCACAAAGTAATTATAATTTTCTTAAGCGCTATCTTACATGAAAATTACGCGAAATGTCACGAACGTTGAGCAATAATTATATTAACGAGTTTAATTTATTTATATTTGTGTTATTGCTAAACCTATTTCGAAATATTTGTTAAAAATAATAAATTATTCGTAAAGATGATATTATATTCTGTGAATTTATGTAAAATGTTATTTGGAATCGGTGTAGTTTTAAGAATTAGTTATTTACGACTTTTTAATGTTCGCTTGTGATAGTTGTCTGATTTCTTATAATACCGAAATATCAATTAAATGTCTATTAAAATAAATATTAAATAAATTCGTTTTTAACCGACTTCAAACACCAAGGAGTTTTCAATTCGGTCGGTATATTTTTTTAATAACATAGGTATATAACCTACCTATGTATTTAAAATGGCATATTTTTTTTTTATAGTAATGTAATTTTTTATTATTATTCATTATCGTTATCAATACATCAGATATGTAAATCGAATACTGTAATATAACTATCGGATTCGGTTGTCTGAATGTGTTAATCTCTGTTATTCTGAATATAAAAAAAAAGGTTTTCTGCTTAAGGGTCAACACTGCGTTAAGCGGGCGCACGCGGCGGTTCACTTTTGTATGACACCTCACGCGACGGGCGCCCGCGACGGTTCACCTTTGTATGGAACCGCATGTTGGCCCATAAAGCTACATTCAAAATAAAGGCTACAAAACGTACTTTTTATCCTAAAATTCCCACGGTACCGATTACGAAGCGAGTAAAACCGCGGGGCGCTGTATGTAAAAATATGATAATGTACAGTCGCAATTCCAACAAGCGACAGGTTACAAAATCTATCAACCACAAACAAAAAATTACTAGCTAATTCAATTGATTTATCTGTCAATTAATTCCGACTACAAATCATAGAGGAATGAAACCAAACGCCCGTCGCGCATGCGCGATCAATCATATCTTATCGATACGAATGACGAAACGTCACAACTGTCAAAATGAAATGACATTACAATGACAGTTGCATGATGTAGCAGGTTAGAAGATAGGGCAAAGAAAATGGAACTTAAGGGCTCCCACACAAAACTGCGATGTGATGCGATGCGAATTCGCATCGCAGGAACTTGCGATGCGAATTTTTGCGATACGATTTAGTGCGGCAAACCGTTTGGTAGGGTGACCATGCCTTCAAGTGTAGTCAGCCGTACTGGACGTGTTTTTAGGAAGCGTAAGATGGATCGCGAAATGATTATTGCACTGCTGTTATTGTTAAATAGATATAAAAGAAAAAGAAGATTCTGGGTTCATCCATTTATTACAATTATGAACTCTGATGGGAACTATTTTACTCAAAAGTACTATGCGTTGAGAACTGAAGAAGATAATTTTTTTGATTATTTTAGAATGAGCATATCTTCATTTGAAGAGCTTTTGAGTTTATTATCACCATGCCTTCTAAAACGATCGTACAAGGGAAGAATTCCTGTTATGCCTTTGGAAATGCTGAGACTGACTATCAGGTAAAGTAAAACAAAATGTCTCAGAACGGACTAAAATGGTGTCACCAAGGATGACGTAATATGGCAGGAGTGTGCGATGCGAAGCAGATCGGAAATTCTTACGATGCGTTCGTGCGAATTCGCAGATATTTGCGATGCGATGCGAATTCGCAGTTTTGTGTGGGAGCCCTTAAGTCCGAGTAGAGTGGGTCAGTGGCCAACCCTGGTGTCGGAGTTTTTAGACCGCCCAAAGGCGACGACATGCTCTGACGATTGAAACAACCGGGACCGATAATTAAACGGTATTTGGTCAAATCACTATTCGTGACAACACGATTTTAAAGTTATAAAATCACTAGCAGCGCCTCGTGGTTTTACCCGCGTTGTGCCCGTTCCCGTGGGAATTTTGGGAATTTTTATACACATGAACGTTCCTCTTGAATCACTCTATCTATTTATAAAAACCGCATCAAAAGCCGTTTGGTACCTAATTGTATTATATAATAAAGCTGAAGTTCGATTTCTTGTTTATTCGATCTTAGAAACTAATCCGATCTGAATTTTAGCCATTCAAGAGAAATTTTGTAGGCAATTTTATGTTGAATCGATAAACTGTATTATTAGTCGATAAAATAGATTAGGTACTAGCTACTTCATAGATAACCTGATTATCAAATAATTATCGATCAATATTACATTCCTTATCAAATTCCAACTCCTATCAACTATACTAATAATAAATATGTACCATTTGTAATTTTGTTTGTTTCTTATCTCAGGAACTACCAATCCGATTCGAATAATTCTTTTTGTAATGGATAGCCACATTCAACGGGAAGGTTATAAGGTATTTTTAATCCCGAAACTCCCTCGGGAACGGACACAATGCGGGTAAACCGCGGAGCGTTGCTAGTTTATTATTAAAGCCAAATTCTCCACCACCGTCTCGCCTGAAGAGCCGTCACAGCTTCCTTAGACAGCCTAGTCTAAGTGAGAGGCTTGCTCCAAAAGCTAGGTTAGAGCTCTGGAAAAAGAAATTCCCTCCTGCATCTCATTCTCTCCGCTCTCTGAGAAGCTCCCTCCGGGTGGTGATCTCCCCTGGACGGTTTGGAAGTCTTTAAATAGACTCCGAACTGGTGTTGGGAGATGCCACGAAAACCGTGTCAAGTGGGGTTTCTCAGAGAACAGAAATTGTAAATGTGGCGCCATCCAGAAACACCTACTACAATGCCCAACTGCCCCATGTCCTGCACTATGGAGGATTTATGGAAAGCCAGTAACAGTGCGATAGAGGTGGCCAAATTCTGGTCCGGACACATATAAAAAAAAAAAAAAAACATATTGACCAAATTTTTATACTTATTGACTAAACTTATTGGCCAAATTTTTATACTTATTGACTAAAATTATAATATTGACTAGCTGACTCGGTCAACGTTGTTTTGCCATATAAAAATGAAGGGGTGGACCACCCTTATCACTATAAATTGAGATGTAAGCTATCCTATCTTTCAAATAGTTCAAAGTGAAAAAAGAAAAAAAAAAAAAAAAATCGGTTCAGTAGTTTTGTAGTCCATTGCGGACGAACGACGTGACACGTAATTTATGTAGCAGCGCCCCGCGGTTTTACCCGCGTTGTGTCCTTTCCTGTGGGAATTTCGGGATGAAAAATAGCCTATGTTACTCGTGGATAATGTAGCTTTCAAATGGTGAAAGATTTTTTTAAAACCGTCCAGTAGTTTTTGAGCCTATACATTACAACCAAACAAAGTTTTCCTCTTTATAATACTCGTATTAGTGTAGATAAAAGAAGATATGAAGATAAAAATCTGTCGACACTTGACCACCGTTCCCAACCCTATTCTTACATGAAAGCTGGCGTCGTCGTGAATCACCGAAGCAAACGGATGCAATGTTTAAACAGACCTCGCGAAGCTTTGGTAAGCTTTGGACAAACTTACTACTTACATTACATAAATACTCGTACACCCGGACAAATTCACGCACGGTTCATTAGACCCAAGGTAAGCTCTAAGCTTGTATTACGGAATCTAAGTCACTGATACTACTACATATACCTAAACAAATACTTTATAAGAATACATATTGTCACCCAGACGTCGTCAACAACTATGTCTGCACATATTGTTGACTCCGTTGAATCGAACCCACAGCCCCCGACACAGCATGCGTGAACACATGCCACTGTGCCAACGGAGTTGTCAAAGCCAGTTCATAACATTTTTAATTTGAATTATTTTATGTGTATTTTATAATGAGTTATATGTACTAGTACATAGTCATCTTCTTCTTCTTCTTCTTCATCGAGTGGATGGCCAACCTGACCAATCCTGGTGTCAGAGTTATTGAGCCGCCAAAGGCCTCTGACATGGCTCAAGTAATGACTACTATCCGTAGAAAGTAACCGGGACCGACGGCTTAACGTGACCTCCGAAGCACGGAATCATTTTACTTTTCGAGCAATCAGGTGATTCAGCCTGCAATGCCCTAACCAAACTGAGGAAAGTCTCACAAAGAATTTTTTGTGAGATATTCCCACCGGGAATCGAACCCGGAACCTCCGGGTCGTGAGCCGGGCGCTCAAACAAGACCACGAAGGCTGTTCTTAATCGTATCTCAATGGTATTTTAATTAAAAACCGACTTCAAACTAAAGCAAATGAAAATCTGTACAAACCACAAACACATACTCCTTTTTTAACGTCGGGCATTACATATGGATTACTGTATAAATTATGTATCCAAGTAGCTCAATAATGATGTAACATCGCATTAAACTTTCATAACTAAAAGCTGTAATTTGAAAGCTTCCTGTGAGTTCATGAAACGAAATTCTTTACCGAAAATAGAATGTGAATTTGGTGGGCCGTAAACAGGGGTGTAAAATGTTGTTACTCTTTTTACTAATGCACATAAAACATATATAATGTCCGTCTGTTTGTTCAATCTGTGGTGCTTTGACGGATGTTATAGGGCTCCCACTTGGAACTACAATTTATTGTTATTTTAAAATATTTTGTGGTTTTACTTGCGTTGTGGCCGTTCCAGTAAGAGTTTTGGTATAAATATTAAATAGTGATAAATTGTTATTTAACTCATTTTTAACTAACTTAAAAACGGCGGAGGCTCTCCGTAACTAATTTTTTGTTTCTTTTTGTATTCTTCACTGTTCTGTCATTTGTAAACCTATTTTCAAATTTCAGTAGTCCTATATTTTCATCAAAGTCGGGTGAATTTAACAGACTTAAAAAACTTATTCCTGAAAAAAGTGCCTTATTTTCCCAACGTGTTAAAACTTAAGGATAGTTTCATATAAACATAGAAGACAGTTATTAATTAAAAAAGGGCCTTAAAAAATGCGTTTATATTTTTGCTAAAAGTCATTGCTGTCACCCCTGTCCAGGGTGTCACATTACGCAACTAAACGCCGCACATGGCGATATTTCGGTGCATGAGATGGTGTTCGAGATCACCCTGTATAAACAACGCCACGTTTACAATATTAACAACTAACGGCTGGCGTTTTACTCAGAATTAATTCCTTAAAGTATTAACCTATAATGTCCCACTGCTGGGCAAAGGCCTCTCATCTCATCGAAGATATCAAGTACAGTCATGTGCAATGAAATGTATACACGGGCAGATTTTCAAATAAATGTCCACTCTGAAAATTTCAAAAACATATAGCCACTTAACAATTCATACTATATAACCACCCGAGTTTCAGATATTTGTATACACGATCACATGCATAAATATTTATCCATTTTGAATTACAATAATAAATATGAAAACGATATTATTTCACAAAAAATGTATGTGTGCGTGACACACACTAAACGCGAAGTATTGTTTTTATTTTGATTACTTTGTGTGTGTAGGACACTAGGTTTCGTACTCAGCGCGTAGGTTGGTATCTCTCTATATCTCTATGGTTATTACCTATCAGTCAAGTCTTTTTTTTTCAGTTGTTGCCCCAAAGAGGCTTTCTTCCGCATCCTGGCTACCTTCATAACAATATATAAAAGACAAAAATGAATATTGTTTACTTACAATAAATGGAAAATTACTTTGTGTACATGTTATTGAAATTAATACCCATTTGTCAAAATAGTGAATATACATACCCATATTTTTGTCAAAAATGTATACATTATTGTGAGAAACTCGGGTGGTTATATAGTATGAATTGTTAAGTGGCTATATGTTTTTGAAATTTTCAGAGTGGACATTTATTTGCAAATCTGCTCGTGTATACATTTCATTGCACGTGACTGTACAGTGAGGAGCTTCGTCGTAATCACCACGCTTGCCTAATGCGGATTGGTGATCTCAAACCCGAGCTTTGTTTGAAAAGTAGGAAACATATTTTCGCTTGACTTAGGAATTGAACCCGAGACCTCAGTCTTAGCAGGACAGATTGGTCAGTTAACATCCGCATAGCTCCGTTTCAACAGAAGCGCAACTAAGCAACTGGTTAAAAATAAGTTAAAGATAAGCTAATTCAATTTGATACAAAGACTACTAAAGTTAACCTAATTCACGCCACTCCATAAACTCCAATGTTTATCGCGTATCGGTCTGATTCAATTGCCCCGGGCTCGTCAAACACAATTTTCGCTGCAATCAATCGCAATTGGTCCAATACTGCACTAACCGAGTCACTAGGGTCGATGACATGGCGGCCATGATGCTTTGGTCAGTGTGACCACGTGTGACCGTGGCAGAATATTCATATAACTTTTTAAATTGAAGAAACTTACTTTTAACGAAATTGACAGGACCTTTATTGGTTTCGCCTTCTTTGATTGGCCCTTGGGTACCCTTTCCTGCACAGTGTACTGATATGTTCGTTGAGATAAGATGCCTTTGCCCAGCGTGGTTACTTACAGGCTTACTTACTTACTTATTCCTTCATATAGGTACTGAAAGAATTTTCAAAATCGGTTCATAGATGACTGAGTAAGCATTTTATATGCACCCTTTCATATACCGAAAATATTTTTGAATTCGGTTCATAAAAAACATCAGACGAATTAAGAATCTCTTTAGATTTTTGATGTCAGTAAAAAAACTATTTTCACCCACTATTCATTTTTACATTTCTCAAAATTATGTTTTTCAACCCAAGACAATCCGCGTGCGACCACGAGTGGTGCAATCCACTCGAAAAGTCGGGAAATACAAAGTAATTAGTTTTACTAGCTTTATGAACATTTTACCGCGAAAGAACCCGTGTGAGTAACTACGTTCACATAAACAATTCCTTCTCTACAGTAAAAATATTTAGTGATGGGGTAATAAAAGTTTGCAATGCAGTTCCCCTTATCTGCATTAGTGATGGGGTAAACATGCAATGCAGTTTAGTTCGACACACCACGCGTGTTGTGTCACTGATAACGTGTTATCAGACTCGTGGTTTTAATAACAACATTGTGCCCGACATGCTCTGTCGATATTTAAAAAGGTAATCTTAATACTGCCTGCAGAACAATTTGCAAACGAAAAATATATAGGTATGGAGACATGGAGGCAATGCAACAGACACAGATAGGTACAACATCACTACATAGTATAAAATAAAGTCGTCTCTTTTTCGTGTCTGTCTGTTTGTCTGTCTGTATGCTTAATTCTTTAAAATTACGCAACGGATTTTGATGCGGTTTTTTGTAATAGGTAGAGTGATTCAAGAGGAAGGTTTTTATGTAAAAAAATTCCCGAAATTCCCACGGGAACGGGCACAACGCGGGTAATTACTAATATAAAAAAGCTGAAGAGTTTATTTTGGTTGTTAAAACGCGCGCTAATCACAGAACCTACCAATCCCAGTAGCCATATTAAATGGAAAGGTTATAGTTTATTTTTCATCCCGAATTTACTACAGGAATGGGCACAACGCGGGTAAAACAGCGGGGCGATGCTAGTCAACTTATATTTATAAAACCGTTGACCAATTAAACGGAGCGATGCCTTTTCCGCCGGCGGTAATTAAGTAGTTTTTTAGTTACAAAAACAACTTAAAAACTAACTAACTAAAATCGAAAAGGTGCAAGGTTTTTGCTTTCATAAATGATTTGATTTGATTTGCATAAATGAACATGCTGTCGGTACCGCATTACGGTACGCCAATGAAGCGATAACACAGATTACGAGTTCATTCTTAATCTCTTTTAGTTTATGGTATGCTCTTTAAATCATAATTCCTCCTTATAACATACTAGCAGCGCCGCGCGGTTTTACCCGCGTTGTGCCCGTTCCCGTAGGAAATCCGGGATAAAATGTAGCCTATAGCCTTCCTCGATAAATAGACTATCTAACAGTGAAAGAATTATTCAAATCGGTTCAGTAGTTTCTGAGATTAGCGCGTTTAAACAAACAAACAAACAAACAAACAAAACAAACTCTTCAGCTTTATAATATTAGTATAGATTAATAGCCGTTTGCGCGGGAATTTCAGGATATAATGTTTCACATGTATTATTCTGATGTATAACCTATAGGTATTACTGATAAGTTTCATCCAAATCTGTTCTGTAGTTTTTGCGTGAAAGAGTATCAAACAAACATTACATTATTTATATTATAAACATTATTATATAAACACTAGCCCCGCCCCACGGTGTTACCCGCGTTGTACCCGTTCCCGCGGGAGTTTCGGGATAAAATGTATTCCATGTGTTATTCTGATGTATAACCTACATTACTGTAAAATTTCATCCAAATCCGTTCAGTAGTTTTTGCGTGAAAGAGCAACAAACATACATCCATACATCCATCCATACATACATCCATCCTCACAAACTTTCGCATTTATAATATTAGTAGGAAGTAGGATTTACATTATATTAAAAAGATAATTATTCGAATTAAACGAGTAATTCTCGAAATTATTCTGAATACACAAACAATATTAGAGTTTTTACTTCTTTACTATACAGGTCAGTATAGACAAAACAAAGTCCCCCAAAAGCTGTCTGTATGTAATAGATTTTATCAAAAACTACTCAACGGATTTTAATGCAGTTTTTACCAACTTATAGAATAATTCAAGAGGAAGGTTTGTGACTACTTTTCATGCCTAAATTGCGTCAGGAACGGGTACAATTCGGGTTAAAACGTGGGGTATATTATAAATGCGAAGGGTTTTTTAGAAAAGTGCAGTGTATCTACTGCGCAATTTGTGGTTCATGTGTGTGTGTTGTGTACGTGCTTGTACTGCACTACAATGCCCTAATTAAAATAAATTAATAGTCCTAGAACTAGTTAATATCAATCTAGGCTTTAAGCCTACCTTCAGAATGAATTGCAGTTATCCTCTTTTGAAAAATAATATAATGTTTTCTTTGAAGTAAGATTAAGTATTTCCTCAGTAACATTCCACCATTATACCTTACATAAAGGTATGTAACCTAACCTAACCTAACATACACGAATTTACTTTTTTATTGTAATAAGGTGAACATTTTATGTATAACACTAACAGTACCCTGCGGATTTACCTGCATTGCGCTCATTCCCGTGGGAATTTCGGGATGAAAGATAACCTATAACCTTCCCGTTGAATGTGGCTAAGAATTATTCAAATCGGATAAAAACAAAGTTAGAAACTTCACCTCTTTATAATATTTTATTAGTACTGTACATGTTAACCCAAAGACAACAATTTGAAAAAGAATATCATTTAAAACAGGTCGTCTTTAATCTTGTCTATGGGTAATTATTTATGGGCGTGGTCTAGTATCGGTTACATTCAATTGAAACCTGGAATTTGCCTGGAATGTCGACATGAACGATTGTATTTAGATTAATATCTTCTTGAGAAGAATACTTGTAAAGTGCGCTTCTTTTCTTGTATAGACGCATACCACCTCAGTCTTCCGGGACCACGGTTCCTAAGCCGGTATGGTAAGGTAAGGTAGGAGCCGAAACGTCACATAAGAATGGAAAATAAAAGCGAAGTGTACAATTCGTAAACGTAGATTCCATTTTTTTTAAAACCGGCCAATTGCGATTCGGAATCGCGCTCGGAGGGTTCCCTACTTTTAAAAACGCCAAAAAAACACGTTTGTTGTATGGGAGCCCCCTTTGAATATTCGTTTTGTTTTATTTTTAGTAGCAATTGAAATACATCATCTGTGAAAATTTCAACAGTCTAGCTATCACCGTTCTTGAGATACAGCCTGGTGACAGACGGAAGGACGGAAGAACAGCGAAGTTTCAGTAATGGGGTCCCGTTTTTACCCTTTGGCTACGGAACCCTAAAAACTATGCATAATACCTAATGTGATGAATATCGAATTGATTATTTCGTTGAGCTACAAACCTACTCACACACATACCCAGCATCTTCATGTTTAATTATATTTCCAATCACATGATTACAATGAAATTAATTTTCCGCGGCAATGTAATCTAGTCGCAGTGCAGTTATGTCACTTAACGTTGCAATTTATATTCAGAGTGAGTGTATCAGCGGAAAATCGTAAATCACTGCGTCTCCATCTAATTAATAGTCATTAATTTTGTTTAATTATTCGCAGGATGTTTATTGTATTACATGGTGTATTTTTCCAAGCTTACTTAGATAATCTCTATATTTAACCGGCTTCAGAAACCGAAGGATTCTCTTCCCTTAAGATAATATAGTAGTCGGACAAATTCAAACCCGGTTAATTAGACCCAAAGTAAGCTCTAAGCTTGTGATATGGAATCTAACTCACTGATACTACTACATATACATACACAAATACTTTATAGGAATAAATATTTGACACCCAGACACGTAGTAACTATTTAGTAATCTGTGCCCAGACGTCGTCGCCAACAACTATGTCTTCACATTTTGTTACTCCGTTGAATCGAGCCCGCTATCCCCGACACAGTAAGCGCTCTCACTACCACTGTGCCAACGGGCTTGTCAATAATTATGTCGCCTTATGATAGGGCATGCTTACAAATAGGTCCAGTGCTTAACCAATTTAAAGAAAAGGTGGTAATTCTCATTGACGCGTGTCCTAAAACCTTTAGATCCCCATTTTATTATAGCGTCAAAGGAAATAAATGTCCCGGGAATGTTTTTGACGTTGACATTTTGAAGGGCGGCCCAGGGTTGAAGGGTGACAATGAAAGGGCACCCAGTGGAAGTGACTGCTGGATGTATAAATTATACTTCAGGTTCCCTTAAACTTGATGATTTTAATTTAACATTAATTCGTGGTACCATTTTATCGAAATAAATAGAATGTAAAATAAAACTAATGAACGGATTTGGATGAAACCTTACAGTAAACCTATATTACTGTAAGGTTTCATACACCAGAGTAACACATGGGATACATTTTATCCCGAAATTCCTGCGGGAACGGGTACAGCGCGGGGTGCAGCTAGTGGAATGTAAAGTAAAACTAATGAACGGATTTGGATGAAACTTCACAGTATTATAGGTTATACTGTTAATACATCAGAATAACACATGGGATACATTTTATCCCGAAATTCCCGCGGGAACGGGTACAACGCGGGTGAAACGCGGGGAGCGGCTAGTGTGTAAATAAGGAAGAAAAACACATGTCATAGTTCACACGAGACAAACGTAACGGGGTAACTGACATTTTTATAGCACCATAATGTGTTTACAGCGTGCGACTCGACTTTATTGAATGGTTTATTATAATTTAACTGTTATTTACTAGTTACTTTGTCGATGTTCTGTTTGTTTGTACAGGAGAGATACTATGGCGACAGATTTTGAATAAAGTCGATGACTCATACGGAAGATTTTACATAGTATACGAATGCTATATAATTCACCCGCGTTGTACCCGTTCCCGCAGGAATTTCACGATAAAAAGTAGCCTATGTCCTTTCTCAGGCTCTGGACTAACTCAGTACCAAATTTCATTCAAATCGGTTCAGTAGTTTTGGCGTGAAAGCGTAACAGACAGACAGAGTTACTTTCGCATTTTTAATAATTATTAGTTAGGATGTGACAATAAGTGGTAGCCATGGGGGTTCCTTTTAGGACGTAGTGCTCGCTGATGACTCACGCGGTTTACCCGCGTTTTGCCAGTTTCCGTGGGACTTTCGGGAATGTTTATACATGAAGCCCTTCCTCTTGAATCACTCTATCTATGTAAAAAAACCGCGTCAATATCCGTTGCGTAGTTTTAAAGACCTATGTGAAGTTGAAAACTGAGTTTGCGATATTATAATTTAATTAGTACCATTCGATTGTACCCCGAATGTAACTTCACATAGGTGTTTTAAAGATCTAAGCATACATATGGACAGACAGACAGACAGACAGACATCGGAAAGCGACTTTTTTATACTATGTAGTGATAAAAATGTCAGAAACATATTTCCACTTGTAAAGTATACGCGTGTTTGTTAAGTGTATGCTGGTTGCAAGCGCCTGCAATTTGCAACAATTAATTTATAACTTTTAATAATTATTCCGCTCTGTACAGCCACAGTGTACAGCAGAGGGTCGCATGTCCTACTCATGGCCTCTAGAGGGATATAGTAGTAAAACGAGTTCACTACGCCATTAATTCATTTATTTGAAATAGGTCAGTCATCCATCCTTGTATTTTACACTAGACCGCTTAAAGACCTTCGAAAAAGTCTAATAAATCAGATAATTCGTTTTTACATTTAAAAGAAACGTTATAGGTTCTAAAAGATTTTTTTATCACGAAATTCCCATGAGAACTGGTCCAACGCGGGTAAAACCGTGTGGCACTACTACTGCTTTATATTCTATCTACAGACATAATATAGTGAGAATCTTTACACCGGTTGCGTGACAGAGACACCGTTATACACTATACAAGTCCGAAAAGCTTGCTATCTGTCTCTAGAGGCCATGAGTAAGACAATTCGCCTTCAACTGTACTTGTGTACTCAATATGTAAATACATTCATTGAGATTTATAGGAGGGCTTGGGATCAATTTGCTGAGAAACGCATGTTTATTAGTTGACTAGCTGTTGCCTACGGTTTCACTCGCAGCGCCCTTGACAATTTATTGAACGATTAGTTTTTTACACGTTCGTAACGTAGGGTACGTTAAACTGTCGGTGCCGTTGTTGACATAGTTGTTGACAACGTCTGGGTGTCGATTATATATTCGTAAAAAATATTTGTGTATGTGTATGTAGTACTCGTAGTATCAGTTAGTTAGATTCCATTATACAAGCTAAGAGCTTAGTTATGAAATAGTCTGTCCCTTTCCGACATACGCTTTTTGACAAAGAGAAAAAACGACAAAACACTTTAAAACAGTGTTTTGGTTAAAGTGCGTATGGGAATAAGGTGGTATCTATCTATCTACGCATCACAAAGTCTCAATAAAGGCGTAATGTCTGTCTGTCCGTCCCACGGCGGCCGGTTCGCCCACCTCGCAATAAGATCATTAGGTTTTTATTTAATTATATTCTTCTTAAAAGGAACCCTGTTTCGACCACGGAGGTAGATATCTATAGTTTATTGACTTCGTGGCTTAAAACAAACTTTTATAATTTGAATTTAAACTACGTATAAAGATACACTTCTCTTTTATTTTGCAATAGCAGCGGCCCACGGTGTTACTCGAATTATGGCCGTTCCCGTGGGAATTTCGGGATGAAAAAGGGCTAATCTTAGCAACTACAATCTCTTTGTGAGACTACCCTCAGTTTGGTTAAGGCATTGCAGGCTGAATTACCTGATTGCCCGAAAAGTAAGATGTTCCCGTGCTTCGGAGGGCACGTTAAGCCGTTCGGTCCCGGTTACTTTCTACGGATAGTAGTCGTTACACGAGCCATGTCAGAGGCCTTTGGCGGCTCAATAACTCTGACACCAGGATTGGTCAGGTTGACCATCCACTCGATGAAGAAGAAGTTAGCAACTACCAATCCGATTTGAATAATTCTTTTTGTAATGGATAGCCACATTCAACGGGAAGGTTATAGGCTATTTTTCATCTCAAAATTTCCATGGGAACAGGTACAACGCCGGTAAAACCGCGGGGCGCTGCTAGTAAGGACTATATTAAGTAGCATGTCCTTACCAGTCCATTGGAAGGCGCAATAATAAAGTAATGAAGAAATGTAAACATTTTGCCCACTGCTGCGGGTTATGGCCGTACTCCTTACTACGCGCCCACTGCAAGAGCCACAGTGTAACGATGACACAGTAGCACACTGCCGCACTCACAAACTTCAAATGCTACCTTTGTGTAGATCTAATGCACCTTTTTCTAAATACAGCACTCAGAGACGTGTATTAAATCGACACTTAGGTAATTGACGGAATTTTTCATATATTCCATGCTGAAATCACTCATTAAATTTCAACTGAAGCATTTGATAGTGTATTTAGTTTTTCTTACGTAAATTAAAATGTGATTCCCAACCTTAAATTTTAAAGCGTAGTGAATTCATTCCATTTTTACCTCATCATTGAATTCCAATTGATTTCTATTGGCCGTTGGTGTCACTAAATGTCCTATTTCATTCATAACTCCGACATAGACATAGCACTCCACTGACCTACTCGAGGGCACTCTTACCTACTGCAGTCGTTACACTGCGGCAACGTCCGAGTCGCACGTGGGCGGCGCTAGTCGAATAAATTCATGTTTCATAATATTGTTGTTTAACACCTGAGAATTACACTCCACTTAATTTTATCAATATCTAGCTGAAGCCCCTGGTTTTACTCGCATGCTCCTAAAAGTTATACAAGTGAAATTAATCTATACTAATATTATAAAGGGGGACAATTTTTAAGTTTGTTTGTTCGAGACAATTTTGGAAATTATCAGTCCGTTTCGAATAATTATTTTTGTATTGGATAGCTACATTCTGGAGGAAAGTTATATGCTTTTTTTATCCCGAAATTCCTACGGGAACGGGCATAACGTGGGTAAAACCGCGAGGCGCTGCTAGTTAATTATATCATAGTATCTAAGATTCAAAATGGATGTTGCTAATAACAAAAGAATAAACATATTTTGGTAAAATAATTTTAAAACAAGCTTCTAACTGGTATTATAAACAAGGTAATCCTCTTTCCGTTTTGGAAGTGTGAAACGAATATTAATTTATTTAATACTAAATCACAATTATTAATATTGCCCCGGGTACACAGGCGCCCCCATAAATATTATCCTTATTGGGTTTAGTTGAAATATGTTTTAGTTATTTCGACTTGAACTAAACAATAAAGCTGTGCTTCCACTGTGTCAGAATCGATGATAAACTCGTAAAGAACTGATTAGTTCTCACCCACGCACTTCTTCTTCTTCCTGAAGAAGAAGAGAAGAAGAAGAAGAAGACCCCAGCACTCAGACGTCAAATACTTCCTTAGTAGAGACTAGTAGCGTCTCGTAGTACCCGCACTGTACCCGATCCCGTGGGAATTTTGGGATAAAATGTATCCCGTGTGTTATTGATGTATAATATATATTTCTGCAGAGTTTTATCCATTGTTCAGTAGTTTTTGCGTCAAAGAGTAACAGATTACATCCATACTCACGAAGTTTCGTACTTATATTATTAGGATTCAATGAGTGATTTTGACAGGTATTTATGAAAAATAACGCCAGTTAGACAGGCAGTCCTTTAGTCTATCAGTAAACTCTAGTAGGTTGGTGGCCAACCCTGGTATCGGAGATTTTACACAGCTTAAAAGCCTCTGACATGGTCTAAGCTTCGATCAACAATACACAACTAGATATCGGGTCACGTACAAAATCAAAGCTAAATACTGTCCGCGTGGATGACGTGTGACAGCTTATTTTGTTTACTACCGAACTGAAACAAAAGGTTTAAACAGTTCGAAGTTCAACCTAATTACAATCATGACACCTGGCAATAAAGTAGCAAATCTTATGAATAATATAAGAGCTCACTTTTCAAATGAGGCGTTATTCAGCGAGACGTATTTTTTGCGCCGACCCGACATCTAGTTGTGTATTGTTGATCGAAGGGTCTAAGGGTCAATACTGCGTTAAGTGAGCACCCGTCGCGTTCATCGCGTTCGGTTCACTTTTGTATGACACCGCACGCGACGGGTGCACGCTACGGACGGTTCACTTTTGTATGAAGCCACACGCGGCGTGCGCACGCCGCGGGTGCCCGCGACGGTTCACTTTTATATGGAACCGCGGCGTGCGCACGCTTAACGTAGTGTCGGCCCTAACGATTCAAGCAACCGAAACCGTGTCCTCTGAAGCACGGTAGCGCTCAGATAGAATATATAGCATCTGGTATAGTATAAACATTGATCCCATGTTTGTTTTCGTCTTGTCTTCGGTCATTTTATGTTGAAGCGCGAGGTACCTCGGGCCTGTAGTTACTCATAGATTTTTTGCGTTGAGTTCTGCCGCGAGGGCGTAATGATCGCCTTTTAAGTAAACTTGAAATGTGTAGTTGTTATTATTTTAATCACGGTGTTAGGGCGTGTTTCCAGAGCAGCGCTATACTATGTTTAGTGTCTATCCTACTATAATATTATAAGTGCGAAAGTTAAAGCTACATTCAATGGGAAGGTTATGGGATATTTTTTATCCCGAAATTCTCAAGGGAACGGGCACAACGCGGGTAAAACCGCGGGGCGTTGCTAGGCATAGATATACGAGTAAAATGTGGTATAGATAGCGACGCAATATAGCGTGATATAGCTTTGTTATGGGGTATTGGGGCAATGTATAGCGATGGTGGTATCCACCCATCATATTAAACGTAGCATAGCAATGTATTATAGCTTTGCCCTGGTGGAGACGCGCCTATAAAGTTTACATCGTAGTCCTAGCATAATTAGTTCAAATCTATTGTAACTGTACTATAGCTATATCCTACTAATATGTATTATAAATACGAAAGGGTGTGAGGATGTATGTATGTTTGTTACTCTTTTGCGAAAAAAGTACTGGACGGATTTGGATGATACTTTACAGTCATATAGGTTATACATCAGAATAACACATGGAATACATTTTATCCTGAAATTCTCGCCGAAAGGGGGACAACGCGGGTAACACCGAGGGAGGCGGTTAGTATTTTGTATATGTATTTAGAATCTATTTTTAAGGAGTCCGTTTCTTCAGAACACAACATTATTGTCAAAAAACGTTAAAAGCTGTTAAGCCGTTTGATACATACGAATATATATAAAAATACAGGAACATATTAGGTACATACCATTCGCTCATGGCGTAGATTGACTAAGATGTCATCTCATTGCGATTGTTAAGCCACGTGTCCTCTACGTGTCCTCCGAAGCACGCTTCTTCTTCTTCATCGAGTGGATGGCCAACCTGACCAATCCCGGTGTCAGAGTTATTGAGCCGCGCAAAGGCCTCTGACATGGCTCAAGTAACGACTACTATCCGTAGAAAGTAACCGGGACCGACGGCTTAACGTGCCCTCCGAAGCACGGAATCATCCTACTTTTCGAGCAATCAGGTGATTCAGCCTGCAATGCCCTAGCCAAACTGAGGGCAGTCTCACAAAGAGATTTTTGTGAGATATCCCCACCGGGAATCTAACCCGGAACCTCCGGGTCGTGAGCCGGGCGCTCAAACCACAAGACCACGGGGCTGTTACCGAAGCACGCTAGTTAACATTAAACCCTGGTTCGAAGTTGTATTTTTCGTTTAAAACAGTTATTAACCATACCATAGCTAATATTAGTAATGAGGTATGTTGATGAGTCACGAGTTCACCGAATGACCGCGCGGTCAAGGCGCGGCCTTGCGTCAAGACCGCGGTCAGCCGTCATGCACCACAGTACCTATTTACTTTATAAGGTAACGCAAGGGTTGTTATTGTCCGGACTTGTTGACTCATTCTGAAAAACAATCAAATACCAAAAATACTCTTAAGATCGTCTTCTGATTTATATATAAACTAGCTGTGCCCCGCGGTTTCACCCACAGCGCAACCGTTCCCGTAGGAAATACGGGATAAATAGTATCCTATATCCGTCTCCTGGTTCTAAGCTTCCTCCCCACTAATTTTCAGCCTAATCGGTTCAGCCGTTCTCGAGTTATATTATAAATAGTGTAACAAACACGACTTTCTTTTATATATATACTCGTAGATAAATGATTTATTTCAAGCCAAAAATAGTTAAATACATACTTAACTAATCACTACATACCTAGTATAAAAGAAAGTCGTTTTCCGCTGTCTGTCTGTAGCTATGTATGCTTAGATCTTTAAAACTACGCAACGGATTTTGACGCGGTTTTTTGATAGATAGAGTGATTCAAGAGGAAGGTTTATATGTATAAAAATTCCCGAAATTCCCACGGGAACGGTTATGATCATTCATTCATTTCGAGTAGGTTAGTGACCAACACTGGTGGAGTTTTTAGCCCGCCAAAAGGCCTCCGACATGGTCTAATGACTGATCAACTGCTTATCATCATTCATCCGAATCGATTCAGTAGTTTAGGCTTCATAAAGTTGAAAGTGTCACAAACAGACAATCCTACTAGAATAATATCATAAACTAGCAGCGCCCCGCGGTTTTACCCGCGTTGTACCCGTTCCCGTGGGAATTTCGGGAATTTTTATACATATAAACCTTCCTCTTGAATCACTCTACCTATTACAAAAAACCGCATCAAAATCCGTAAACCGCATCAAAATCCAAAAAACAAAAGTAGCGACTTTGTTTTATACTATGTAGTGATTCGATTTTATTGTGAAGAAGACGTATGTATGAATGTATGTATGTTACTCTTTCATGAAAAAACTACTGAATGGATTTGGATGAAACTTTACAGTAATATAGGTTATACATCAGAATAACACTGGGACTACATTTTATCGCGAAATGCCCGCGGGAACTGGTACAACGCGGGTAACACCGCGGGGCGCAGCTAGTCCTTAGATATATTGGAAATGCGAAGGTTTGTTACACTTTTATAATTAAATCGATGAACCAATAAATTGTGACTAATGTTTTGGTAAATCCTGACTAGAAGACACAACCAATCCACTTATAGGAACATTATGAAAACGTTACCGACTCGGGTTTTCCTGTATTCCTGAAACAGTTACATCATCACTCCAATTGAATGTATTTTTGTTCAAAACAAAAGTCCAATCCTTCGACCCTGACCTGCAGTTGACGCCATTGTAGTGACGTCATACTTCATAAAGATGTATTTATTTATTCTATACTAATACTTGCTGGAACTGGGCTGAACATGCCTGTCGCAGGCCTAATGAGTCTTGGGCAAAAATCGCCATTTTCAATCAGTCCAAAAGGAGATGGCGAGATGAACTCGACGGATTTTTGCCTGGTTGGCGTCGTGAGGCTCTTAATAGAGAAAAGTGGAAACGATGGGTGAGGCCTTTGCCCAACAATGGGACATCCGAGTCTAATATAATATTGGAATTTCGGTATGAAAAAATCCTATAATTTACAGGTTGAATGTGGCTATCCATTACAAAAAGAATTATTCAAATCGGACTGTTAGTTCCTCAGAGTAACGCGTTCAAAAAAATTAACTCTTCAGCTTATACGAGTACAGATGCATAGGTACGAAATCTATTAGTTTTAATTACGATCACGTGTCGCACTGTTGATAACTAGCCTCTTATCATGTTACTATCAGATGACAACGGGCGCTTGTGCAGCGGTGACAAGACGGCGCCAGGGGCGGTGTAGGGCGGCGGAAACAGTAGGTTAACTTCAGGAATTGTGTAACGGTTATCAGGTTATCACTATTGTAACGAATATTCTACCTTTCTGTAATTTCTGTGCCCGTAGGAGTAAATGGGTTGAAAAATAGCCTAGAACTGCTTTATTCACTCATCCAAGTGTGACGATGTAAAGTATAACCCAGGGCTTCCCTAACTGTGCGTCGCGACGCCCTGGAGCGTCGCGACAATATCCTAGGGGCGTCGCGAGGCGATCGGCAAACAATTGAGCCTCGATTTCAGTTTTTCTGATAACCTCATATTAGACTAAAACTACTAATGTTTTTATTTCCAGTACGGTAGGTAGTTTTGATTTTAGAGGGAGGGGGGAGGGACGTCGCAAGAAAAATAACAATTGTATAGGGCGTCATAGTGTAAATAAGTTTGGGAAGCCCTGGTATAACCTATCGGAGATATCGGATGAGCACTAGTAGTATACATCTGTGCGCTACTATGCTTCGGAGGGCACGCACAATTTTCGATTTCGGTAAATAACATTTTTTAGACCATGTCGAAGGTCTAAAGAGGGCTTTATAGGAGGTCGACCTTAGCTCGAAACTTCATAATACATATTTTTTTCGTTTAGAGTTAAAATCTGACACTGAATATACTGCATGCTTGTTTACACTGTGACTCATCCCGACCTATGACAGGAGTTATTTATGGAATCATGACATTCCAGGCATTTAGGTCAACATGTAGGTCACAAATGAGACCTAACGAGCTACTTATAATACTTGACCTGACCTGACCACTCATTCAGAAAGAATCTGGAAAGTATCTAGATTTTTGTGTATTTTTCCAGATTTTAGCTGCGTTTAACGATTTTCAGAGAGAATTTAATGAAAATTACTTTTTTATTACTTTATACCTACCATATTAAATAATATGAATAAAATAATTATTTTTCCAAAAGTAGAAACTACATTGTTCTGTCCAAGTCAAAAATAAACAAGACTTAAAATCCTCCTCCTTTTTTGGTTTTACCCGCGTGGAGTCCGTTCCCTTGGACATTTTGGGATACAAACTAGTCTATAACCATCCCGTTGAATGTGGCTATCTATTGCCAAAAGAATTATTCGAATTGGATTCGTAGTTTTTGAGATAAGCTCTTACAAACTAACAACGTTAGAAACTTTTCCTCTTTATAATATTAGTTTAGATGTATTACATACAGCACCAAAAGCCACCTTAGTTCTAATAACGACTTAATCTCACACCCATATACGTAAAAAATTTCTAAAAATAGTTCACAAGAACCACTTGAGCTGAATTAGATCACTGATCAATAGTTCATTAATAGTTCATTAGTAGATAGCGCACTAAATATAGATCAGTTGGCGCCGCACTAAATATGGCATTGTGGACATACAAGTCTACGGCCTTTCTTACACTTAGTATCTCATGTTTCAAACGATTCGTATTCGTAACATACATTCGTTTAAAGTTCAGGTATTACGCTGTTAAAAATCTGTTTACATAGTTTTGTTTCATAACTTAAATGACAATCTGTTAAAGTTATTCGGGCTGTCAGTAGAAAGACACTATTTGAATTTCCTTACGTCTGTTCAGACTGAAATTTTGTGTTAACGTTTTTTGGCGCGCTTTCATATATCACAGGCTATTTTTCATCCCAATATTCCTACGGGAACGGGCATCCGCGGGGCGCTGCTAGTAGTAATAATTGTAGTGCCGTATGCTGTCAACATTAAAAAAACTTTCACGGGTTTACTTCAAACTGTCAGAATAGGATGTCTAAAGATGTGTGACGTGTCTTAATGGCGTAGAAGTAAAATCACTTCCGTAGCGGTATTGATATGGATGCACCAAAAATTGAAAATCTTGTTTTCCAATAAAAGAGGCTTCTATTATAAGTACAAACGATTCAGAGCAGTGTGTAGTTGTGGTCACTCAAAAGCTTGCTATCCACAAATGTTATAATATTGGCACGTCATTTTACAAAATGGCGCCTGTCCGAATCTAAAGTTCATTGTCAAACGCCTGTCAAAGCGTCGCTCGGTCTTTATAAGGCTCGTGCGACACTGTGAGTACACTGGTAGCCTCCAAACTATATCCTTATTGCGATAATTTTATATTATCAGTCCAAATATGAAAGAAACTGTTACCTGTTTTGGAGTTTTGCGTTTTTGAAAAAAATAGCTCGCATTTTTACATTCTGATTGTTAAAATATGATTAAAAATATATATGTATTTATATCAAAAGTGGTCGCGCACATTTCGTACCAGATCAGAGTGGATATCATTTCTATCTGAGAGCTACCGTGCTTCGTAGAACACGTTCAGTCGGTCCCGGTTGTTTCTTTAGACCATTTCGAAGGCCTTTAGGCGGTCTAAAAACTCTGACACTAGGGTTGACCACTGACCTACTCTAACTACTTAACTTTCCATCAATCTGTGTAATGAAATCTTCAATCTATTTGTGTGACATACTTAGACATTCAGTATCGAACCCGCACCCTCTATTGATAAAACACGTGTGTTATTCGTGTCGCAGCCACCGCGGGCCCTCAATGTCATTGACATTTAGTACTTGAACGAATATGACCTAATTTGACTACTGTAGGCAATGTGGGTCCATAATCCTAATCCTAACTTCCTAACTATATTAAATATTATAAATGCGAAAGTAACTCTGTCTGTCTGTCTGTCTGTTACGCTTTCACGCCAAAACTGCTGAACGGATTTGAATGAAATTTGGTACACAGTTAGTCCAGAGCCTGAGAAAGGACATAGGCTACTTTTTATCGCGAAATTTCTGCGGGAACGGGTACAACGCGGGTGAAACCGCGGGGCGCTGCTAGTCTATAATATGTGTACTTATAAACTAATATTATAAAGAGGAAAAGTTTCTAACTTTGTTTGTTTGTTTGTCTCAGATACTGCGAATCCGATTTGAGTAATTCTTGTTGTAATGGACATTGGACAGCCACATTCAACGGCAAGGTTATAGGCAAGGCATAGGCTTTTTGGAACGAAGTTCCTTATGGCGCGTTGCGAAAGGGGGCTAGACGGAAAAAAAGGTAACGACACTTTTTAGGCCAGAGAGGGACAGACAGAGAAACTTGCGCACGCCAGAGAGAGAGACAGACAGAGAAACATGCGCGAGAGAGACAGACAGAGAAACTTGCGCACGCCAGAGAGAGACAGACAGAGAAACATGCGCCTGTCTGTCTGTCTCTCTCTCTCTCTCTCTCTCTTATAGAAAGCAAGCCAGATATTTTCGTTTCGTCTTTCTATTTCGCATTGAACAGTGTGGTGTCGCGACGATTATTTTTGTTGATAATAAATAAACTTCGTTCCATCCGGGTGTTTCCTTCGTTCCATCCTTGACACCTCTTAAGTTTTTTTTTCATCCCGGAACTCCCACGGGAAAGGGCACAACGCGGGTAAAACCGTGGGGTGTTGCTAGTATATAATAAAGCTGAAGAGTTAGATTTTTGTTTGTTTGAACGATTTAATCTTCAAAACTACTATTCCTATTCGAATAACTATTTTTGTATTGGATAGTCACATTCAACGCGAAGGTTACAGGAAGGTTTTTCATCCCAAAATTCCCACATGAAAGGGCACAACGCGGGTGAAACCGCGGGACGATGCTAGTAACCTATATATCCATTCAATGTAATACATCCAAAATGAAGGTAGAGCAATGATCAACGAGAGTGGATCCCGTTAAATCACATCCGGTGTTCAATCAAATGGGAACGAAATAGGGCATAGAGGAGAACGGCGATGGACCGAGTGCTCGAGAACGAATGAACGAATGAATGAGTGAATGAAAAATAAAGCATATCGATGGCCGTAGGTTCAATTGGTGTAACTGACAAAAGTCGTGAAATGACTTGAGTATATAGGTTTTCTCAGTTTTTTCCGCTCTTTCGAATGGTATAGTCAAAATAAATCTAGCTTTAAAAAAAATACAGATACATCACATTTTTTGGGTGTGCACTTTTCAGATTTTCTACAAAGTTATGGTGCAAGTGACATGTTACTTATATATACAAATCAAATTGGTGTTATTGTAGATAAAGTTAGAGTAAAACTCGAAAAAAATTAACCTACACTTACACCAAAATGACTTATCCATACAATCATAGGGCATTTCTCTCTAAATAACAGCGATGAATAATGCCCACAATGCTCTTTACATCAGAATGAATTAGTTAATTTTATTTTTTAACAAGTCTACACCACTTTGACTGTTTATTTCTTTTAAAAATGTTCATCAAATTGATGTAACCAACAACCAAATAAACTAGGGTAAAATAGGTGGGTGTAACAAACAAGAGGACAGAAACACATTGGTGTTACTGACATTAATTTTTAAAAATATGGTATATAGCGTCTTTATTCTTATATAAGCCGAAAGCCCGCAGAATTCTAAGCATTTTTGTCAAACCAGATCATAAAGAAGATTCATACATCAAAAGTTATGTATGATTTAGCACTAAAAAAAACTTTAAATGCTTCTCCTGAACAATCGTTCATTGTCAATTACACCAATTGAACCTACGGCCATCGATATATAGATATATACAGTCAAATTGAGAAATCTTCACCTTACTGGTTTCATAAGTCTAAGCGAACACTACTCATTTTGAATTCAAACTACCTATGTTTACGGATACACTTCGCTTTTATTTTACACTAGCAGCGCCCCGCGGTTTTACCCGCGTTGTGCCCGTTCCTGTGGGAATTTCGGGATGAAAAATAGCCTATGTTACTCGTGGATAATGTAGCTTTCGAATGGTGAAAGAATTTTTTAAAACGGTCCGGTAGTTTTTGAGTCTATTCATTACAAACAAACAATGTTTTCCTCTGTATAATATTACTAGCAGCGCCCCGCGGTTTTACCCGCGTTGTGCCCGTTCCCGTGGGAATTTCGGGAGTTTTTTTACATAAAAACCTTCCTCTTGAATCACTCTACCTATTACAAAAAACACATCAAAATCCGTTGCGTAATTTTAAAGATTTAAGCATACAGACAGACAAACAGACAGACACGAAAAAGAGACGACTTTATTTTATACTATGTAGTGATAAGTGTAGATTTTTATCTGACGTTTCGGCTCCTTTACAGCAACCGTGGTCACAGAATACTAGAGTCGAAAATCAGATAGAAATGTAAAATAAAAGCGAGGTGTATCCGTAAACGTAATTTCAATTCAAAACCTCTCCTTCTTTTGCAGTCGGTTAAAAATTTGTTAGTGGAAATTCATGATATGTATGATATCATGATCCCACAAGAGCAAGGGTGTTTGCAAAAACAATAGGTACTTATTTACTAACTAACTAACTGTGGGTATTATTCATACCGCTATTATTTTATGATTATTTTTCATATCAAAATTCCCATTGGAACGGGCATAATGCGAGTAATCCACGGGGCGTAAGATACGAGTATAAACACGCTAGAATATCTATACTAATATTGTAGAGTTGAAGTTTCTATAACGCCTCGGTGGTCTAGTGGCATCTGCGCTCGCCTGCCAAGACTGAGGTCCCGGGTTCAATTCCTGGGTCGAGCGAAAAACATGTTTCCTTTTCAAACATGACTCGAGTTTGAGATCACCAACCCGCATTAGGCAAGCGTGGTGATTATGCCTAATCCTCCTCACTGTACTGATAACTTCAGTCCGATGGGAGGCCTTTGCCCAGCAGTGGGACATTACAGGCTAATACTTTTACTTTTTTTTTTTGAAGTTTCTATAACTTTGTTTGTTTGTATCACAGAGCATAGAAGCACCGCCGGGCCGGCCGCTACGCGCGGTGCTTCTATGCTCTGTGGTTTGTATGTTCGTTTGTAAGGGCTTATCTCAGGAACTACCGGTCTGATTTAATTGATTATTTTTGTAATGGATAGTCACGTTCAACGGGAAGGTTATAGGATATTTTTTAAACCCGAGATTCCCACGGGAACGCGTACAACGCGGGTGACACCGCGCGGCGCGACTAGTGAACAAATAAAGAAGAACAATATTTTTATATACTTGCTAGCTGTGCCCCGCGGTTTCACCCGCAGCGCCCCCGTTCCCGTGGGAATTTTGAGATTTGTAGATATTCCTTATTTTTCTTCATCATCCAATTTGGTGCAGTCGTTCTGAAGTTATGCGCTTACCAACACATTTTGCGATTCATTTTTATATTATAGATATAAAAAATACTATTTTGATCATGAATCAAGGATGTGTCAATTTTGATATCAAAAGCTACTTCGAGTCACGTTCATTAGTTTAACATGTTCACAATAGGCCAATAGTGTTTTTGTTACAACTTGTGTTAAAGTGATGTCATTTGTTTTTTGCACAGATTTGGTCATCTTTCTATTATCGGTTCATAACATAGGTACTTCCTGCCGCACACGTCCATTAAATCGATACTTAACTAATTGAAGTAATGTCTCATAATCTATCTAATAAAATTCTCGTGTCACGGGGTGCGTGGTTGAACTCCTCTGAAACGGCTCGACCGATTCTCATGAAATTTTGTGTGCATATCGGGTAGGTTTGAATCGGACAACATCTATTTTTCATCCCGAAATTCCCGCGGGAACGGGTACAACGCGGGTGAAACCGCGGGGCGCAGCTAGTATACCCGTAAAAATCACTCATTAAATCTCTACTAATTGTAATTAATATTACAAAGTGGTATTTGTAATTTTGTTTGTTTGTATGTTCGGGTTTTTCTCGGGAATTACCAGTCCCATTCTAATAATTCTTTTTGTAATTGATAACCAGATTCAAGAAAAAGCTTATATAATTTTTTTATCCCGAAATTCCTACGGGAACGACAATAACTGCGGGGTTTACAAGTTGTAAATATATTATGTTTACAAAGATTAATGTAACGCTCGCGTAGTTTGACTAAGCGGTGTTAGGTCATTGCGTTTGTTAAGCAACGTGCAGCTCGACCCCTACTTGGATGGGTGGCCGATAGTGGTATTTCTATCTGAGCGCTACCGTGATGAGGAGGGTTCGTTAAGCTGTCGGTCCCGGTTGTTTCAATCATCAGAGCATGTCGTCGCCTTTAGGCGGTCTAAAAGCTCCGACACCATGGTTGGCCACTGACCTACTTTTTACTTACAAAGACTATATCAACACTATCAGCGCCCCGCGGTTTTACCCGCGTTGTGCCCGTTCCCGTAGGAAATCCGGAATAAAATGTAGCCTATAGCCTTCCTCGATAAATAGACTATCTAACAGTGAAAGAATTATTCAAATCGGTTCAGTAGTTTCTGAGATTAGCGCGTTTAAACAAACAAACAAACAAACAAACAAAACAAACTCTTCAGCTTTATAATATTAGTATAGATGATGGTAACTGTAACAGATACATAGGTATTTAGATTAAACTAACAGATGATGTTATACAAATTAATACTTATTGGAAAGCGGTGAACAGTGACATGAAGTTTTTTAGAAATTCGGAACAATTGCATTGACACTTACTTATTCGGCGCCTTGGTGGGCTAGTGGTATGAGCGTTCGCCAAGATTGAGGTCCCGCGTTCGATTCCGGGTCGAGCGAAACCATGTTTCCTACTTTTCAAACATGGCTCGGGTTTGAGATCACCAACCCGCATGAGGCAAGCGTGGTGATTAAACCTAATCCTTCTCACTGTACTGATATTTTCAGTGTGATATAGCATATGGGATTCATGGGATACTCTCAGTATCCCATGAATCCCATATGCTACTCTGATGTATAACCTATATTACTGCAAAGTTTCATCCAAATCTGTGAAGTATTTTTTGTGAAAGAGTAACAAACATATACTTACATACGAGTGCATACATCTTCACAAACTTTCGCATTTATAATATTAGTAGGATTTGTTTGCAAGGACACGCTAAAAACCGCTAAATCCGTGCTAACATTGAGTTCGCTAAGACAACTGTTTTCCTAATCATCACTGACGTGCTAATCTCAAGTGCTGTTACTCATACGTTCCACTATCGTTTTTTGTTCGTATTTGACAAAATGTCAAATGTCACGTGACCAGCGAATTAAGGCGAGATATTCACTGCACAAAACAAAATCAGTTTCATCAAATCTTTAAATGAAGCTGCTTTAATTTAAGCGAGATATTAATTTCGAGAGTTTTTGTCAGAAAGATGTTTTGTTTTTAAATTGGTTCAAAATGAGACCACTCTGCTCTTTCGTAAAGTTACCGAAATTATTTTCGATATTCGTTTCGAAGATATGATGTATAACAACAAATGAAAAATCATACGAACCCTGAAAATACTTCGCTTTCTTGAGGTATGTCATGATATGAGGTAGGTTATGTCTTACAGAGAAAATACCATAAAATTTTGTATGTACGTTGCAAGCTAATCTACAATACTAATTTAATAAAGAGGTAGATTGTATCCTGGTATAGAAAAAAATATGACCGCAACCCCACTAAATCTGGAAAAACGATACGATCTACAACATGTTCACACTAACGCCATCTATTGGATCGCGGGGGGAACCACCGCGCGGGGCAAATAGTGATCAATAAATATGTAGTCTGAACAGTGTAGATTAGGTGTCGAGTGATAGATCGGGTCGTGAATAAATACCTTTAACCTCATTACAAGACAAATATTTATTTTAAAACAAGTTTTGATCAATAACATTTGCTACTGTTGAACAGAATAGGTCAGTGGAAACACCTAGCTCACCATACCATATGTAAAAGTATGTATAACTAGCCGCACCCTACGGTTTTACCCGCATTGTACCCGTTCTCGTGGGAATTTCGGGATAAAAAGTAGCCTATGTCCTTTCTTAGGCTCTGGACTAACTGTGTACTAAATTTCATTTAAATCGGTTCAGTAGTTTTGGCGTGAAAGCGTCAAAAAAACTTACACTCACATTTATAATATTAAAATAAAATCAGTTTAAGCTAAGCAAATGACTATGATACGAGTTGAACTTCCTACTAATATTATAAATGCGAAAGTTTGTGAGGATGGATGTATGTATGTTTGTTACTCTTTCACGAAAAAACTGCTGGACGGATTTGGATGAAACTTTACAGTATTATAGGTTATACATCAGAATAACACATGGGTTACATTTTATCCCGAAATTCCCGCGGGAACGGGTACAACGTGGGTAACACCGCGGGGTGCAGCTAGTTCTTTTATATTATATCGAGGTTAATGGCTTCAAAAGAAAATCAGTTTAAGTAAACGCAAGCCAATGACTATGTAGAACTTATCTATAAAAGGTAAATTGGAAGAAAAATTTCACTTGCGTGTTCTAGGACTCGTGGGCGGTATCTATCGGGATCGTCCTTATTTGCGTTTGAGAAAGTTTTGAGTACACAATTGACTTCTTATTTGGTTATGCGAATACTTTAAGGTTACTTCTAAAAACGTATGAAAATATATATATGTAATGAGAAGTCTTCTTCTTCATGGAGTGTATGGTCAACCTGACCAATCCTGGTGTCAGAGTTATTGAGCCGCCAAAGGCCTCTGACATGGCTCATGTAACAACTACTATCCGTAGAAAGTAATTTGAGAAGTAATATGTGGGGAGTTGGCTGGCGAAAGCACTTGCCAATAGACCGTCGCGTATAATAAGTGCATCATTTTTGCAGTGAGAGGCATGCGGGGATACAGATCCAACTCGTAGAGGCCCTTTAGAGATGTTTAATGTAATGGATTACAACTGCACGGACATATTCCCGACCACATCAGTACAACATGTCCGCGAATGTGCCCCTGCAGAGGTAGGGGCTATTGTAAGAAGTGAAAGATAAAGACTGGATTATAGGAATGCAGTTTAGATGGACTGAAAATGGGTTATTTATTGCAGAGAGGTCGGCACCTTTTTTTTTTGATGGGGAATGCATTTAAGCATCCCCGGTTATTTGGGGAAACAACCGGGGTATGTGGGACTCAACCCCGGCACAATCACCCGTTACGGGGATCATTTCATGTCTGGTAATACCCACTAAGGCTACCTTTCGGCATACCAAGATGTCGGCTTCTTCTGCCACGCCAACAGCTCTCGGAAGGGGTCGGCACCTGCCATAACATGTGAAGAACAAGCATTATTATAGTGTTTCTCGGAGTCACGGGACAAGCCCGGTCTTTTTGAGAGGCATGCGACATGCAGGGGATACAGATCCAACTCGTATAGGGCACGAGGAGATGTTTAATGAATGTAAGGGTGGTAATGGATTACAACTGCAGGTAATAACACTTATAATATTTCCACGACTTCGTTTTTAGTCACTACGCACATTACCAGTGATTTTGCGAAACCTCTGCGATGAACGATCGTCTTGAATCTATGCCAATCAATCATAACTCATTATTTGTCGATTAATTTTAATAACCGTATGATTTTATAACATGTTTGTAACGACAGTTGTTTAAGATTTATTTGCGTAACTATGATTTCATAAATGTTTACTCAATAAACAAATAATATAAGTATCTATGTAGGTTTTAACTTCAGCGCTGAGGATTTATATGAAAGACTAGCAGCGCCCCGCGGTTTTACCCGCGTTGTAATCCGGGATAAAATGTAGCCTATAGCCTTCCTCGATAAATAGACTATCTAACAGTGAAAGAATTATTCAAATCGGTTCAGTAGTTTCTGAGATTAGCGCGTTTAAACAAACAAACAAACAAACAAAACAAACTCTTCAGCTTTATAATATTAGTATAGACTAGTCGCGGTGGTACCCGCGTTTTACTCGTCCCGCGCGGGAATTTCGGGATAAAATGTATCCCATATGTTATTCTGATGCATCTTCTATCTAAATGTATAAAATTATCGTGTCACGGGGTGCGTGGTTGAACTCCTCTGAAACGGCTCGACTGATTCTCATGAAATTTTGTGTACATATCGGGTAGGCCTCAGAATCGGACAACATCTATTTTTCATCCCGAAATTCCCGCGGGAACGGGTACAAAGCGGGTGAAACCGCGGGGCGCAGCTAGTAACCTATATTACTGTAAACTTTCATCCAAATCCGTTCTGAAGTTTTTTGGTGAAAGAGAAAAAAACATACATAAATCCATCCTCACAAACTTTCACACATACAACACATTTCAACATAGTATAAAATAAAGTCGTCTCTTTTTCGTGTCTGTCACACTGTTTGTCTGTCTGTATGCTTAAATCTTTAAAATTACGCAACGGATTTTGATGCGGTTTTTTGTAATAGGTAGAGTGATTCAAGAGGAAGGTTTTTATGTAAAAATATTCCCGAAATTCCTACGGGAACGGGCACAACGCGGGTAAAACCGCGGGGCGCTGCTAGTTTATAATATGTATTAGTAGGCCTAGTGGACTTGCGCCCGCGTCTTTGCTCGCGTTGTGGCCGTTCCCAAAATAATTTCGGGATGAAAAATAACGTTCCCGTTGAATGTGACGGTCCATTGCATCGGATTGGTGGTTTCTGAGATTAGCGCGTTCGGACTCGGAGCGAAGCGGGTTGGGTTGCTAGTATTAGTAAAGGTAAAGGTTAGTCCTGAAAAAGACAAATACATATAATACTAGCTGCGCCCCGCGGTTTCACCCGCGTTGTACCCGTTCCCGCGGGAATTTCGGGATGAAAAATAGATGTTGTCCGATTCTCAGCCTACCCGATATGCACACAAAATTTCATGAGAATCGGTCGAGCCGTTTCAGAGGAGTTCAACCACGGTACCCGTTCCCGCGGGAATTTCGGGATGAAAAATAGATGTTGGCCGATTCTCAGACCTACTCAATATGCTCAAAAAATTTCATGAGAATCGGTCGAGCCGTTTCGGAGGAGTACGCGAACGAACACTGTGACACGAGAATTTTATATATAAGACTAGCTGTGCCCCGCGGTTTCACCCACAACGCACCCGTTCCCGTAGGAAATACGGGATAAATAGTATCCTATATCCGTCTCCTGGTTCTAAACTACCTCACCACCAATTTTCAACCAAATTGGTTCAGCCGTTCTCGAGTTATAAATAGTGTAACTAACACGACTTTCTTTTATATATATAGATTTATCCTAACTAATATTATAAATGCGAAAGTAACTCTGTCTGGTCTGTTTCTTACGCTTTCACGCCGAAACTACTGAACCGATTTGAATGAAATTTGGTACACAGTTAGTCCAGAGCCTGAGAAAGGACATAGGCTTTAATTTTTTTCGCGAAATTCCTGCGGGAACGGGTACAACGCGGGTGAAACCGTGGGGCGCTAGTTAATAAATAATTAAAGAAATAATTAATAAATAATTCACACTAACGCCATCTATTGGAGCGCGGGTGGAACCACCGCGCGGGACATCAAGTCTAGTAATACATAAATTCCATTTCACGTTTTGGCGAATGCTTTAAAAAGCTTAACGTGATAATGATAATTATAAATATAGAGATAAAAAAAGGTTATCAAAAACTAAAAATAATATTAAAGGAAGTATGAATGATAACATTAATCTGCGTATTTTCAAAGATAAGGTATTTTTTGTTGTATCCATAATGGCGCTTAACATTAGATGCTACTTTACTACATAGTATAAAACAAAGTCGCTTTCCGCTGTCTGTCTGTCCCTATGTATGCTTAGATCTTTAAAACTACGCAACGGATTGTGATGCAGTTTTTTAAAAATAGATAGAGTGAATCAAGAGGAAGGTTTATAAGCATAAAAATTGCTTAAATGCCCTCGGGAACGGGCACAACGCGGGTAAAACCGCGGGGCGCTGCTAGTCTATACTAATGTGATAAAGCTGAAGTGTTCTATTTTATTTCACTGTGCGAGTCTCATAAAATACCAATCCGATTTTTATCTACACTAATGTTGTAACATTCTACTTATGTTTCCAATACTTGACTTATAATTACTACTGTTATAGCGCAGACAACAAAACACTCAATTTAAGCAATTTCACATGATGGTATAATATCCACATCGATATCGTAAAATCTCATTATAACATCGCGCGCTCGCTCCTGATTGGCCCTGCGCGAGCTGCGCTCTCATTGGTTAGATTTTAATGGCGGCAAGTTCACTGTGACAATACAGTAAACTCGCTGCGCTCGTTTCATAAACTCACACTCGTGTTTTAATACCCTTCATTATATGACAGTTGCATAAACTACTATTTTGTAAATGTTTATTATTGCTTGAATGTAGTTACATAAGGTCTTACAGTTATAATTATAGTTCCATACATTCTACCACCACTGTGGCGTGCAACTGTCTTGTAAGATTCCACAAAAAAAGATTAAGTTTTCATTATATAAATCAATTTACATTATTAACAAGTTGTAAAATTAGTTAAAGTTAAGTTAATATTGTCAAAAAATAATAATAATATAAAAAAATAAATAACACACATCATGGACAGTCATAATTAACACACAATACATGCACAAATTTCGCTTCTCATACTACTTACTTCTATGTCACAACTTATAATTTAAATATCCTTTGATGTCATAAAAACAATGTTCTAGAAGCCATTTAGTCAATTTTATTTTAAATACGTTAATCCCGTTGAATGTGGCTATTCATTACAAAAACAATATTTCAAATCAGATTAGTATTTTCTGAGATTAGCGCTTTCAAACAAACAAAAAGTAGATAGTGGTATTCTATCTGAGCGGTACCGTGCTTCGGAGGGCACGTTAAATTGTCGGTCCCGGTTGTTTTAATCGTTAGACCATGACGAAAGCCCTTGGGCGGTCTAAAATCCGACACCAGGGTTGGCTACTAACCTATTCAAATTTCGTTACAAACAAAAAACAAACTCTTCACCTTCTTTATATATATAGTACTAGCAGCGCCCCGCGGTTTTACCCGCGTTGTGCCTGTTCCCGTGGGAATTTCGGGATGAAAAATAGCCTATAACCTTCCCGTTGAATGTGGCTATCTATCAAAAAAAGAATTATTCAAATCGGACTGATAATTCCTGAGATTACCTCGAACATACAAACAAACAAACAAACTTACAAATTTTACCTCTTTATAATATTACCTCTTTATAATATTATACAATAGATATTCATATCAAAAATACCGACTAAATCATAAGCACCATTATAACTCGACTGAAACTATTCAAAGCTCCTGCAATTATGAAACTTTCAGAATAGGGCGTGAGTAACGCCGGCGCATGCGGAAACGGCGCGTTATGTAACGTCGTTATTGGAACGGTAATTTGTTTAACGATGTAACGAAATAACGAGTATCGTTAGATAGATGTGTTCGGGAATGAATAGTGACGTGATGAGGTTACATTTTGAGATCTAAGATTTGATACTTACTCGTTATAAAAACGTAATTTTCTGAAGTTTGTTCGTTTTTTTGTATGTTCGAGGTAATTTCAGGAATTACCTTTCCGATTCGATTTTTTTTGTTATAACAGCCCACAGTTTTTAAATCACCCCACGGTTTTACCCGTATTGAACCCGTTTTGGGTAATTTCGGGATGAAAAATAGCTTATAACCTTTCTGTTGAACGTAGTTATCTATTACAAAAAGAATTATTCAAATCGGAATAGTAGTTTTTGAGATAATCGCGTTTAAACAAACAAAAAATCGAACTCATGAGCTTAATTATGTTAGCTAGCATAGATGCATTGAACTCTGTCAGCTTGTGAATCATGTTCTAATAGTTAGAGACACGCGATCCGCGGACCGAAACTTACTTTTTAACCGACTATAAATAAGAGGTGTTCTACTTATGTTGTGCTCTTCGTGTAGGAATTTCAGGATGATATTTTTCTTCATGTTCCTTTTTTTGTTATTTTGTTTGTTACCATTTCTATTATATTATTTTACGTGGCCCCACATGTTGTGAACGCAATGAAAAGGGGTGGCTGAAAACCAGCGCTGCCTGGAGTAGTGTATGTACTCCGGGCAGCACATGCTGAGCCTTCTCCATTTGCTAATTTTAAGAATTCTGAAACTTTTACCCTTGTACTTTAAGTTTAAAGCAATAGATTATTTTTATTTTATTATATTATTTTATATAAAGGACATCTTTCTCTCTCCCTCTTAACTCTACTTCTCTATGCCATAGTGTATCTCTAATACTCTATGCCACAGAGTCTACTCTAATCGAGTCACTCACCCCAGTTTTCAATCGGTTTTCCATCGCACTATGTAATGACATAATTTCTCAGTCACACGTTCCGAGAGGTTCTTATATCACCTTTAGTTAATGACTAATTGTGAACTTTAGTTAATGATGAGTTTCTTCTGATGTATACCAGAACAAGGTATGAGATACAGCGACTACTTCACTTGAGACATAGACGCCTTATGGTAACCAGTTACCACAGTGTATCGAAAACACTGTAACTGTGTTTTGTCCATTTGATAGATTAAATTTATTAATATGGCCCCTAAAAGTAAGAGGGGGGGGGGCCATCCCTGGTGACAAAGTTTTTAGACCCAAAGGTCTCCGACATGGCCTGACGATTAAAACAACCGGGACCGACAATTTAACGTGCTGTCCGAAGCACGGTAGCGCTCAGATAGAAATGCCACTATCGGTCACCCATCTAAGTAGAGGTCGAAGTGCACGTTGCTTAACAGTCGCAATACGCTTACATAGCTTTAGTCAAACTACGCCACGAACGCTGTCTATACATAGCAGTTTTTAAGCTATTGCATAGCTTCTATCGCGGGCCTTGAGCGCGGGGACCGAATCCAGAAATTCCGTAACGAAAAAACCTCACGCAAAAACCTAACGCTCCCCACTAACGCCATCTAGTGATACAAAAAATAACTATGCAATAGCTTTACCGCGGCAGTCCCCGAGTGCCACACGTCTTTTTTAGATTGACTGTCTGTCTGTCTTAAGACTGTCTACGCTGACTGTCTAACAACATACTGTTTTCTTAGGTTTAAGCGAACATTACACATTTTAAAGTGCTTATATCTAAATTATTTCCCTTGTTCATCACATCACGGATGGAACAATTTCTGTAATTCGATTTGTATTGGATAGCTACTTTTAAGAGTAAGGTTATAAGCTTTTTTTTTTAAGTGTGGGTGTCAATTACATATATATTCTTCGGTTAGTTAGATTCCATAACACAAGCTTAGAGCTTACTTTTATCTAATTAACCGTGAGTGAATTTGTCCGGGTGTATATATTATAATTATATTAATGACTAGCAGCGCCCGCGGTTTTACCCGCGTTGTGCCCGTTCCCGTGGGAATTTCGGGAATTTTTTTACATAAAAACCTTCCTCTTGAATCACTCTACCTATTACAAAAAACCGCATCAAAATCCGTTGCGTAATTTTAAAGATTTAAGCATACAGACAGACAAACAGTGTGACAGACACGAAAAAGAGACGACTTTATTTTATACTATGTAGTGATAATGTTATAAATTACCCCACAATTAAAGATGAGAAAGTTTTTAATATCTATAGAGTATAGACGAGCATTGTTATGTCACATAATAATCTATGGGAATATTGTCTATAGTTTTCTTACCTATCTCTATTGTCTTTGGTGTATTGAAAGCATCAGCTGAGGGTTCAATTACTCTAACAACACTGAAATGTATGAGAAAGTTACGATCTTTAATTTCTACTAGTTTAACGGAAAACGGCTCGACCGATTTCAGTGAAATTTGGCACACACATAGACTACAAAATTGACGGTAATATGGGATAATTTTTATCCCGAAATTCCTTCGAGAATATCGCTAATATAGATGAAACTGTGAAGTGAATTGATTCTTAAGTAATTCAATAGAGACAAGTAATTATTATTCTTAACATGGAAACGAAACCGCGTGCCAAAGCGAGTTATGTTTTATTCATCTGTATTTGAAGTTTTTCAGCTTTAAATATTATAAATTCTTGGTATTAATCATGTGGGCACCATATTGACCATGGTTATCATATTACGTACCTAGGTATTACTTAGAATTAGTGTTTGGTAATTAAGGATACAATCCAAACATTTTTAGACTAACTCAATGTCTAGTCTGTATTTAGTCAGTCTACTAAATCAGTCTAAATACGAAAACTTTTATTAAATCTCACTTTAAAGACTATGTTTCGCTTTTCTATTCTAATATAATAAAGTTTAAGAGTTTGTTTGTTTGAACGCGCTAATCTCAAAAACTACCAATACGATTACATTAATTATATTTGTAGTGGATAGCCACATTTAACGGGAAATTTATAGGCTATTTTTTATCCCGAAATTCCGACGGGAACGGGAATAATGCAGGTAAAATCGCGGGCGCTGCTAGTATTTTATACAGGGATTTTTTCCATTCTTCAACGCTGATGTTTTCCGAATGGGTGGAAAATTCAAAAGAGACTCTTTGGGGCCATAACTGAATAAAAATGACTTACGAAGCGGTTTAAAAGTTAACAAATAGCTATTTTTTTTTAAATATAATCAATGCGTATGGGCGTTAAGTTCAATCTAAATAAATATAAACAAAATGTTCATCTCGTGTGGGGGCTTCGTTATTAACAATGAATTATTCAAGGTTTAATATGTCACTTGCGCTTGCGCATATCGCAGTAACAACGCACTGTATTCGTCAGTCAGTGCGCGACCGTACGCCCGAACGCACGTCTCTCAACGAACACAAAAAATAAATCGAACGCGATAATAATTTTAAATCCTTGTGTTGTGTTTCAACTTTGGTGCTTGTGTCTAAGTGATTTTGATAGATTTTTTAAACGTTAAAGGTTTGTATAATTTTAATTTTTTTATACATTTTTTTCTTGTGTTTATTAATAATACGTTAACAAGTTTTGAATGTCATATTTTAATGCAGTTTTCACGGTTAGATCATTCTGATGTGAGCGAATCAATAATTGTATAACTTTGTGAATATTATTTAATATCAGTATACAGTTGTTTATTTTAAACAAATTGATTATTCAATAATTGTTATAATTGCAAAAACTAAAAGTTAATTGTTGAGGAAAATAAATAAAGGATAACATGTTAGGACTAATATCAATATAATATAGACTTGCGTATACACTATTTTAACAAATAAACGTTATTTTCAGTATAATTATAAAATTTCGATTTAATTCTATATGATGTTATTCTGAGTATAATTATGAACGAACTGGTGAATTGCGAGTTGACTAGTAATACAACCTGTCAAAATAACTTGCTCACTTGCTTGTCAAAATAATCCACTCGATGAAGAAGAAGAAGAAGAACTCATAATTCGCCAATTCATTAAAACAGAATGATATACATATAAAACGTTAAAGTAAAGTATTTGCCTGTCATATTTCCACTGCAAGAAAAGCCTCTCATCTCACTGAAGATATCAGTACAGTGAGGAGGATGGTAATTACAATATGTTCGTCTTCTTCTTCTTAAATTTAAGAGCTGGTCTCTTGTCGATGGAATTCTGTCCACTTTTCTCTATCTTCTGCCATCCTCTTAAGCTGTTCTTACGACACGACCTCGCTCTTTCTGTTTTTGACATTATATGGCATGTAAAAAAATCTGACGAATTAGGAACTTGCTTATAGTTGACACTAGCAGCGCCCCGCGGTTTTACCCGCGTTGTGCCCGTTCCCGTGGGAATTTCGGATTTTTTTTACATATAAACCTTCCTCTTAAATCACTCTATCTATTTAAAACCGCGTCAAAATCCTTGTAGTAGTATTTGAGTTTATCGCGAACAGACAGACAGACAGACGCATCGGGGACTTTGTTTTATATCTAGTTATAGGAGTTAACTTCCTCCTACTTTTTTTAAGTCGGTTTTAAAGAAAATGCTACTTGTAATCGCTACTGAACACCAAGTCCTTAGTATCGTAATTTATTAATAGAGAAATAAAACTTTAATCTGTATTCCGGGTCGGTTGATATACTGATTATCATTTTGACGTCATATGTATCGATAATGTATTGTAGGTATCGTATTTTTAATGTTTTTGGGAGTGGTAAAAAGACGTAAGTTCGGGTAGGTTGGTGGCCAACCCTGGTTAGTTTTTAGACCACCTTAAGGCTTTAAATAAATGGTCTAACGATTGAATGAAATAATATAGCCTTCTTCTTTTTTGAAGTGAAAAAGTCTTAGGGCTCTCGCACACGGGCCACCGGCCACAACCACAAAACGCCGCCACCGGCATATTTCCTATAGTTTTCATACATTTTACATGGACTCGCCGCACACGGTGCGACGGTGGCCGCCACACGCTAAAGGAAAGAAGCCGGTGGCCGCGTTTTGTGGCTGTGGCCGGTAGCCCGTGTGCGGCGACACTTAGCCTGTAATATCCCACTGCTGGGCAAAGGTTTTTCATCTCACTGAAAATATCAGTACAGTGATGTATAGGCGTAATCACCACGCTTGCCTACTGCGGGTTGGTGATCTCAAACCCGAGCCGTGTTTGAAAAGTAGGAAACATGTTTTCGCTCGACCCGGGAATCGAACCCGAGACCTCAGTCTTGGCAGCGAGCGCACATACCACAAAAGTGTTCTGTTATAGATTCGGTTAAAAATATTGTCAGTGCAAGCTGCTAGTTTTCCTAAAATATTATATATGCGAAAGTTTGTCAGGATGTATGTATGTTTGTAGCTGATGTAATAGGCAGTCACTTAGGCTACGATTTGTTAAATTCCACGCGGACGAAGTCACGGGCACAGCTAGTACGAAATATGTTTGTGAGTTAATTTCCAAGTGTGAGTAAGTTGGTATGCACGCGGCGTCGCGGCTTCGACCCATCTATATTTAGGTTCGACTCCCGACGCGGCACGAATAAAATTAACCTTTTTCACTAATCTCCCTGTGAGATCCGCCTGAGCCCATTTTGAAGTTTTAATCTTTGGTTTAACAGACAAAGAGCGCTTTATAATTCAAGCAAATTGTACGGTCAGCCAAATATGTGGTCTACCACCCTACGGTTGAGATTCATTTGAACGTAATGAAACAACAAGGTCAATTTTAAACGTCATAACATAATTGTGCATAGAAAAGTCAACCTTAGCGATCATTACATCTCGCAGAAACTTTTGTCAAAAGTGGTAGACCACTTTCTTGGCCGACCGTACAACATGCTTCTTATTACATTTATTTTTGCACTAGCCATGCCCCGCGGTGTTACCCTCATTGTACCCGTTCCTATAATAATTTCGGGATAAAATGTATCGCATGTGTTATTCTGATGTATCACTATCACTACATAGTATAAAATAAAGTCGTCTCTTTTTCGTGTCTGTCACACTGTTTGTCTGTCTGTATGCTTAAATCTTTAAAATTACGCAACGGATTTTGATGCGGTTTTTTGTCATAGGTAGGGTGATTCAAGAGGAAGGTTTTTATGTAAAAAAATTCCCGAAATTCCTACGGGAACGGGCACAACGCGGGTAAAACCGCGGGGCGCTGCTAGTAACCTATATTACTGTAAAGTTTCATCCAAATCCGTTCAGTAGTTTTTTCGTGAAAGAGTCACAAACATACATCCTCACAAACTTTCGCATTTATACTTAATATTAGTAGGATGTAACGTTAATACAAAACCAACACTAAATCGTTTATTATGATTCTGTTTGTTATCGATCATTATTCCCGATTCGCTTCGTAACGTAACGTTACGTTACGCGATAAGAAAGTTAATTGAGTGTTACGCGTATCAAATGTTGATTGGAATGGAAAAATTGAAATACAATGCAGATTTTATATAATTTGTAATTATGGGTTTTGAAAAAGATTCCTTTCAACAAAATAAGTTTTTATGTAAATTATTTATTATTTATATGCAAATATTTTGGTGTTGTTGGTTATTAAGTTAGAGTAGGTAGTGGCCACCCTGGTGTCGGTGTCCGGTCTTTTTAGACCACCCAAAGGCCTCCGACATGGTCTCTCGATTGAAACAACCGGGACCGACAATTCAACGTGCCTTCAATTCATAATACTTCAGATATCATCAATCAATTAACAAAAAATCATTATCCTCAAAAGAGTTCATAGAAACACCACTATCGGCCACCCATCCGACTACAGTGGTTGCTTAACAATAAAGATCACCGCGACTGAGGAGTTAATTATGAAGACGCGCTGAGTGTGGACTAGAAGTTAAAATAAACCATGTTCTATAGTAAACATTAGCCTAATAGTAGGTAGTAGGGATAGCAGGAAAAGCGATAGAAAATTATATTATAATAGCTCTCCCGTGCGGTCGTTCCACCCGCGCCCCATATGGTGGCGCTAGTGTGAATCTTAACCAACCAAGGTGCCACCCAAACGCATACAAAAAAAAACATTGAAATCGGTCCAGCCGTTTAGGAGGAGTTCAGTGACATGCACACGTAGGTACCTACTTATTATTTAAATAGTAAAAATTGCGCAATTTAGTAGTAGTTGAAGTACGAGTATACTCTATGAATGATATATTTAAATGAATATACATATTTTTTTTTAAATATAATTATTAATTCTATTTTAAATATAATTGACATTTTAAAAGACGTTCCTCTGCTATCGCTCCTGCGACATCGGAAGTCAGCGGCGCGCGTCGCGGCGTTACGTAAACGCAGCGGATCTACTCCGCCATTGTTTTGCTGACGGTACCTCGTTACATTATACAAGCTAGTTATGATATGCCCTTCTAGATATAAAGAGGTTTTATGCAAGGAATTACAAATAGTAACAGTAATAAGCGGTTTCACCGACATTGTATGTGTTCCCGTGGGAATTTCTGGATAAAAATTGCCTAATATCCTATTAACCGTTTAGCCTATTAGTCTCATCTATTCCTTGAGTGTCAAATTCAAATATCTATTGATTATCATATGTGTTTTTGAATGTGTCGTTTCGTTAGTGTATTTAACTAATAAGGGGTAATAATAAGCAATAATAAGGGGATGAATGAATGGGGATTATCACTACATAGTATAAAATAAAGTCGTCTCTTTTTCGTGTCTGTCACACTGTTTGTCTGTCTGTATGCTTAAATCTTTAAAATTACGCAACGGGTTTTGATGCGGTTTTTGTAATAGGTAGAGTGATTCAAGAGGAAGGTTTTTATGTAAAAAATATCCCGAAATTCCCACGGGAACGGGCACAACGCGGGTAAAACCGCGGGGCGCTGCTAGTAAGCAATAATAAGGGGAAGCAATAAGCGCATACAAACAAACAAACAAATAAACTCTTTAGTTTTGTTATATTAGTACAGTTACGTTCTCATATTCTCCTTAAAGTTACTTGACTTAGGGACAATTAAAAAGCAAGTTAGTAACCAACCCTAGCGTTAGGGGTTTTAGACCGCCCAGAGGCTTCCAACATGTCCAACATAACGTGCCCTCCAAAGTCAAAGTCAAAGTCAATTATTTTTATTCGGTTTTGGCCCCATAGAGGCTCTTTTGAACGTACCACCCATTCGGAAGAACATCAGCAGAGAAGAATGGGCAAGAAACTCTGCTGGTTATTTTTTTAAAATCAAGGTATAATACAATTTAATACTAATAAGTAAGATTACATGTCAAAATCAGGTTGTGTTGCTGGTGTAGGAATTTTACTCCAGACATATTTGTCCTCAATCCTCCGAAGCACATCACCCAGATACAAATACCACTATCGGCCACCCATCCAAGTAGGGACCGCGCTCCAGTACTTAACATTCGTGATGAGTTAACGTACTACGAGTTACAATTAAAAATACAGTGTGATACGGTTTCTGAAAGCTTCATGACTAATCCTAGGTTCAGTCAAGTTCTTGGAACTGTATTTCAATAAAATGATTCACAAAACAAACATTGAACGAAAAGTATGAATAGATGAACTATGTATAACTAACTACCCAATTTGTACCCGTTCCTATGGGAATTTGGGGATAAAATGTATCCCATGTATTATTCTGATGTATAACCTATATTACTGTATACTTGACTCACTGTCACATCTATCATAATTAGTGCACAATCAAAAAGTGTCAAGCAATTAAGATTTAAACAACCCAATTTACGGGTGATATATTCATTTATGTGAAACTAGTGGCGCTTCGCTTTGTTACCCGCGTTGAATCCGTTCCCGCGGGAATTTCGGGATAAAACACATGGGGTACATCCCGATGTGTTATTCAAAGTTTATTATGTAATTTTTGTGAAGAAAATTAATAAATACAGGGTGATTTCGGGGTCGTGATCCCAACCATTTTTTTCTGACTCAGTAAATAAATGATTGCGATGCTACCTGTATTTATTTTAATTTAAACAAAGATGATTCGTTATTTACGTATTTTTATTTTTATTTAAAAATTATTATTGACTCAAAATGCGTGGTCACCCTACTTTTAATATTACTTGACATAAGTTTTCTTGGGAAATAGTAGGGTGACCATGATCTCGAATTATCGCAGTTTTTTTTTGCTGACTAAAATAAGTCACTGGTGTACTGTTAGTCCTAACCTATCGTGATGCTTTGGAGAAAGTAAGTTAAATGCTTCTTTCTTGCTCCACGACCCCGTAATCACCCTGTATAGCTCAAAATATTAATCTAGAAAACTTACTGCACACTAAGACGTTCATTAAATCAACACTTTAATTAATTTGACAAGCCCGTTGGCACAGTGGCAGTGAGAGCGCTTACTGTGTCGGGGGTTGCGGGTTCGATTCAACGGAGTCAACAATAATGTGAAGACATAGTTGTTGACGACGACGTCTGTGTGTCAATAATATATTCTTATAAAGTATTTGTGTATGTATATGTAGTAGTATCAGTGAGTTAGATTCCATATTACAAGCTTAGAGCTTAGTTTTGGTCTAATTGACCGTGAGTCAATTTGTCCGGGTATATTTATTTATTTTATTTTTATTTTAATTGAAATCTCCTAAGGAAGCATTTGAGTCTCTGAGTACGGTCGTAAGTACTTATAACAATAAATTTGCCAGTCTGAATAGATAAAGTATGTATGTTTGTGTACCTAGGTGCGAAGGAATCTAGGTCAGTCAGTAAACACCAGATTCCTAGTAAATCCCATTAAGACTAGATTTACCTCAATTTTTGGTTAGATAGTCAATAACCTTATTTTTTACGATACGTTTTATTTAAGGTGAGGTAATAATACATGGTGAATGTTAAGCGACGTTCAATTGGGGATGGGTGACCAACTGACCAAGTGGCATTTTTATAGCGCTGCACGTTAAATTATCGGGTCCGATTGTTTCAATCGTTAGCTATGTCGGATGATTTTAGTTTACAAGCTCGAGACCGAGAACCGACTCAGTAGATATATATATCATCACGGTAGCGCCCCGCGGTTTTACCCACTTTGTGTCTGTTCCCATGGGAATTTCGGGATGAAAATAGCCTATATCCTTCCCGTTGAATGTGGCTATCTATTACAAAAAGAATTAGTGAAATCGGACGGTAAATTTTAATATTAATTCGAAAGAAAGCTTACAAATTTTACCTCTTTATAATATTAATGTTGTTAAACGATGAAGTAAACACTTAACAGAAAATATTGAACATCCATGTTTTTAAAGTCGGATAAAGGAAGTCAATATTATAACAATAATATTTGAATTAATAATGGAAACAGATTGTATTTGGAAACTTTAATAATTCGTCATTGTTTGTCCGTTTGTTTGTGTGTCACTGATTCAGAGTGACTCATTTACTAGTATAATGCAAGTGTAATATTTAATGCATATAATTATCAGTTTTTAATACCTATGTACATATGTAAGTACATAATATGTTCGTTTTTGAACATAAACACTTTTTGAACATGGCTCCGGTTTGACATCACCTGGTATGAAGAATAAATTTTTAGGGTTCCGTTCCCAAAGGGTAAAAACGGGACCCTATTATTGAGACTTCGCTGTCCGTCCGTCCGTCCGTCCGTCTGTCACCAAGCTGTATCTCACAGATAATTAAAATTTTCACAGATGATGTATTCCTATTGTCGCTATCACAACAAATACTAAAAATAAAATAAAACAAATATTCAAAGGGGCTCCCATACAATAAACGTGACTTTTTGCCGTTTTTTAAAGTACGGAACCCTCTGTGCACGAGTCCGACTCGCACTTGGCCAGTTTTTCTACATCTATACCTATATTATGTACCTTATTTAATCAAAATAACCAGCAGAGTTTCTTGCCCATTCTCTGCTGATGTTCTTCCGAATAGGTTCAAAAGAGCCTCTTTGGGCCCAAAGACAAGAAAAATAACCTGTAATGTCCTGCAGCTGGGCAAAGGCCTCTCATCTGACTGAAGATAGTACAGTGAGGGAGGATTAGGCGTAATCACCACGCCCAAAACTGGATAAAAATATTTGACTTTGACTTTGACATCTGTCAAAGTTAAGAATTCCTTCAAAGTACTTAAAATTTATATTGAGCTTTTGTGATTGTTATTTAGTCTTTGATTTTGAGTACAAAAGATCCCATTGGGGCGAAGTGATCCTGGACTTAAGATCAGGGTCTGGGGAGATCAACTCATGATCATATTATTCTAAAGGACCTCTTCAAAGGCTTCCAAAAAGTACCACGGAAGTTTGTATCAAACTTTATATGATTCACACACTGCTGAGCTTATCTTGATAAAACTTTGTCAATATGATAGCAGGCAGGTGGGAGAGATAGTAAGGTCAGTGACATTGCGTTAATGCAGGTTGGGATTTTTTTGAAAAATTGTTTTATTTGTTGTTATTTTCAATACCTCCGACGCAAAGACGAAAATCGCTTTAATTTTTTGAATTAAATATGTCTTCTATTAAATTAGTATTTTCATAACTCCCATCAATCATCTATCAAAAGGCCAAAAATCCTTTCACCGGCCACCCATCTAAAGCTAATCCTACCGTAGCTTAACACCGTCAATCGTTCGGTCATCGCTTGCATTACAACGCGTGTGATAGGTGTACATTTACGTAAACACTCGTTTTGGCGGCAAATTGTTAGTTATTGCTTCATTAAGCATGCGAGTACTGTGAGCCAAGCTGGTTAGCAGGGTTATCAAAACAAGGTTACCAAAAAATACATATCCATACTAATATTTTAAAGAGGTAAAATTTCTAACTTTGTTTAGTTTGTAAAGGGCTTATCTCAGAAACAAGCAATCCGATTTGAATAATTCCTTTTGTAATGGATAGTCACATTCAACGGGAAGGTTATAGGATTTTTCATTCTGAAATTCCCACGGGAACGGGTGCACTGCGGGTGAAATCGCGGGGCACAGTAGGGTATAAAAATAGTTTTTATTGTCCGTATACACCCGGACAAATTCGCACACGGTTAATTAGAAGCCCAAACGAAGCTCTCTTACCAACTGATACTACTACATATACATACACAAATACTTTATATGAGTATATAATTGACACCCAGACGCCGACAACAACTATGTCTTCAGATATTGTCGACTCCGTTGAATCGAACCCGCAACCCTCGACATAGTAAGCGCTCTCATTGCCCTTGTGACAACAGGCTAGTAGATTTTTTTTGTAATAAATCCTTGTTTTTTATGATGAATAATTTATCATTTCGGTATCTCTGTATCATACATCACTACATAGTATAAAATAAAGTCGTCTCTTTTTCGTGTCTGTCACACTGTTTGTCTGTCTGTATGCTTAAATCTTTAAAATTACGCAACGGATTTTGATGCGGTTTTTTGTAATAGGTAGAGTGATTCAAGAGGAAGGTTTTTATGTAAAAACATTCCCGAAATTCCCACGGGAACGGGCACAACGCGGGTAAAACCGCGGGGCGCTGCTAGTAATTAATAATTACAAACTTCAATATATCCGATTATTTCATAGTGGAATCTAACCTGTTGTCAAATATTGAGCCACATTGTAAGTAACTCGCTCGCACCGACCCTGGTGCTGTCTGCTGAAGCGCAGCGGGTAAATGACCTGTTAGGAGTCAAACCCCCGCATCGCACATAATAACCGACTTATGTCACTGCACTAGTAGCTATACCACGCTATACTTTTTTATTTATACTAATATTATCTAGACACGCGGCAGCGTGTCAAGCCAAGTTCAAGCAAAGGAACGGCTAGCCAGCGCCGAGTGTAATATTACACGAACCATTTGGTGCCACTTTTGACCCTTCTATAACTCAAAACCTATTTAACGTAAACACATGAAACTTCGTGTGTTTAATTATATCCATTAGGACATCTAGAAACCCAAATTTCATGAAGCTAGCTCAAACGGTTATAAAGATATGAACGTCAGAAAGTCGTAAATTTTAGTATTGACTGACTGACTGACATATAGTACCTAAACCTAACCTACTTCCAGATGACCTAGAAGGATGAAATTTGGAATCTAGCTCGGTAATTGTGTGTAAGCGTAAGAAAAAATCTAAAAATATAAAATAGTTAAAAAATAGGGGGGGTCCCCATACAAAAAATATATTTTTTAATTGTAGCGTTGGAACCGTTACTAGCAGATATTTGAAACTATCCCAATATATGTATTATTATATTTGCTATTTAACTGCAATATAATCGTAAAGTTAAGTAAAAAAAATAAGTGGTGTCCCCATTCAAAAAAACTTAAATTTCGCGCTAAACAACCGGCCAACGGTGTCGTCGGCGGCGCGCGGTAGGTACTTATGACGCGGTCGGTCCACCGTCGCCCCAGCCAATCAGCGTCACGCTCTGATGAATAGTACACAATTATAAGCGGTAGCGATTTGGTAAAAATTTAGCGGGTCGGTTGGTTTATACCTGCATGGTAGTAAAGCGATGTATTATTGTTACCGATATGTATTGACTAATTTAAGAATGCTGGTTGAACTCGCTCGCGCCTTGCACTTACGCGGGGGCAGCGCGCGGCTCACAAGCGCTATACGATACAATTTAAAATGCGAACGAACCAAAGTACCTATGCAGCGGAAACGCAAGAAAAAACAATAAATATCAATACCTAGTTTTCTTTACAAAAAGTAATGATATCCCACCAAAAACATAAATGTAAAAAAGGAGAGCCAAGTTCAATACAAAAATTATGCATGGCTATGGGCTTCGCTGCAAAAAGAATGGAGATCTAAATGAGGGCCAAGTTCTAGGCAATATCTCAATATGTATTTATAGGAACAAAATAACATTATGAACAAGTATTAAACTCTATTTCTTCTCTTTATTCGATACCTATGACAATTGCTGTTATTTAAAAATGTGAGATCTTAAAGTGGGTTAGATTTAACTTGGCCAGTTTGTTGTTATATGTTGAATAACTTTATAAAATGACTGCTGTAATGAAAACTGGTCAAGTCAAATCTAACTCACTTTAAGATCTCACATTTTTAAATAACAGCAATTGTCATAGGTATCCAATAAAGAGAAGAAATAGAGTTTAATACTTGTTCATAATGTTATTTTGTTCCTATAAATACATATTGAGATATTGCCTAGAACTTGGCCCTCATTTAGATCTCCATTCTTTTTGCAGCGAAGCCCATAGCCATGCATAATTTTTGTATTGAACTTGGCTCTCCTTTTTTACATTTATGTTTTTGGTGGGATAAAGACTTAACATATGTAAGTTTGTTTGTTTGAATGTTCGAGGTAATCTCGGGAATTATCAGTCCGATTTGAATAATTCTTTTTGTAATAGATAGCCACATTCAACGGGAAGGTTATATGCTTTTTTTCATCTCGAAATTCCCACGGGAACAGGCACGACGTGGGTAAAACCGCGGGGTGCTGCTAGTAATATATATAATATTTTACCCGGACAATTCACACACGGCTAATTAGACCCAAACTAATTTATATACCCTACTAATATTATAAATGCGAAAGTTTGTGATTATGAGGTATGTATGTAATGTTTGTTACTCTTTCACGAAAAAACTACTGGACGTATTTGGGTGAAACTTTACAGTAAAATAGGTTATACATCAGAATAACACATGGGATACATTTTATCCCGAAATTCCTGCGGGAACGGTTAAAAACGGGAATAACCGCGAGTGCTACTAGTTTAACATAAATGAATATATCACTCGTAAATAAGGTTGTTTAAATTAATTGCTTGACACTTTTTGATTGTGCACTAATTGTGATAGATGTGACAGTGAGTCAAGTAAGTTATGAGACGCTGTCAGATTTAATAAACACTAATTAGGAAATTAAAGTCTAGACTGGCGCTGTATTTGGTGTTTATTTTAAATTATGATATTAGGCGCCATTCGCACAAGCGATTTTTAACGCAGGTGAAAAAACTATGTCTTCATATTTCGAATGAAAGAGTATGAAATGTTTATACATCTCTATTTTAATAAAGTTGACCCACCCTCGCTTTGATTAGTCATAATTGCGTTAAGTTCCCATGGGAAAATCGGGAAAATGATGTTTTACAGTTTATTGTGATAATGTCTAATCTTTCCCAGCGTACTGACATCTTTGGTGAGATGAGAGGCCTTTGCCCAGCAGTGGGACATTTATACTAATACTATTTATATACTAAGTATTGTCTTTTCCAAACCTTCTGCTTTGAAGATACAAGAATTTTAACTCGTTAAAAATGTCCTAGAACTTAGCGAAGCTTAGATAATTTTTTAGAAGTTATAAATTGTCTGCACTGTTATTAACTGTTTGTTCAAAATAAAACGTCCCAGTTTTTAACGTACGTTAACAACACTTGTACGAACAAGACAGATGATTTTAATGACTAAAAAAAAGAGTAAAAAGATACTGACTGATTTTATTTCCTACTTTAATTTTATTCCTCTCTGTACTGATATCTTCGGTGAGATGAGAGGCTCATTACTTTACTTTAACTTTAACTAATTCTCATTCCTTTTTCCCACAGATCCAGTAATGCTACACTAAGAAGAAAAAAAATCAAAATGGCGGCTGCCGCTGTTGGCGCGGTTTTGTTAGAGGCCCGGCCTTTTAGGCCTTTTAAGTCCTCGGAGGAGTACCTATATGCTATGAAAGAGGACTTGGCAGAATGGCTCACTGTCCTCTACCCTGAATTGAGGATTACAGCTGATAACTTCCTCGACCGGCTCGATACAGGCGTCGCATTGTGCAGGGTAAGTTTGAATTAGTTCGTACGGTTGATTGATAGATGGCGTTGTTTTATATTTTTGGGGGTGCGGCATTTTTTCTGGTTTTTATTATGATTTTAAAAGTATGGTACGGCCGCGCCACTTTTTTTGCAATAAAAGTAAATTTATATTTTAAGTTTCAAATTCACGCCTAAACGCTCGCCGGTGTCATGGCATCTTCATTACGTCACGGCTCAGCAAAAATGCTGAGTTCGCATATACGCTTAAACGAAACAAAATGACGTTTACTGAGACGTGACGTAATTTCTCTGATTAGTGTTTAAGCTATCATGGCGCATTGTTGTATTTTGTATATTTCAACAAATAATTTTTCAAAATCTTTGAATTATATTTCATTAGATCAGATAAATATTTTGGCGAAACTTGATTATCTGTCATCATGCCTATTGTTCAATGTCTGTTTAAATTCATATTGAGAACGTTATGAACAGTTTTACACAATTGATAAAATCAATTCTCTTTTATCCGAGTTCGCAAACGTAACACACAATTTTTAAACCATACTAGTGACACATTCTAAAAAAACAATTAAGCAATTTTACCTCAAAATATATGACATAATTGTGACAATCGTGTCAAATACACAATTAAGAGTTTGTTTACGACTCGAGATATAATAAACGCGTTAATTAAGTAACTTTGTACAAAGCTTTATAAGTTTTTTGAGTGGTTTTGAGCAAGACGTATTGTTTATTGTATACACTTCTCACCCTAAAGTTTATAATTCATTGCAATATAGTAAGTGTGTGTTAATATTTGTGATTCTCTCACCAGTTAGTGCAATGATAAGTGATCGCGAATGTTAAGCAAAGTGCGGCTCGGATATTTAGTGATAGAGGCACGTTAAGGGTTACGTATACAACGTGACACCGTGACTTGTATCGCTCGTGGCTTAGTTTGACTAAGCGATGTTTGTTAGTTCATTGCAATTGTTAAGCAACGTGCAGCTCGACCCCAACTTGGATGGGTGGCCGATAGAGGCATCTTATCTGAACGTAACCGTGCGTTATCTGACGTTTCGGCTCCTTTACAGGAACCGTGGTCACAGAAGACTGACGTCAGATAAAAATGTAAAATTAAAGCGAAGTGTATCCGTAAACGTAGTTTCAGTACTTTATAATATACTAGCAGCGCCCCGCGGTTTTACCCGCGTTGTGCCCGTTCACGTGGGAATTTCGGGATTTTTTTTACATAAAAACCTTCCTCTTGAATCACTCTACCTATTACAAAAAACTGCATCAAAATCCGTTGCGTAATTTTAAAGATTTAAGCATACAGACAAACAGACAAACAAACAGACAAAAATAGCGACTTTGTTTTATACTATGTACTGTAGTGATAATTGTTTTGTTAGTAATTTACGTAGTACACTTAGCTTATCGCAAAGTATCGATTATTGATAAAATTGCTTTATCAAAGGCCGACTGTTGATTAATTTTCTTGGCCCCTTTCTATGATAAATTATGTTTCTTCGTTATTCTAATAAATTTAGTACACGCCTTGCTATACCTAGTACTATAGGATTTGTTCCTACAGATAATTTGTTACTAAGGGCCGAGACTGCGTTAAGCGTGCGCTCGCCGCGGTTCCTTAAAAAAGTGAACCGCTGCGTGCGCCCGCCGCGTGTGGCTTCATACAAAAGTAAACCGCCGCGGGCGCACATGATAGATTAGGTATAGTCAATTTAGAGGTTATATTGTCAGTTTAACAACCTCCTCACTGTACTGATATCTTCAGTGAGACGAGAGGCCTTTGCCCAACAGTGGGACATTACAGGCTAATACTTTACTTTACTTTACTTTATTGTCAGTTTATGTTTTGTGATTACAATTGGATGTTTATTAGTAAGTAAATATGTTGTAAAATGTTAAGAAATATTATCTGTTGTAAATAATAACATTTTACAACATATTTACTTACTAATAAACATCCAATTGTAATCACAAAACATGAACTGACAATATAACCTCTAAATTGACTATACCTAATCTATCACACGCTTAACGCAGTATTGACCCTAAATGCGTGAGTTTGAGAGTATGTTTGTGCGTCTTTCACGCTAATTATCGTTATATTTGACTTCTCTGAGTTCATTTAAGACCGGTTTTTCGCTAAAAGTCATAGCGCTATACATAATCGATGTTAAGCAACGGGTAGCTAACACTACTTGGATGGGTGGCCGATAGAGTAATATAAATCCGTTCAATTACTGTATATACTGTCCCTGCTATATCTACATAACTAATACTTTTGATTGCTTAACGATTTAATTCATTCGCCAATAACATAACCTACAACAAATTAATCAATTTGCTAACTTCAACCGGTCAAGACCTGTCAAATGACAACTGACAGTTGACAGCTGACAAACCGACCTGTCAGATTAACAGCAATAGCAGTACTGTTTCAGCTTGGATTTAATTAATTATTGAGTAACAGATTTAGTTATTTATTAGTCAATAAGAGTAATTATTAATGCGTAAGCGCCTGCGCAGTAGTTAAAACAATCTTTAGATTGTTTTTTATAGACGGGCTCGAAACTATAAGACTATCTTAAAACAGTTTAATTACAAATTATTTTGTGAAATAGGCAATAAAGTCTGGCGTAGACCATGGTGGCAGATAAAAAAAGTCTATAAGACGTTTTGTCTCTGGTGTGCGTTCCTTCACATGTTTTCATAGACAAGTAGACTGCCTTACTACAGTCTGAACTATAGTGTGCTCAGACATTTGTAAATTCGATAATTTGAACGTTCGATGAATAGTGTTCGGTCAATTGGCATTCGATGTGGCGTTGGTAACCCGGTTTTATACATAGCTCTGGTGTTAGGATTGGGCAACTAAGCTACTCGAACGTAAAGTATTAGCCTGTAATGTCCCACTGCTGGGCAAAGGCCTCTCATCTCACTGAAGATATCAGTACAGTGAGGAGGAACTACGAACGTACTTTTATTTAATAAATAAATACACCCGGCGAATTCTCACACGGTTAATAAGACCCAAACTAAGCTCTAAGCTTGTACTATGGAATCTAACTCACTGATACTACTACATATACATACACAAATACTTTATATGAATATACAAATTACACCCAGATGCCACCAACAAAATATGTCTTCACATATTGTTATTCCGTTGAACTCCCAACACAGTGCACGCTCTCACATGCCACTGTGACAACGGGCTTGCCATATTCCAATAGTGATAAATATAAAAACAATATTGTGTGTTAGTATGTGTCTCGAGGGTCACGTTGGCTAAGCGATAAGTGATGAAACTCTGCTGAAGGTCGCTCTAAGATGGATGAAAGTATCCAAAAATAACTACTTTGGTTAGGTACAATAGTGTATTATAGTTTATCTATGTACGTAACGTGCGTGCAGATCGACCTTTACTAGGATGGGTTGCCATTAATGGCATTTTTATCTGAGCGCTACCGTGCTTCGGAGGGCCAAGAAAATTTTCGGTGGTTACTAAAAATAGCTTATAACCTTCCCATTAAATGTGGCTATACATTACAAAAAGAATTATTAAAATCGGATCGCTGAGATTAGCGCGTTCAAACAAACACATTTTTCAGCTTTATTCTATTAGTATTGTCTGTCTGTTTGTTCTGGCTAATCTCTGCAATGGCTGGACCTATTTTGACGGGACTTTTACTGGCAGGTAGCTGTAGTTATAAGGAGTAAATTAGGCTACCTTTAATAACTGAATAACTTGTGAAATTCCACACCCAGCGAGTACTGACAAAATCAGACTGCGTCGTCAAGTCAGTCTAAAAGCTGTCTGCTACAGTCAGTCTGCTATAGTCTACGAGTCTTCATATAGACAGTGTGAACTTGTGAACAAACCTAATGATATGTAATTGGGAATCATTCACAAATCGATTTTTAAGAAGTTGCCCAGTTTGTGCATTATTAAGTGTTCGGGCTTCGGAGAAGGCCTAATATGGACATAGGATAGCTTGGAAAGGGTAGACGGAAACTGGTTTATTTAGTTTAAGCGAACACTACTAATTTCTATTGTGAGCACGTCAGATAAAAAATGTCAAATTATAGCGAAGTGTATCCGCAATTTATAGTTTGAATTCAAAGTGCAGACGGATTTTTATGATCAATTAAAAGTGACCGCGGTTTCGCCCGCGTTGTACCCGTTCCCGTGGGAATTTTTGGGTAGCGTATGTGTAGTCACAAACCCTTATGTATCGCTGAGCCAATTTTTATTTAAATTCGCTAAGTAGTTTTTGCGTGAATGAGAAAATCAAATATATCCATCCACCATCATTAGAAACTATTGCATTTATAATATTAGTAAGATGGTACGATACGAATATTCGTTAAAAAAATCATCTTTCGACCTATTTCAAATACTCAACATTTAGTACATACATCGAAATGTTTAGTTTGTGATGAAACTTTTTCAATTTTGCCTCGTCTATACTTTTTCATTATTCTACACTTTCTTTCAAAGTATCCCGACTTTTTTATTCCCCGTCATTAAAAACAGAAATCACGAAATTTTGATTTTTTCAAAATCCCGTTGGTCATAAAGGATCTTTCGTAATGATATGTTTTTATCAAAATTGGTTTAACTTTACAAGAAGCCGCGGGCGAGTAGTGAAGTGAGAAGAAATGGTTATTTAATTTTGCCGCCAAAAACATCTTTATGTATAATTAGCGTTGGTCGTTGATTACCTTTTCAACCGACATCAAAAATAGGAGGTTCTCAAGTCGTATGTGAATTAAATCCGGCTTCAAAAACTGAAGGTCGAAACTGTCAATGTTAGTTTGATAAAGATAAACCTTAGTAATCTAAATCTAGGTGTAAGTGAATCATCGAAAAAGGTACAGCAATATTCATAGAATAAATTACTCATGTCCTTCCTTTGTGACATTATTTCGCTTTTACACATTTCCTTGTTTATTTAGATTAGATGTTTCGATAAGAGATAATATCTATGGATAGAGTGTTCATAGACTAATCTATATCTAGTTATATCTATATCGTATGTATAATCACTACATAGTATAAAATAAAGTCGTCTCTGTTTCGTATCTGTTTGTCTGTATGCTTAAATCTTTAAAATTACGCAACGGATTCTGATGCGGTTTTTTGTAATAGGTAGAGTGATTCAAGAGGAAGGTTTTTATGTAAAAAAATTCCCGAAATTCCCACGGGAACGGGCACAACGCGGGTAAAACCGCGGGGCGCTACTAGTAAATAATAAAATCAAGCTGAAGTTTATTTTTTAGTTTGTTTGAATGCGCTTATCTTAAAAAGTACGAACCCGATTTGAGTAAATTTTGTAATGGGTAGCCACATTCAATGGAAAGGTTACAAAAAATCACGTTTGTTGTATGGGAGCCCCCTTGAATATTTGTTTTATTTTATTTTTGTATTTGTTGTTATAGCGGCAATAGAAATACATCATCTGTGAAAATTCCAACTGTCTAGCTATCGCCGTTCTTGAGATACAGCCTGGGGACAGACGGACGGACGGACAGCGAAGTCTCAGTAATAGGACTTCGCTGTCCGTCCGTCCGATAGCTAGCCCCGTTTTTACCCTTTGGGAACGGAACCCTAAAAAGAAAAAATCAAACTGTTCAGTTCTATTAAATAAGTGTAGATTACGAGTTATTAACCGCACCTCCGAATGACTAGTGTTGTGCAACGTGTATCGATTCATCGGCCTTGTCGGCGATGGTTATCGATCATTGTAGTCGATTGGCGCGTTGGAGGAGGCGCCATCGCGCCACGGCAGGTGTATCCATTCAGAATAACTTGTACCTTACATAGTGCCCCGTGGTTTTATCCATGTTGTACTCGTTCCAGCGGGAACTTCAGGAAATTTCAGAATAACACATGGGATACATTTAATCCCGATATTTCTCCGGGATGGTTAACGGGGGTGAAACCGCGGGGCACGGCTAGTCTCAAAATATTTTGATGACGCATTTTAATGGATCACGTTTTATGTTTTCAAAATAACAATACCATATCGGGTTCAAAAACAATTCCTTTTTCGGAGGAATCCAATAAAATATATATTCTGTTAATTAATAACAAAAACAAGTGGAAAACAACATTATATATATGGATTATTGAAATATAAATATTTTTGTAAATTGTTTAAATTATACAAGTAATTGAATTTGTCTCCACAAGGAAAACAAATAAGTTACGAGTATCACTACATATTATAAAACAAAGTCCCCGGCCGCGTCTGTCTGTGTGTTCGCGATAAACTCAAATACTACTGCACGGATTTTGACGCGGGTTTTTTAAATAGATAGAGTGATTTAAGAGGAAGGTTTATATGTATAAACATTGCCATACTCTATTATTTATTTAAACGGGAACTTACGTACGACGGAGACTACTGTCGAGAGTTCCTCGACACGTTTCGGTCACATACGGTGACCTTCATCAGGAGGTGGGTGAAGCGCTCGACCGAAGACAGTAGTCTCCGTCGTACGTAAGTTCCCGTTTAAATAAATAATAATGACATTAACGTACGTTTCAATTAATAGTAAAATTCCCATACGCTGTTTTCCCAAGAGCAAAAGGGACAAAACACTTTATAATGTTTTGGTTATAGAGCGGTTATGAATAAAGCGGTTCGTCAACACAGACTGACAGTTTCAATGATTACGAGTAATAGGAAGTCAAACAAACAAAATTGACTCATTAAAAACCAGCAGCGCTCCGCAGTTTTACCCGTATTGTGCCCGTTCCTGTGGGAATTTCGGGATGCAAAATAGCCTATAACCTTCCCGTTGAATGTGGCTATTTATTACAAAAAGAATTATTAAAATCGGACCGGTAATTCCCGAGATTAGCTCATACAAACAAACAAAGAAATTTATAAATGTTACCTCTGTATAATATTATTTATTAGTATATTAGTAATTAGTATAGGTAGATGTAATTGATGCTATGAGTATAACTTGTCAATATTATTAAACAATCGTTTTATAACACTATGTAACAATCAAGGCATATAACTACGTTTTATAACATGCTATGATTTGATAACATGTTTACAGTTCGGCACTTACTTGAATGGCTGATAGTGGCATTACTCTCTGAGCGCTACCGTGCGTCGGAGGGCCGTTCAGTCCTGGTCAATCGTTAGACCGACCGGTTAGAATCGGCCTTTTGGTGGTCTTAAAACTCTGACACCAGTGTTAGCCACTAACCTCATCGAACTGATTATAACATGTTTAGTTATTATAGTCTTCTTCTTCTTCATCGAGTGGATGGTCAACCTGACCAATCCTGGTGTCAGAGTTATTGAGCCGCCAAAGGCCTCTGACATGGCTCAAGTGACGACTACTATCCGTAGAAAGTAACCGGCACCGACGGCTTAACGTGCCCTCCGAAGCACGGAATCGTCTTACTTTTAGGACAATCAGGTATAATTATAGGCTGGACTCTACTTACGTGTCATCCACAAAAAAATATCCTGTAATGTCCCACTGGTAGCAAAAAAAACTGAATATAATTTTTGCAGAATTTATTTCCTAAAAATAGAAATCCTTTGTTTTTTACCATAAATAATTTCGCATTCCCTATCTCTGTATCTATTATAATTAGTCATGAGAAACATTAATCTATTCGATTCATTCTTGGAAATTAGCACATTGAAAATCGACCACACAGACATTGAACCTGGGACCTAATCTTGGCAGGCGAGTGCACATGCCGCTAGACCGCCAAGGCGTTCTTGCTACAAAGCCATTTGGATGAAACTCTTCTCACAGTTGATGTTAGCACAGCGATGTCTAACCTCACTCTGTAGTGGTCCATCTAATTACACGACCACATAATTTATTACCACAACTACCTTTCAATTACGAGAGGTAACCACTTAGATGTACGGATAGCAAAAGAAACAGAATAATGTGTTAGGGATTGTTGTAATTTGATTAAAAATCAGAGAGAGAGTAAAAGATAGGAGAGATTATTATGTAAATAACTGTTATAACTTTTTATACTTTAGAGAAAATGGAGTAGGCAGATTTTTATTTTTGTTCTTAGATATATTTTTGTGTATATAGAAAAAATGGGTAATGGTTTAAAAGTTAAATTCTCAAAATGGCAACAATATTTTGTTAGGAAGTTATTACGATTTAAATGAATTTGTCGTTAAAATTTTGAATAAGTAAATAAAAAATACTAGATAAAAAATAATATATATTTAAAAACCGTCCTTCTTTTGCTGACCGTACAAAGTCGGTGGTCTAAAACCAAGGCTACTGAATAAAGTAATAGATTAAAGTTAATAACAACACAAAACATACAATTACTCTTTCGGTAGTCGGGTAGAAACATATTGATTTAGTGAATTGATTAGTCAGGGTATCAAGATGGCTAGACTTTTGACCTTGTAGCGCTCATGATGTTAACTAATCGCAATTGTTAAGCAACAGACAGCTCGACGCCTACTAGGATGGGTGGCCGATAGTGACTTCTGTCTGAGCTCTACCATGATGAGTTCGTTAAATAGTCACGTTTTTTATCAGAGGTGTTTGGGTGGTCTAAACACTCCGATACTAATTAAAAACAGTGATTTAAACCTACTTATTCATCACTAAACTTTATAGAATTGGGCTTTTGAAAAAAAAAAAAATTTGTGATAAATGGAAAGATTATATATTAGTTTTATAACAAAACTATTATTATTTTATTTTTTTTCGCAATAATTCAAAAGTTATTTCAAAATAAAAATTAATTTTTGAATCCAGTACCGAAGACACGCCGACAACTCCCGAACAAACTCGAGCGCGTGTGAAAAGAGGTTCGGTTACATCATAATTAATTGAAAAAATATTTTTTTAAGTTTTTTGAATTAAATATCAATATTATTAATAATAAAGTTTTAAAATACATTAAAAAAATAATTTTTTTTTTCAAAAGCCCAATTAGTGACGTAGGTACTCGTATTATATCGATAAAAGTTTTCTTACATTATTATGAAACAAAGTTCCCAAAAGCTACCTATCTGTATGTAATTCATTTTATTAAAAACTACATAACGGATTTTCATGCAGTTTTCACCAACATACAGAATAATTCAATACTGAAGTTTGTAACTGCTTTTCATGCCAAAATTCCCCCAGGTACGGGTGCAACGCGGGTAAAACCACTGGGCACAGCTAGGTGGTTATCAAATCGACATAATGATATTAGGACTAGACAGAACTAGACAAAAGACATGTCCATGAAACGTAAACATGGTGTCTATTCCCACAGTACCAGCAATGTATGCAAATACTAAGAATAAACGGAATTTAAGGTACCGTATGCCACAGTGAGTGCAATTTATGTGCAAGTATTTTGATGGGTCTTTTAGCCTGACCTCGATGGACCTAGGTATGGGCTAGGCCCTAGGCAGACCGCTTTGATGCCTATGAACCCACTTTTTCTAGACTAAACATTTTGCAATTCGGTTTAAGCCCCTTAAAATCTTTTTCTTCCGAGTCTTTTTTAAAGTATCTTTGCGCTCCGTTTTTTGAATGCCTTTTAAACCAATAAACATCAATTACATTTTTTTTATATAGACCAATTGGGAATATCGGGATGAAAAATAGCCTATCACCTTCCAGTTGAATGTGGCTATCTACTCGTACTACAAGAATAATTATTGACATCGGACGGTTAATTTCCGAAAGCTCGAACACACAAACAAACGTATTTTTATTGCTTTATAATATTAGTATAATTAGTAAGGTTATATTGTTACATGTATTTACCAAAACATACCTACGTACTGCATGCGTCATTTAAATATGATTTTCCTACCTTAAATTCCATTTACGTTAATAAACCACAAATTATTATTTACCTACTAATACCTTGTAAGTACTTAGTGCCAGTATTAAAACTTGTTTTCAAATATTTCGGCCTTTCTAAACGAATTCAAAAGTTTAAAATATATTTGTATCGCCTGCCAAGCCTGGAGTCTCGGGTTCCATCCCGGGTCGAGAAAAAACATGTTTCCTACTTATATTACCAACCCACAGTAGACACGCCTGGTGATTACCCCTAATCCTCCTCACTGTACTGATAATTTCAGTGAGATGAGAGGCCTTATCCATGGACATTACAGGCTAATACTAAGTATACAAAAGCTTCATAGTCGGTAGGTTACACATATCTAATAACCATCTTTAAACTAGGTATGTATGTCATTCTATCAATGCCAAAATATTACATTTTCACACCATAAAGCTATACTTTATTCGGATCACGTAACCGCGAGCAAAGTCGGGCGTGAGACCCATGTTCATCAATGATACTCCGAAAAGTATTAACATTACAAATATATGACAATGCATGTGAAGTGTGTCGGAATGTCATTTTTGACATTACAACTAAAGTAAGGTGCTATTCTAATATTACTGTTTAATCATTGATATGACAGCAAAGCTTAGGTAGTTTTTTTTTAAAAATTGGCATAGTAAATAGGTAGGTACACCAATACTATTGTTTAATCATTGGTGAAATGGTGACACTAAAGCGGGATTTACATTACGAAACTAGTGTCATGCATGATGAAACTAGTTTCGTGAAAGTAATTTCAGCACATGTGAAACTACTTTCGTTTAAATTATAGTGTCGTGAAATTATCAGTATCGCGGAGATAATGGCCTTGTCAATATCATAGCTATTGGGGCTGCTGTCTCAGTAATGCTGTCGCGACACTAGTTTCGCGTTGCATTCACGTCGCATCTACACTATGAAATCAGTTGCATGACACTAATTTCACCTAAAAATCGCGCAGGGCACGAAACTGATTTGCTTTCATGAAATTAATGCATGCATTACGAAAAAGTTAAATTACATGTGAAACTGTTGTTAAAACTAATGTCACGAAATTAATTTCATGCCACTAATTTCGTAATGTAATTCCGGCTTAAGTTTTATCGAAATCAGCCCCGATATTATAATAATAATCAACTTTTTTAAGGTCGGTTAAAAACCGCGAGTAATTTAATAAATGTACTCGGTGTACTTGACCAACAGAAATAACAATAATTTTAATATTTTCATACTTATAATAATTATTTTACTGTTCTCTCCGCACTTATAAATCATGTACCAAGATCAATAACTGACATTTACCCTGTCACTTCCCTATTCAGCGTCCGTCAACTTAGCCAAGTCATTTTGACATTTAGCTGTCAGTTTGACAGATAAGTGTCTAAAAGTATTTACATTTTTGATGTAGTTTCGATTCAAGTATGCAAAAGGTTATCAAAATAGTATGAAGAATATTATGACAATATTCATTTATGCTGTCACGTTATTGGTTTTAACTTATAAGATAAGTATTTGTTGACATACATTCAAGTCCATTAAAGTCTTAATTAATGTTATTCTACAATTTTGCTTAATTGGCAAAAAATAGCTATACAATTTAGTTACAAACCTCTTTGATACAACGACTCTTTAATTAAAACAAAAAGCGTAAACATCTGTCGCTCATTAAAGTACAGTCCCACCCTTATAAAGTTGAAGCACGCACTCGACAATTTCATCTCAAGTGAAGTGCGAAAAAAATAATTAACAAAAGCAGTAATGGCGTTCCGGTCCATTACTGGCCATTAATAAAGAGTAATAAACGCGCGCCATGACCGCTCTGTCAATGTCAAGTTGACAGTTGACAGTTGACAGCCTCGTTACCGCCTTCTGGCGGCGTTTTGTAGAACTGATTGGTTGGCAATTGAACTTAATTTATGAGTTTGATTGAGTGAGAGAGTGATTTCTATTATTGTTTTAATTAACTTGTTGAGGTAGATTTTTGTGTATTGTAAATATACAAATATTATGTATTTTAACTTCTAATAAAACAACAGATAGTGGGGGTATTCTTATTTAAATATTTGTTATATTAAAAAAATAATCGACCATGACTCATCCCAACCAGACTATATGATTTATGGCAGTTAATTTTTATATTTATTGCCACCTCTTAAAGTTGAATTTTAATTGCATTGTTCTTGTAATTAAAAGTCCGTTTATAATTGTGTTTTGGACGCGAAATATGCGAGGTCCCGGCCGTGGCCTATATCGATACTGTTCATTAAATTCAACGTAAAAGGCATCTCTATGTGTCATTGCTTCCGCGAATAAAGAGCGCTGTCAGTTTGACGTCTGTCATACAGACATTAAGTTATACATATAAGGCAATTGATAGTCTTTAGCTTCACTTATTACATGTGTGAAAGAGTATAAGGCATCCTTAGTATACATGTGTACTTTTGTAATATCTCCTTTTCCATAGAACAATTGAAAATTTTGACATTTTGTGATTTTCTGCGTTTCAATCGTGTTTTAACTTGATTGCATAATAAGAATTCTATCTATCGAGAACACAGAGAGACACGATTAATTTAGTATCATTGTATTGACTCCCTGAATATCAGTAGATATTTACATCAAATTGAGAGCCATTTTTAAAATGATCATAGAGAAACCTTAAAACAGCAACTTACTATCAACCAGAAAAAAACAAAATACTTGTCAACATGACATCTGTCAAGTGACATTGAAAATGCCCCGTTTGGCCATCTCGCCTGTTTAGCATACAATGCGAAATATAGACCGCGGGCAAAACGCGCTATCACCGCATCTGCGCATGCGCACCCAAAACCTGCCCAATTAAGTTTTCTAAGGCCAAGACTTTCCTAATCTACCACACACATCTTGCACACCAAAAATCACTTTATTACTAAAGCCATAAAACTCAAAATCACGTCTTAATTGCGTTGTGTCCTAATTTAGTAGTTCCTGTTTGTCCAGTGTAGTTTGATGCTTGGAATCATTATATTGGTTGGGTTGTAGGGGTCATGTTATCGTGGCGTGATGCGTACAGGATATGAGGCGTTTTATGTAAGTTGAATAGATGTCAAAGATTATATTATAAGCCTGGTATGACGGTCGGACGCACGCGCGGTGGATCGTAAATTACTTGAGACGCCATTGATGAGCCCTCAGGTGCAGCAGTTAATGACAGCTTCGAAATAGAAAAGTAAATCGAATATGTGAGGGATTTTCCAGGAAAGGCACAAGGAGAACAGAACAGAAGGACACGAAACATTTTGAAAATCCTTCTCGGATATTAAAGAGCTTATAAGGCCCCGTAGAGATTACAGCCCCAAATATCGTGAACCCAATGAAAAGAGGAATGACTGAAAGCTAGCGTTGCCTGGAATACCATACTCTGGGCAGTACAAGCGAAGCCTTCTCCAATATCTTTTAATTATTATATACTTATTTTATAAGATACAACTTTTTTTTGCAATATGCTCTCATATTACTCCAATTTCAGAAATGGTAGTTCTTTATTGTTTTTGTTAGCCACATTCATTAATAATAAACATTGCAGTCATTTATTCGTCACAACATATTATAAGATTACTTACCTACACACGAAACCACGCAGACATCACACACTTCACGCCCTATCAGTACACTATCTACAATTCGTTTGATCTATGACCTGTGACATAATTGTCTATGCATCGATTTCATTTGTATTCGTGAGTTGTTTAAACAATGCTCTATGAAAATATGAATGAAATGATTTGACTATGATATTCGTGATTATGTTGGTGAACGTAATGCGTATAACAAGATAACTATGTACGTCTATGATTGGTTAGTTTATGGTTCTTTGTAATTTTTAAATAAAGATATAAGACGAAATTAAAATAATAATTGAATGTCGAACGTAGTAAAATCGGTAGAAACTTAATTATCAATAACTAGCAGCGCCACGCGGTTTTACCCGCGTTGTGCCCGTTCCCGTGGGAATTTCGAGAATTTTTTTACATAAAAACCTTCCTCTTGAATCACTCTACCTATTACAAAAAACCGCATCAAAATCCGTTGCGTAATTTTAAAGATTTAAGCATACAGACAAACAGATAAACAAACAGACAAAAATAGCGACTTTGTTTTATACTATGTAGTGATATCAATCACTACATAGTATAAAATAAAGTCGTCTCTTTTTCGAGTCTGTCACACTGTTTGTCTGTCTGTATGCTTAAATCTTTAAAATTACGCAACGGATTTTGATGCGGTTTTTTGTAATAGGTAGAGTGATTCAAGAGGAAGGTTTTTATGTAAAAAAATTCCCGAAATTCCCACGGGAACGGGCACAACGCGGGTAAAACCGCGGGGCGCTGCTAGTAAGTAATAAATTAGCAAATTCTAAGGGCTTTATTCATAAACGTAAATTAACAGCACTTTAGCTATCAAATGGTTTGTCCCTTTCCGACATACGCTATTTGCCAAAGAGCGAAAGAGACAAAACACTTTAGAACAGTGTTTAAGTTAAATATCGTTTACTAGCTGTGCCCCGCGGTTTCACCCGCAGCGCCCCCGTTCCCGTGGGAATTTTGATTTTTATTCCCTATAAACCTCACGGAGCCCGAGACCTTTCCAACGAATGCAAAACCGTGGAAATCGGTCCAGCCATTCACGCGTGATGCCGCGACCAAGGAAAACGGGTTTCATTTTTATATATATATATATATATAGATAGATAGATAGATATAGATATAGATGAATAAGGCGGTAAATGAATAGATGACATACCCTTTCATATAGATGACTAAAACTTAGAACACCCTTTTTTTTGGGCAGTCATAAATAGTATATTATTGTTTACATTGACAAGGCGGAGTAGTTGTAAATTGGTCCAAAGCTTGTAACTGTCACGGGCTGTCAAAGTGACACTTCCTGTCATTCGACATGTCACAGTGTGCTGGGTGACAGCGTTGTGACAGCATGGAAATTATGGAATTTAAATATTTTAATATGTATAGTTAGATAAATTTATTATGTTTTTGTATTTTATTCATTGTTTGTTCAGGCACTTGCATGTGTATGATGAGGAGGAACTTACCTATCTATGCTGTCATTTCAGTCATTGTACAGTAATCTTGGTATAAAATTTATAGTTTACTAGCTGCGCCTCGCGGTTTCACCCGCGTTGTACCCGTTCCCGCGGGAATTTCGGGATGAAAAATAGACGTTGGCCGATTCTCAGACCTACTCAATATGCTCACAAAATTTCATGAGAATCGGTCGAGCCGTTTCGGAGGAGTACGCGAACGAACACTGTGACACGAGAATTTTATATATAAGATAATAGTTTCAATACTATTAATGATAAGTAAGCTTATTAATTATTAGCGGATAAATTCACTCACGGTTAATTAGACCCAAACTAAGCTCTAAGGAATGGAATCTAACTCACTGATACTACTACATACATATATGTATACATGCACATACACAAATACTTTATGGGCAATATTAATACATCAGAATAACACATGGGATACATTTTATCCCGAAATACCTGGGAACAGGTACAACTTGGCTAGTGTATTATACGTTACTCAAGTGCGAAGAGTGTATTCGCCTGTTGACCACCGCCCGCGGCTGTGTACCGATAATCATAGTCATTCACTTTCACATTTAACACTTTGTTAATTTAATGAATTAAATATATTTGATGAACTTTTAGGACGTTCTTCTTAGATAGACTGTAGTCTAGTCTAGACTGTAGTTAGAAAGTGGTTTATGAAAAAGTAAGGAAATAAGTTCGAGATGGTTAGTGACCTCATTCATTAGTGACCAGCAATGATGTCGGCGTTTTTAGACAGCCTGAGCGTTTTCACATTATCCGATCCGATATCGGTGTCGGACGCCGATCCGATATCGGGGTAAGTAAAATGTATGAAATATGATCCGATATCGGGCCGGACAATATGAAAGACAGGTACATATTCCATACATTTTACTTACCCCGATATCGGATCGGCGTCCGACACCGATATCGGATCGGATAATGTGAAAACGCTCTCAAGGATGACGACATAGGTACTAACGATTGAAACAACTGGGTCCGACAATTTGACGTGCCCTCTGAAGTACAGAAGACAGTGGTCTATGATTCAGGTGCAGACAATATTTAAAGGAGCGCATACCAGAGACATCACGTCTAGCAAACATTTTTGTCTACCATAGATTTTTGTATCGGTAAGGATGGCTTCACGTACTATAACCACCCCAGGTGTATTAGTATTAGCCTGTAATGTCCCACAGCTGGGCAAAGTCTCATTCCTTCAGATATCTGTAGAGTGAGGAGGATGTCGTAATCACCACACTTGCTTAATAAGTGTTGGTGATCTTAAACCCCAGCCATGTTTGAAAAGTAGGAAACATGTATTTGCAGGACCCGGGATTTAAACCCGGGACCTGCCGAATGCACATTACCACTAGACCATCGACATCAAGTCGTTTAATAAAATCATGTAAGGAACAGACATAACACATTCAACTCACTCTTAACCAAATTAAAATTTCTTCTCGTAACGAAAAACTGTTAAAAAAATATGACAAAGCCAAAATCTTAAACTTAAATTTACATATTTTATTGCGTCAGTCGGTTAAGTAATGTAACTGTCTGTCTGTTTTAATTAAGGGTATTAGTCGATCCATTGTTTCCGACACTTCCCGCGTTAATTCAACAAATTGTGGCAATTCAATTATTTGATCGTTGTGTGCAACTTTAATATCTGCAGATCTTTTAATTAAATTAATTTTACGAAATATTTTTACTGTAATTATAATTTCTCAATGTAAAGCAACGGTTTGTTTAAGGGTACCTTTCCACTTAGAGGTATGCTAATGCTACGTTTTGGTATACATCAATCGTATTAACTTAGCTTAGCTTTTGTGGAAAAGCACCTTATGGTGGGTGCCATGGTTAGGCAGAGACGATGACTGCGATATGCGTATATACAATTTTTTCTTTTTCGATATTTCATTCTTAAAAATGTGTACTCATTTCAATTAAAATTCATCCAAATTGGATCAATCGTTTTTGATTAAATTATGGGGAAACAGAATATAGAAACATTAACGGGCTAAATACGCCTCTCTCCTCTTTTGAAGTCGGTTAAGATTACCGCACGTCATACATTACACATACTGGTCGAACACAAAACCTCTTTTTTCACGTCGGGTAATACCGTGATTCGAATAAAACGGTTCATGAATTGACCAATCGCAGCTTTCCATTAATCCCAGCGGATGCAACACGGTTTGAATTTCGAACGTTCCTTCCGCCAATCGGTAATCAGAGTTATGTTCTTAGTTTGAATATGTTATCGTTACGGTATGTTATTGGTTTGATTTACTAACCTACTTTAAAAAAGGATAATGTGTTTTTTGAAATTTCAGGTTTCCGGTTCATAGCAATTTTATGGTAGTTTTTTTAAAAAGATGCTATTAAGACTGAATAAAAAATATCAACGGGATTTTTTAAAATAAATCGTCGTTTTCAATAAACACGCTGAAGAGTTTCCCATTTTTTCAGTTTTTTTCTGTCTAGGTATTTTTGGGGGATTATCAGTTTTTACTATTTAGTTTATTTAATCTTAATTTTTTGACATTTAATGTCTAAATACTAATATACTCGTAGATTACAGATAAGAGTAATAACTCTCAAACCGGACGCTCATAAACTATCACCTATTAGGTACCTACTAAACCATTTTTGATGTTACAAAATTAACCTTCATTCGGCCTCGTTTGTAATTCATATCTTATTCGCAAATTGCTATTACATTTTTAATGGATCAAGTGCATCTTGATAAACGCAATTTGGAAAAAGCGGTCGCAATAATAACACTAATTTTTAAATAAATCATCACTACATATTATAAAACAAAGTCCCCCGGCTGCGTCTGTCTGTCTGGTCGCAATAAACTCAAATACTACTACACGGATTTTGACGTGTTTTTTTTATATAGATAGAGTGATTCAAGAGGAAGGTGTATATGTATGAAAATTCCCGAAATTCCCACGGGAACGGGCACAACGCGGGTAAAACCGCGGGGCGCTGTTAGTATACTAAGTATAATTTTGTATTTTTGAATCTTTCGCAGCTGTCATTGGCCTGCACCGTGGCATCGAATTTATAACGAAACCTTAAAAAACAATAATTAATTAATTAAGAACATCATTAATCAAAGTCAAATAAAAATAAACAAAAACTATTGATCTATCATCGAAGTCGACAAAATGAGAATAAATCATCTATTTGAGGTCATTGCCAGAGGATTCTGAACTTTCGCCCCATTGTTATAAGGAAGTAGGTACCGTGACGGATGGCAGGCCTTGAACTTAGGTACTTGATGACTAAGCTATTAAAACTTAAGTTCTGTAAAAAGCTTGGAAAGGTTTTGTGAATTACCGACCTTTTTACTTTAATTACTAGCAACACCTCGCGATTTTACTCGCGTTGTGCCCGTTCCCATAGGAATTTTGGGATAAAATGTATCTCGTGTGTTATTCTGATGTATAACCTATATTGCTGTAAAGTTTCATAAAAATCCGTTGAGCAGTTTTTGCGTGAAAGGTAACATAACAACTTCGATCAACAATACACAACTAGATATCACGTACAATATCAAAGCTAAATACTGTCCGCGTGAATGACGTGTGTTATTTTGTTTACTACCGATCTGAAACAAAAGTTTTAAAACTTTTCGAAGTTCAATCTAATTACAACCATGACACCTAGAAATAAAGTAGCAAATGTTATGAACAAAATAAGAGCTCACTTTTAAATGAGGCGTTATTCACCGAGACGTATTTTTTGCGCCGACCCGACATCTAGTTGTGTATTGTTGATCGAAGCATAACAAACATACATACATACTTAAAGTGTGTGTTGCAGTTACAGGAGTTTGACTCGAGACAAACTGTTCGGCTTTATTATATTAAGTAGTATAGACATAGATATTTCTCTTTCACCATATTTCATTCCCATCATTCGTAAATTAAAACCTACCTACCGCCCCAAGCAGGTAACGAAATAGTGCCCGAAGCAATTCGATGTTCGATAGTAATCTACATATATTAGCACCATAGAAGAGGTAATATTTCCAACTTTGTTTGTAAGGACTTATCTCAAAAACTACCCCTCCGATTTGAATAATTCTTTTTGTAATAGAAAGCTACGTTCAACAGGAAGGTTCTAAGCTATTTTTCATCCCAAAATTCCTACGGGAACGGGCACAATGCGGGTAAAACCGCGGGGCGCTGCCGGTCGATTATATCCGATTACGAAGCATATCGAATCGATATTCGTATCGAGACATCACTTTCTCGTGCTAATTGCGTGTAAACTATGTAATTATAAAAGTTTTATCAATAACTAGCTATTGCCCGTGACTTGGTCCGGGTTGAAGCCGGAATGGTTGTAATAGGATTTGTTTTTTAAGTTATTAATTTTCATATTTTTCTTTTAACCTCCTAAAGATATTTGTTATTTTTAGATGATTAATTACAGTAAAATACGTCACTTAAAATACTTCTTTCATAAATTCTATTAAGCAATCTTTGTGCTTTGAAGTATATTTGACCAAGGAATCACATTGTCCTTTACAAAAGTTTCATCCAAATCCGTCCAGTAGTTTTATCGTGAAAGAGTAACAAACATACATACATACGTCCTCACAAACTTTCGCATTTATAACATTAGTAGGATTGCTCAGTAGAAAGTCTCGTGAGTGGATTTTAACTTCTGCTTTTGTGATTTATTGACACCTCGTAATAGTCTAATATAATTCATGTTTGTATGATTATAAACCTTACATTTGTATTAAATTAAAAATTTTAATTACATATTAGATATACCTATTGAGATTTAATTAAAAAATAAACACGATAATAATAAGTTTGAATCTGTTATGTAGAAGGGGTTACGATGAAGGCAAATGAGGGTGACTGACAAATATTTGAAAGCATATTAGCGCTCGTGGCGTAGTTTGGCTGAGCTGAGCAGTGCTAACTCATTGCGATTGTTAAGCTACGTGCAGCTCAGCCCTACTATTATAGGTGGCCGATAGTGGCCTTTCTATCTGAGCGCTGCTTCGGAGGGCACGTTATATTGTCGGTCCCGGTTGTACCAATAGTATGACCATGTCGGAGGCCTTTAGGCGGTCTAAAAACTCCGGCACCACTTACTTAATTACTTCACTACATAGTATAAAATAAAGTCGTCTCTGTTTCGTGTCTGTTTGTCTGTTTGTCTGTATGCTTAAATCTTTAAAATTACGCAACGGATTTTGATGCGGTTTTTTGTAATAGATAGAGTGATTCAAGAGGAAGGTTTTTATGTAAAAAAAATCCCGAAATTCCCACGGGAACGGGCACAACGCGGGTAAAACCGCGGGGCGCTGCTAGTTATTTATATAGAACGTCGTCTCTTAAACTATGATATATAGTTGATTTCTTTTAAAAAAAATGCTAGTTATCGTCACTGTCCTGGACAGTGGCACCGCCCTTAAATGTCACTTTTATCCCAGAATTATCGAGGTATATCATTAAGTACCTAGCTTACAAAACACCGTAGATGTCCTAACATCCAATCATTCCCAGGTCAACTACAAAGCCCTTTAAAGTCTAGACAAATAGCTCACTCACGACTCACGACCTAGGTCTCAACTTAGTGCTCAAATTGGTAGGTGTTAAGTGATTCTGTAATGCCTAGAATTGATACTTAGATTATGTAATTTTGTGACATGTTGTGAGTTGGAATATGATAAAGATTTTGTGAAGTTTATCTTTTTATATAATTGTAATGTACGTGTGTATGTCACTGAGCTCCTCCTAAACGGCTAGACCGCTTTGAATGTTTATTTGTATGCGTTTGGGTGGCACCCTGGATGGTTTAGATTCACACTAGCGACATCTATTGGGTCGCGGGTGGAACCACCGCGCGGGACAGCTGCTGGCAACTAAAGGTGTGTCCGCACACAAGGACGCGTGTCTATACTCATTTCAACTACAAGTGTAAAATAAGGGCACTCGTGAAATAAAAAAAATTATGGAAAGGCCAAAATATTTTTCGTTTGTTTTGCTTGTCTTATCTCAGAAACTACCAACCCGATTTGAATAATTCTTTTTGTAATGAACAGCCACATTCAACGGGGAGGTTTTAGGCTATTTTTCTTCCCAAAACTCCCACGGGAAGGAGAATGACGCGGGTAAAACTGCAGGGTGAAACTAGTTTACAAGGAATTAGAAGAAATATATTGTAGTAAGCTTGTTTACCACTAAGTGGTTCGAGTCGCCCACGCATTGTCCAGTCGAATGCGGACTACCTTGGAAAGACATTGTATACCACATATTTTAATAGATATTATAATTATGTATCTATACTAATATAATGAGGCTGAAGAGTTTGATATTTTAGTTGTGAACTTGTTTATCTATGAGTTCGACTTTTTGTACTGGATAGCCAAATATTCAAAAGAAGTTTATAATTTTAAATTTTTGAACCTCTTTCGTCTGCTTTACAAGAACCGTGGTCACAGAAGACTGAGGTGTTATGCGTCTAACGCATTTTCAATTCACTTAATTTACGCGTTTAAACTTAAGAAACTGTAAGTTTATAAGTTACTAGCAGCGCCCCGCGGTTTTACCCGCGTTGTGCCCGTTCCCGTGGGAATTTCGGGATAAAATGTAGCCTATAGCCTTCCTCGATAAATAGACTATCTAACAGTGAAAGAATTATTCAAATCGGTTCAGTAGTTTCTGAGATTAGCGCGTTTAAACAAACAAACAAACGAACAAACAAAACAAACTCTTCAGCTTTACAATATTAGTATAGATTTTTGATCCCAAACCTGCCTCGGGTACCGGCATAGCGTAAGCATTTCTATTTCTCCTAGTTTTACCCGCATTGTACCTGTACTAGTCAAAATTTCGGGATAAAAATTTGTCCATATATTATTCCAAACTTCAATCTATCTTTTTGCTAATTTCCATGCAAATCCGCCCGGCAGTTTTTGCTTGAAACAGCAACAAACATACATCTATGTATGTATACTCTCGCACTTTCGCATTTTTAACATTAGTAGGACAGCTTGCGTAATCAATCAGTTTTATTTATTTACATTCAAATTCAATTTATGGAATTGGCATACGATTAAGCTATTAATGATGATAATTAATATTATTCATAGTTGTAAAACTGCAGTAATTATCGACAATTTACTTTGATTTTGTTATGTAATGTCTCAATTATTACAAAAGTATGTGATCATTTCGGAGAAGGTATGTTACACAGTGTAAGCGACAACACAGTGTAAGCGACAACAACTGTAATTTTTTTTTAAAGGAACCTGGAATATTAGCTTTTGGGGCTGTTTCAATTTAAGCATTTATAGTCGTCCGGCTCCGCGCCGCAGTGGTGTGCGCATCCGCGCGCAAGGATGTTCTTTTGTTTTTCATACAAAACGACTGTGTAAACGCATTATTTAAAAGCGCCCTTATTCTAAATTTGTTTGCTACAGTGCTTCGGATAACACGTTGAAATTGTCGGTCCCGGTTGTTTTAATCGATAGACCATGTCGAAGGCCTTTAGGTGGTCTAAAAACTAAACAGCACGATATTTTGCCACTGACCTACTTGAACTTACAATTTTGCCGTTGGTTGGTGGATTGTTGGGAATTATTTTACCGTTAGTGGTTGAGGGCAAGTTACGGGTAAAAGCACTGGGCATTGCTAGTATATCAATAAAACAAATATTTGTAAAATGACGGCATTATATCAAACTATTTTTAAAAACCACATTTTTGTGATTCTCATGTCTGCTCTAATTGAAACACAAATACTCGCTTCCTGGTGACGTGGTTGGGTAACAAATGTGGCCTTCTATCGATCGATTAACAAGATCGACACTTAATCTGTATTGATGTTTGTTTGTTTGTCCGAGGACAATTTTAGAGGAATTTTGTAAAAATAGAATTTAATTAGGGGAGTTCGCTCATGTAACGACAACGCAATTTAGTTGCTCAACTAAATCGGTTATGAGTTGATTATCATTTACTTTTAATGGTATATATTATTTTTAATTAAGATTGCTTACCTATGTCACTTTTTCTTTTTTCAGGTAAGTTTACATTGGAGAGTAATTTCAGTGAACGGTAAAGTATAATAATATGGTAAATAGTAAATAGTGCAGCAACAAAAATATATACAGCGTCTCGCGGTGTTACCCGCGTTATCCGTTCCTGCAAAAAATCCGGGATAAAATGTATCCCATGTGTTATTCTGATGTATAACCTATATTACTGTGAAGTTTCATCCGAATCCGTTCAGTACTTTTTTCGTGAAAGAGTAACAAACATACATACATCATCACAAACTTTCGCATAATGCTAGTAGGATAGTATAAGCAATGCTTTTAACAGTACTTTTTTTTAAAATATACGCAAATCGTTTTAAAGGTACTATAGTAAAACTCATTATACCACCTTCATCGTCACCTACCTTGAGTAAAGTGACCGAAACGAATCGCCAAAGAAATTGACACTCGGTTGTCATGGCAACGAAGGTTGGTTGCGCCAGCCATTAGTGATGGCATTGTCTTTAATTCACAAACGGTTTGCTTTTTAACAAGTTGTGCAATCGACAATAACACTTCGATGGTTAGTGGTATGTGCACTCGTCTGCCAAGACTGAGGGAATAAATAAAAATAATAATAAATAAAATTTATTCGGAGCAAAAATTAACACATATACGAAAACACTTGTGACGTTCTAACTGCGAAAGTTATATACAAACTGTGTTGCTGAGGTCCCGGGTTCAATTCCCGGGTCGAGCGGTAAAATATGTTTTCTACCAAATAAATTTTATCCCGAAATTCCCTCGGGAATGGGTACAACGTGGGTGAAACCGCGGGTCGGGGATAGTTTTTAATATTAGTAGGATTAGTTTATTTATTAATTTGATATAATATACGTCATATTCGTAAACTACACTACAACTTTACTATAACGCGAGTAGCGCTGTCACTACGTAACGTAGCCCCATTATTAAAGTGTATAAACAAACAGAATGTAATCAATTGTATTGTCACGATAGAGTGTGGAGTACTCGTATGTCGGTCGCACAATATTTACACATGTCTCCCACTGTCTGTGAATCATTGTTTGAGACAATACTAGGTGTTTACTGCGGTTTAATCCCCGTAAAATACCCGATCTTGTTGAGTTAGCAGTTTTCAGTAAAAATTTTGGATTAGGTATATCTTATATATAAAATTCTCGTGTCACAGTGTTCGTTCGCGTACTCCTCCGAAACGGCTCGACCGATTCTCATGAAATTTTGTGAGCATTCTTATATATAAAATTCTCGTGTCACAGTGTTCGTTCGCGTACTCCTCCGAAACGGCTCGACCGATTCTCATGAAATTTTGTGAGCATATTGAGTAGGTCTGAGAATCGGCCAACATCTATTTTTCATCCCGAAATTCCCGCGGGAACGGGTACAACGCGAGTGAAACCGCGGGGCGCAGCTAGTAATCTATGTAAATATAACAAATCTGAAGAGTTTGTTCGTTTGAACGCGTTAATCTCGGAAACTATCTCAGATCATTATTTTAGTAGTAGATAGCCACATTCAACGCGAAGGTTTTAATTATATATTTTGTATATCGAAATTCCCCCGGGAACGGACACAACGCGAGCATAACCGCGCGACGGTCTAAGTGAAGCAACAATAAGTATTTTATTTTTACTTATCAAAAAAAATCCACTAAGTAAGAACCTTCTTTTTTGAAGTCGGGTAAAAACTAACGGCCTCGTAGTTTAGTGACATATACATCCGCAAAAACATAGGTCCCGGGTTCAATTCCCGGTAAGGTAGAGCGAGGTATGTTTCGGTTTGACATTACCCGCAGGAGACGCGCGTGGTAATTACGACATCCTCCTCACTGTACTGATATCTTCAGTGAGATGAGAGGTGTTTGCCCAGCAGTGGGACATTAATAACTAATGATCATTAATAAATATTTGTTAATAGTGTTCATTATATGTCTTGAAACCTATTTCTTTCTTTGCTTTGTAAAAACCCGATTAGTGGGTATGATGGACCGGAAATGATGCGTAGGAGTGAACAGTTAGCCGACCAAAAAGGTAACGATATATTATAGGAGATGGTATAGCGGAGTGTGGTAGTAACGACATGACTTGCTCGGCCTCTGGAGGTGATAGTCGAATAGGTGTTCCTACTGATATTATAAATGCGAAAGTTTGTGAGGATGCATGTATGTATGTATGTTTGTTACTCTCTCACGCAAAAACGGATGAACGGATTTGGATGAAAGTTGACAGTAATATAGGTTATACATCAGAATAACACATGGGATACATTTTATCCCGAAATTCCCGTGGGTAGACAAAGACATTTGTTCAGTTAGAAGTTAGAACCTTACCATACTGAAACTTTTACATTCTTGTTCTTCATCGAGTGGATTGTCAACGTGACCAATCCTGGTGTCAGAGTTATTGAGCCGCCAAATGCCTCTGACATGGCTCATGTAACGACTACTATCCGTAGAAAGTAACCGGGACCGACGGCTTAACGTGCCCTCCGAAGCACGGATTACTACATAGGTACTTCCTGTTTAATAATATCAAATGTTATAATTTGACAAAGTACTACAGTTTCCTATACTACCTCTGCCAACAGTCAACACCCCAACAGGGAATTGAACCCACAACCTCTACACCTCACCATAGTCAAGCGGGCATTGTACCATAAACAAAAGAGGCAAGACTCTGTTGTCTTTGACCCAGTTGTGACAAACAGACGGACAGAGGATGTTGCGTCACTTTGTATGTAGATATCTATTAGTGGTTGGATAAACAGTGGGTTTCACTGTTTGTATGACTTGAAGGAAATCAGTTTTTATTACAAACTAGCTGTGCCCCGCGGTTTTACCCACAGCGCACCCGTTCCCGTAGGAAATACGGGATAAATAGTATCCTATATCCGTCTCCTGGTTCTAAAGTACCTTCCCACCAGTTTTCAGCCAAATCGGTTCAGCCGTTCTCGAGTTATAAATAGTGTAACTAACACGACTTTCTTTTATATATATAGATAAATAAATAAAAATAAATAATAATCATTCGTTTTTTAATAATTATTTACTTACCAAAAATAACTTTTTAATTTGCACCGTTTTATTTTTCATGGTTTGTCCCTCTCCGACGCACGCTATTTGCCAAAAGAGCAAAAGAGACAAAACACTTTCAAACACTATTTAGCACTTATGAATAAGGCGGTAAGATTAAGCTAAAAAGTTAATACCTAGGTACCAAATCAATACCTAGGCTAGGTGACAAGCGAAAATTATTCCATTGCTCAATTTTAGGCCTAGCTGCGTGGGCGAAAGTAAATCACCTAGATTTAGTACCTATTATTGCTTTATACCTAGGAAACCTAACTTGTCAACCTGATGTTGTAACGAGCAAGTTTGTGTTATACTTTGAATGGTATTCATATTCATAATAGTAACCGGTTTTAACTGAATTCTTTAAGGAATTTGTAAATAATGCTTTTCCTCTGTCACGGACTCTCTGGTTTTACACAAAACGTCATTAGATAGCATAGTCTATACATTCTAAAAACACTCTATAATTGTCTATGTTAAAAGCTGATGAATATGTTTATGCGCGAAAATCTCTGAAAATACCAGTCAGATTTGAAAAACTCTTTTTGAATATTATAGTCATATTTAAGAGAAAGAGCTTAGGATACTTTTCATCCCGAAATTCCCACGGGAACAGGTACTACGGGGGTTAAACCGCGGGGCGGAGCTAGTTCTTCTAAATTCTTTAGCACCAAATAATTCTGACAGAATACATAGTAGTATCTATGTACTATAAATGACGTGATACAAAGTTCACTGACCGATAATATTGTTTGATTCATTAGAAGTACTTTCGTAATTTCGGCACATCTATCAGCTGCGATGGTGGTGTAATGGTCAGCATAGTTGCCTTCCAAGCAGTTGATCCGGGTTCGATTCCCGGCCATCGCACTCTTTTTATTTTTCAATTATTTTTTACTTTTAATGTTGTTCTTTTTTTATGAAAAGCCATCTAAAACATTTAAAGTGTATCTTAACATAATACAGACACTCATTAGTTACACAGACATCATACTACATCAATCATCCATATTATTTTGTATCCTCCTCAATAGGCAAATTAGAAATACAAATTTTATTACAAAACGCCTTTAATATCTTTAAATAAAAACAAAAAAATATGTAAGTTATTAATAATTTTAAATTAAAAAAAATTACGTGACATGACTACTTTAATAAAAAACAATTATGAAAACTTATTACCTCTTCAAAAATATAGAAAAATATGAAAACATTTAAACGACACCTCTTCAGTTAAAAAAAAAAATTAAGAAAACTTTTTACACTACACCTTTTTAAATAAAAAACAAGCAATAATTTAGATTTATTTCTGGCGCCGTCCGTATAAGGCACAGGGCCGCCGCAAGGCTGGCCCGGGGGTCAGTGACTCAGCGCGGAAGAAAACAATTCGGTGCTTGACGAACGGGTGTATTACTTGTTGCTCGACCAGGAAGGAGGGGTTGTGTGTTTAACTTGAGCGGGGTAAAGAGGGCTTTGTTACCATGATTGTTTTAGATATATTTTATACTAAATGAAACTGGTCTATATCGCGTTAGAAAATATAACGTATTTATCAAAAAACGTTCCCGACGTTTCGAGCGGATTATACCGCTCGTGGTAACGGTATGACGTCGAAACGTCGGGCACGTATTTCAATAAATACGTTATATATCCTAAGGCGATATAGACCCGTTATATTTAGTATAATGAATGCAAATCTTTTGACTTTAAAAAGTATATTAACTTAAAGCCTTTTAAACTTGAGAGTCAATCGATCGATTCAACTTACCAGTCTAATACTTAAGAGTTTTGAAAACTATTCCACACGACTAGATTCCTCGCAATGTCAGCCATGGGCCTTGCAGTACAGGAACCAGACACAATCGCCATATACGAGTCACCTTGAGCGCTGTGGTAACATGCCTTAATAGGAGCCTGGCCGGAGCAGGTACCAGAATATATTGTTTAGAAGTAAAAGTGAAACATAGAACTAATAGTGTCTTTGGGTTTAGAACGAACCGATGTGTGTAAAGATGTGTCAGATTTAGGAAATTATGCGATTTAAAATTAATTGGAAATTGGTTATATGTATGTTCAAGTTTAGTGGCCAATCATGATGTCAGAGTTTTAGGCGTTGTCCTAATAGAACGCGAATGCGCGATCATCGTAAATTCGCGCGAATTTTACTCGTACGAACGCGCGATCAAACCTATTGAACTCTAATAGGTGTCCTAACTGACAATCGCACGACGCGGTCGCGCGACTCAAATGTTTGTTTGAAACACGCGATGGTCGCATCGCTCGCATCGCGCATTCGCGTTCTATTAGGACAACGCCTTAGACCACTTAAAGGCCTCTGACTTAGTCGATCGATTGAAAAAACAGGGACCGACAAGTACTTAAGTAAAGCCTTCTTCTTAATATATTTTTATAAAAACTGCTTTTTGGATTAGCTAAAAATTAAACCGTTTTGTTAGCACACCTGTTAAAGGCTGATCTTTTTTTGAAAATGATAAACGTGTGTCTATTTCGTGACATAGTATGAGGTTGTGACAAAGTTACGAAACACAAACGTCAAAAAATAAAAGGTAGGTAGGTAATCCTTCAGGGCAAAAGCCTCTCATCTCCCTGAAGACAAACTATGAAGTCTTTTTCATTAATTTCGGCGTTACCTTTCCGCCCCCACTACGGCTGACATTGCCCCAAGTCCCGCGACCTTCGGTAGCGCCTTTAAATCGATGTCCAATTACAAGAGAAGTAAATTGAACTGTCAGTTGTACTGACATTTATTACTTACGATTATTGTTTTAACAATGTTAATGTTTTACTTATAAGTGCTCCACTGCATTAAGTATAACTTTAGGCACTAATATAAAAAAATTGATAAGTTTTACTGTGGTTGATCGCGCTTTTCTTAGACTAGTTGCAAATCGTGGGGTTGCCTGTGTTGTGTCCGTTTCCTTATGAATTATGGGATGAAAAATAGCCATTGAATATGGCTGTCCATTGAAAAAAGAAGTTGGTAGTTTCTGATATGAGCGCGTTCAAACAAACAAAAACCAAACTCTTTAGCGTTATTATATTATTACAGACTAGCAGCGCCCCACGGTTTTACCCGCGTTGTGCCCGTTCCCGTAGGAATTTCGGGATTTTTTTTACATAAAAACCTTCCTCTTGAATCATTCTACCTATTACAAAAAACCGCATCAAAATCCGTTGCGTAATTTTAAAGATTTAAGCATACAGACAAACAGACACGAAACAGAGACGACTTTATTTTATAAGCAGCGCCCCGCGGTTTTACCCGCGTTGTGCCCGTTCCCGTGGGAATTTCAGGAATTTTTTTACATAAAAACCTTCCTCTTGAATCACTCTACCTATTACAAAAAACCGCATCAAAATCCGTTGCGTAATTTTAAAGATTTAAGCATACAGACAAACAGACACGAAACAGAGACGACTTTATTTTATACTATGTAGTGATTATCTTTGAAATTTCCTATCTTAGTAATAATTGACATAGTCGCAAATATCCACGGGAATAGGCTAAAAGCGGATAACACTATGTGGACTGCACATTTTTAACCGCTTTATACCTTTCTTTCTCTAAGCGGCCTTAAAGAACGTTACTTTAAGAATATATATCTATTATGACATGAGACATTCTTCAAGCAAATTCTTGCTATTAAAAGGTCACAAAAGATGCTAGCCTTGTCCTATCCGTCTGATAGATAGATAAAATCATTCGTAATTATTGAACGCACATTATAAACACTGTATCGCCATTACTGCCCACTTATTCACGTCGTAAATCAAAGACAATATAGATTGCAGATAAAAATGTCACATATTATTGTTGATGGATATAATCTATGGCTTATATTAATGGTGTTGTGATTGACAAATATATTTAATAGTGTTTAACGGACGGTCTCAATTTAGTCGATAGGCAATTCAAGATACCTATGTAGGTAGTAGAGTTTTGATGATTTATAAATGTTAAGTTTTGGCGGCTGAAAAAACGAATTTTTTACATTTATTAACAATTATAGTTTGAAATAGATTTTTTCGCAAATGTGTACTTATATATAATGTACATAAATATGTTTGCTATTAAGCGTTGTTTACAACTTAGTCACAGCTTATGCACCCTGGAAGTATCAATATCACTTTACAACCAAATAACTTAACTTTTGCGAAAAAGAGTAAACAATATACATAGAGACGTATTTTTTTATACTCTTTCTCGCCCAAAATAATAGCACAGATTTAGTTGTAACTTTACAGTAATATAGTTTATACATCATATTAACACATGGGATACATTTTATCCCGAAATTCCCGCGACAATGGGTATGATCGCGAGTCGCTATTAATTATAAATAAAATACCTACTTACAACGTAGGTTCGCGTGTAAATACTACAAAAACACAAAAAGAAGGCGTTATCTATAAATATATCGAGTACATTGTAAACAAGTGCATTTTATCTGACGAAAGTGAAAAGTGGCGACCTTGACTCTGCAGAGCTGAGCTGCAGCTTTCCGGTTTTTCGATCGCCAATAACGGTTGTTGAACCGAAATACCGCGGCCGAATTCATTTAAAAATATTAATAATGGTGCATTAAGAATATTATGTACTTGGTGAATAATTAGTTGGTGAGTCATGTCTCAACTTTTTTACAGATATTAAATGTTAAAAAAACAATTTAAGCACAAATTTAAGTTTGTCTATTAATTTGGAAACTAAAAATGATTATTTTTCTGTATTTTTAAATTAAATCGAAACACGAAAAGCTTAAAAAATATAACTAGTAAATTGGGAATTATAAATATAGTAAAAAATATCTGCATACTTTAACTTTTTGAGACTTCTCTGATGTTTATTGACACAAATATAAATGTAAAAAAAATATTAAAAAAAAAAACCCATTGTAATCATATCATGGTAACCACTTGTAAAACAATTTTAAATAATGTAAATAATTCAATTTATTCGCATTTCGCACGTTGAAATATTAAAACATAGTCATAAACAATATAAAATTGACAGTATATTATTTTTTCGTTGACATTCACGTGTTGGCGGGAAAAAATGACAGTGACAGATTGTGATTGTGAATTTTATTCGGCCAGCGTGTGATTTATGAGTAAATATGCCATTTAAGTCATCCTTACTGCGGCCCTGTGGAGTTTAAATAGCATTTTGACCCCTTAATTTTAAACGATAGTGAAGAATTAAATTTGAATTTCCTTGTGATTTTTCCTATTTTCAAAATTCTTACTATTTGTTTCTATAATGATATAATTTCATAACCGATTACAAAAAGGTGGTAGGTTTTAATCAATAAGTTTTTTGTTTTTGGAAGGCGGTTGATCACTTAGAACTACATCTTGCACGAGACTAGACTCCAGCTAAAAAAACCTATTAGTTAAAGGCGTAATTACATTAAGTCATTCGCCTTATGCAACATGTAATAACCGCAATTCATACTCGATGAATACCGCGCTGCCGCGGTATATCAAGCGACGGTGCCGACGACTAGCGATATTTAAAGAACAAAATAACATTGATCATTTTTAACTCAACAAATATTATTTTCTATCATGTGATTTTTTTGTCGCCTCAGTGTAATTACACCATAATAACGCCACCGTGGCGCTCCCCAATGTAATTGCGCCACAATGCACCGGTACTTCATGATTCATCTGTGTTGAAGATGAATAGCTTTATTCGCACGTGGGTAGGCCAGTAGGAGGTCTGTCAGTTGGTCTGTCACTTATTATAACATATTTAACAATCTGGGAATATGGAGACCTGGCAAGTAGGTTCGAGTGGGTCAGTGCCAACCCTGGTGCCGGAGTTTGTACACCGCCTAAAGGTGACGACATGGTCTGACGATAGAAATGCCACTATCGGCCGCCCATCCAAGTAGGAGCAGAGCTACACGTTGCTTAACAATCGCAATGTATTAACATGTATAAACAACTATGCCTACAGCGTTACATATTAACAAGCCGCGCCCGCGTTGTTCCCGCAGTAATTTCGGGATAAAATGTATCCCAAGTGCTATTCTGATGTATAAACTATATTACTGTAAATTTTCATCCAAATCCGTCCAGTACTTTTTTCGTGAAAGAGTAACAAACATACGTGCATCCTCACAAACTTTCGCATTTATAGGTAATATGAGTAGGATAGGATAGCAGGATTCTGTGGAAAACATTAAATTATTAAAAATAGTCTCATTGACCTTTTGACCCACTAATTTTGGTTCCACACAGACCCAAGGGCCTACAATTCCTTCCATACACCATAATTATTGAGCTAATTTCGAGGAATCATAATTTAAATAGTGTAATTTCGACGAATTTTCGAAAATGGCGACACCTTGGGGTTGACATTGAATCTTGTAAAGAGGCTATTTCATGTTTTAACCTACTTGTGAAAAATGGTGGGTTTTGTTTTAAAGCTTGGCTTTTATTTTGACGTTTGACGTGAGGGTATATCAAGTATCATGTATACACACCTTTTTTTTTAAATTACTAGGCGCGGTCTTACCCGCGTTGTACCCGTTACCGTGGGATATTCGGGATAAAGTGTATCCCATGTGCTATTCTGATGTATAACCTATATCACTGTAAAGTTTCATCCAAATCTATTCAGTAGTTTTTACGTGCAAGAGTAACAAACATACTCGTACATACATCTTCACAAACTTTTGCATTTATAATACTAGAAGGAAGAAGGTTCTAACGAATGCATTCTCAAATGTTTGCATTCATTGTTGAAGCATAACAATGTTTGTTTTATATTTTTATCGAAAGGAAAAGCGATAACCGAATATGAAATTAGGTGGTCTGTCTGTCAAATCTATCTAAGTTGAATCCTCGCTCCAAATAAATATAGTTTGAACAAAAAAACAAGGCGGCATAAAAAAATATTAGCAGTATCATAAAAAAATATGAAGTTCTTACATTTGGCATTTCTACCTGAGCGCTACCGTGCTTCGGAGAGCATGTTGAGTTGTCGGTCCCGGTTGTTTCAATGGTAAGACTATGTCGGAGGTCTTAAAACTCCCGACGCCAGGGTTGGCCACTTTTGGCTACTTATGGACCTATGATCTTCATATATATCTATATCTATATCTATATATCTATATCTATATTATTTTATAATATAAAAGAAAGTCGTGTTAGTTACACTATTTATAACTTGAGAACGGCTGAACCGATTTGGCTGAAAATTGGTGGGGAGGTAGCTTAGAACCAGGAGACGGATATAGGATACTATTTATCCCGTATTTCCTACGGGAACGGGTGCGCTGTGGGTGAAACCGCGGGGCACAGCTAGTTGTAAATAGAATAAAATATTTTTCGAAACCGAATTTTACTGAACGCACTACACTCCACGTTATCAGTGACATTTGATAACAGATGTGTAGGTCACATCCTCTCCAACAGATATTGATACAATGCTTATTTTATTGAAAACAGATATCGAGATCGAGACGCATTAACACGGATGCCGAAAATTAACATAATTGTTCCTACAATGTTTTATACTTGCTATGACAGCCGGTGTTGGCAATTTTTTTTTATTGCTTTAACCGACTTAAACAAAGGAGTAGGTTTTTTCTAAGTTTTTTATCTATGTTGTATTAAGGACTTCTGTACAAGCAAGGCCGGCCCATGGAATTTTTTTGCCATATTTGTCCATCAATATTAACGATTTTTTTTGTTGCAGCACGCCAACGCCGTCCGGGACTCCGCTCGCCTGATCCTGGACTCGCCGCAACCCGAGTCCGAAGACGCCTTCATCCTGGCGAAGGCCCTCCGCGCCAGGCCTCCCGTCAACATGCTCCCGGCCGCCAAAGCAGGCACCTTCTTCGCTCGCGACAATCTATCCAACTTCATAGACTGGTGCCGCCGAGCCCTCGGCATCCTAGAATGCCTGCTCTTCGAAACCGACGACCTATGCCTCCGAAAGAACGAGAAACATGTAGTCCTCTGCCTTCTAGAAGTTGCTAGAAAAGGGGCGGTGCTTGGCATGCCAGCGCCGCTATTGGTGCAAATGGAAAGACAGATCGACCGCGAATTGGCTGGTGAGGAGCTGAGGCCGGATGATTCTGCGCTGGGATTGGTTCCTTGTGGCCCGCAGCCGCAGCTGGTGACCAATGATTTGAGGAGTTTGGACGAGAGAGTCAGGGACTTGGTGGAGAGGTGCTCCTGTCCCACACAGTTCCCGATGGTGAGGGTGTCTGAAGGGAAGTACAGGATTGGAGATACGAGGATGCTTATATTTGTTAGGGTGAGTTATTCTGAACTTTTTCACAGGAAAACTTAACAGTTGTCAACACCTGACCAGATAACAAACTGAATTGATGACATCACTAATTGAAAACAAAATTTGGCCGTCGATTTCGATGTAACTGTCAAGGAGTGACTTGTTCAACTCTTCAAGAGCTTTCAAATGACATAGGTCATGTCACTGTTGAGCATTGAGCCAGGGTTCTTAACCTGCCCATGGTTCTTTTAAACCGAAACTATTTTTGACCTGAACTGAACTGAACTGAACATTGCTAACACTTTTAGCATCATCTCACCCATTTAAAAGCTCTCATCTTCTACTTGGACCCTACTCCATTCACATAAAAGTATTTATCTCTATAAATCCCAAACTACAAAAGTGTCATATGTGCGTTACTTGCAAGTGCATGATATCTTGGTATATCTTGATTAGGCACTTATTTTGATTTGAGGCGATTTGATAAAGAATGTTACTTATTAGCTTCGATTTAATCTCTAGTAGACACACGAAATAGAGAATGCATTAAGTGCTTCGCTCTTCCGTGAGTAGACACATCTATACTTATTAGCAGCGTCCGTGGATATAGCTACGTTGAGCCCGTTCCCGTGGGAATTTCGGGATGAAAAATAGCCTTTGACCATCCCGTTGAATGTGGCTATCTAGTACAAAAAGAATAATTCAAATCGACTAGTAATTCTAGAAATTAGCTAGAACATACAAACAAACAAACTAACAAATATCTCTATAAAATATTAATATAGATTATTAAAGATAATCCCCACAAGCTGTCTGTCTATGTAATTGATTTTTATCAAATCTACTCAACGCATTTTTATGCGGTTTTCACCGACATACAGAGCAATTCAAGAGGTATATTTGTGAGTACTTTTCATGCTCACAATTCCCATAGAAACGGGTGCAATGCGGGTAAATTCGCGGGGCACTGCTAGTGACAACAAGCCTTATAATATTCTCGATAACAACGTGTTTATCACACAGGGCTAGTGGCGCCACAATGATGCCAGAATTAATTATAATAATTATAATATTCCATAAAAGCTCGACCGTTTATCGTGATTCATAGCCTCTCGGAGCGAGTACATTTTAATTTTATAGACTTTAACACGGAAGTTGTTATTACTTAGGTTTATTGTTTTGTTCTGTTGAGTCTAATCAAATTGAAGTTACTTATTATAAAACGAAGTCGTTTTCTGCTGTCTGTCTGTCCCTATGTATGCTTAGATCTTTAAAACTACGCAACGGATTTTGACGCGGTTTTTTTAAATTCACAGAGTGATTCAAGAGGAATGTTTATATGTATAAAAATTCCCGAAATTCTCACGGGAACGGGCACAACGTGGGTAAAACCGCGGGGCGCGGCTAGTTAAAGGATAAATAAAGAATTGTAATACTTATATTACATGATACAATATAAAAAAGCTAAAAAAGTTTGAATGTTTGTTTGTTTGAACTCAAAAACTACCATTCCGATTTGAATAATTCTTTTTGAAATGGATAGTCACATTCAACAGGAAGGTTATAGGCTATTTTTCGTCCCAAAACTCCTATGGGAACGCGTGTAAAACCGCGGGTTGCTGCTAGTACTTTTTTATAATAAAGCGAGTTTTCAAGATAATTATGTTTCAAGATTCAAATTATAATGATTCGATCTTAAATTCTCAGGAAATCAATTGTAAACGCAGATAAATCTATTATGTCCTATTTTTGAACAAAATTACAAATTGGCTTTCAATCAACATCACCAATCCTTTTAAAATCATTGCCTACCGTTACTTAACAATTTAACTAATTCCTTACAACTTTAAAAACGCCTCTTAAACTAAAACTTTCACACATGGATGTTCCAATTCCTTCCAGACATACCATCATATCGAAAATAGCTTAGTAAAAATAGACACCTCCCTCCCAACCCAATTTGAACCCAAAGGTCACACAAATAAAGAGCGATTTCCTTTAAAGTATATCTCCATGAATCATACTACTGGAACCATGTTTGGTCAAATCGAATCAATTTAGCGAAGGAACTTAGATTCGACCTTAGAGTGTCCATTATAGGTTGAGCTATTATCCTTTAGTGAATGTTTGATTTAATGGATCTTCTTTAATTGGGTGTGTATCGACAAATTTTGGAAGACCTCTGGTTTAGTGGTTTTATTTTGAGATGAGGGGTCAGTGAGTTGTGGCGATATCCTAAAAGGGTAGCAAGGTTGGAGGATGAGGTCGGGACCTCACGTGGACTCTATTTGGAACTCTAGGTTGATATGGAATACGTTATTGATGAGCTCTCCATAAACATAATACATTTTTATTATAGTTTGGTCTGAAAATCATTTTTTTGACCTTTACATTACAGCTATCCAACTGCTGAACATGAGAACGTTACCACATTCAAAGTTCTACTATAAATAATTATAAGTCCATGAGAATTAGTAAATTTGCCACAATTTGCCTGTTGCCACAGTGGTATGTGAGAGAGTTTCCCGTCTTGGGGTTGCGGGTTCGATTCCCGCCCGGAGTCAACAATATGAGTTGGCACTGTTTGTTCCGACGACGACGAATTAACCATTGTTCTATACATCTCATTTTGGTTAACTTACATCCAGACTTATTTCAACACCCAAAATAAAAAATATATAAACAATAGCTTAATTGAGCTAAGTTTGGTCAGGTCTAACTAATCGCTAAACCAAGAAGTCTTCTTTGGGCGGTCTTAAAACTCCAGGCCACTTGTGAGACAGCCCTCAGTTTGGTTAGGGCATTGCCGGCTGAATCACCTGATTGCCCTAATAGTAAGATGATGGTTACTTTCTACGGATAGTAGTCGTTACATGAGCCATGTTAGAGGCCTTTGGCGGCTCAATAACTCTTGACACCAGGATTGATCAGGTTGACCATCCACTCGATGAAGAAGAAGAAGAAGAAGAAGAAGGGTGGCCACTTATCTATTCCAGTTAACTATACTACCGTTTGTGACTTCTTCTGGATATCATTAATTTTCCTTCGTTTGTTCCAGATCCTTCGTTCCCACGTGATGGTCCGCGTCGGCGGCGGCTGGGACACCCTGGCCCACTACCTAGACAAGCACGACCCGTGCCGCTGCCGCGCGCAACACCGCACCTCGCTCTCCGCGCGACTTGCCCGACCCAAACAGGACCTCGCCGGAGCCACAGTCACTTACGAGCGCCCAGACGCCGGCCCCACATCTCTGCCTTACATAAAAACGGAAAAAATTGACCACAAACCTTCAGAGCAGCCCACTTCGCTGACATACCCAAAGGTTTACACAGAAGATGTGAAGTCAGGGCATTACGCTTCAAATAACAGGCTGGATGCCAGTCTTCCTTATATGGACGAGCGCTCCTGTTCTCCTAGAAGGGTCACAGCGAGTCCTGGAAGAAAATCTTCGTCTCCAGATAGAAAAACGAAGATAGTTTCGTCCAATCATTTGGTGCCTACTCCTTTGGGGTTGAGGAATAAGAGTCCAAGGCCTGTATCTCCGGCTCCTGCAGTGGAGAGTGCTTCAGATAATGGGAGCGAAGTCTCTGATGAAGGGTACAGGAGCCTGGGGGTGGTCGCGGGGTCTGCTCAAGGGTCACCCTCTACGAAGACCACGAATCGATACTCCATGCATAGCCAGAACTCTATGGATGACGCTGAATTTACTGGTAAGCTTGCACAGATTTACTTAAACTTAAGAAAGGTTGCTTTAACTTACACTGACAGACCCGTAAACGTTAACGTAAAATGCCAGTCTCAAAAGACGTAAGAAAATGAAAAATCGTATCTGTCTACTGGTAGCCCGAATAACTTTAACAGACTGTTATACGTTATGAAACATCGCTTTGTGCGTACAGATATATAACAGCGTAAACAATCGTGAACTTTTTAACGAACGTTTGACACAATCCGCCCTAATAGTGACGTTTACGACAGTGCCACGGTGAAGCTGAAGATGACTAGCAATATCTATATGTATATATAAAAGAAAGTCGTGTTAGTTACACTATTTATAACTCGAGAACGGCCGAACCGATTTTGCTGAAAACTGGTGGGAAGGTAGTTTAGAACCGGGAGACGGATATAGAATACTATTTATCCCGTATTTCCTACGGGAACGGGTGCACTGTGGGTAAAACCGCGGGGCATTGCTAGTTATTTAAAAAAATACTATGGAACAATTACTTTCGCAATAATTTCGTAATCTATTTTCAAAAAAAAAATACTGGTCGCCATCGCCTATTTGAACCGTGGCATCCCCCTATGGCATGCATATGGACTGCCGGATCCTTAGTCCTTATTGTCCAATGACAATTCTAAGTCTAATCCTCCTCACTGTACTGATATCTTCAGTGAGCAAAAGACCTCAGACAGTTTAATTATTTGATGTCATTACCAAAAAAAAATACCGACCGAATTGAGAACCTCCTTCTTCAGTGTTTGAAGTCGGTTAAAGGAGTAACCAATAAACAAACAGATCAACAACATTACCCTCCTTTTGCAGCCACACTTGGGTAATTTTATGACGCAAATCCAAAGATAATTAAAGAACATCATGACCAAATATCTTGGAATGATTTTGGAAAACAATAGCAACTGCAACCTAAAGCGAGTCCGGTCGTCAATACGATGCTATATACAAAACAATGACGATTTCACTCGTATCTCTTGCGCAGTTAAACAATCGATAATGTTAAGCAACGGTCACTACGGACCCGGTTTGGATGGGTGGCCGGTAGAATAATAAACAGTGCTTTTTTCGGAAGCACTTTTGTATTTATGGCTTTATCTAGATTCAAATATGTGCCTAGAATACTTTTTAGGTCGTTTGTAGAGCTTGTAACGTTTGTGATTATATTAATAGTAAGTAGAGTATTATTAATGTAAAGCTACGGTTATCTCAGATACTGCTTGGCTGGTCGATAATGATGATTTTCTAAATATATTTTTTGTTCGAAAGAGCTTATTTCCAATATAATCGGAATGGTAGTTTTACACTCGTGCTAATCTCTGCCATTGATCTGCCACCTGATGCATTACTTATTTCTATGACTAACAGGTCAATTATTTTAATATCTAGCTAGACAAAGAGACAAACAAACTACATCTATGTACCTGTCGCACTTATCCATATATAACCGATTATGTTCGTCTACATTTGTCGTCGAGTGGGCGGGATTAGTGTCGTGTGGACTCACCTTATTGAGCACAGGAATGTTTCAACAATTTTTCGAAAAAGGATATTTTTGTAATAATCATGTTGTTTTTGAGATTGACCTCGAAATAAATGAGAAATCTTTAAAGATGTGGCTTTAATGGTCAACCCTGATGTCGGATTTTTAGACCGCCGAAAAGCCTCCGATATGGTCTAACGATTAAAACAGCCGGGACCGACAATTCAATTCAGCCTTCAAAGCACGGTAGAGTTCAGGAGTGGGGGAATATTACCCTTTGCCCAACGGCGGGATGATACGGGTTGACAGTGACAGTAACTTAATCCTTTATGAGGGCTTGCCGCTTCAGATTACGCTCACGTACTAGTGAACGTCAACAGAAAATGTACCTATGTTTGTCTGTCTCAACAGAAACAAGACAAAAAAGTGGCTTACTACTGACTGCCCGAATAACTACATATAACAGACTTCATTTAATTGAAACGTACGTTAATGACATTATTATTTATTTAAACGGGAACTTACGTACGACGGAGACTACTGTCGAGAGTTCCTCGACACGTTTCGGCCACATACGGTGGCCTTCATCAGGAGGTGGGTGAAGCGCCGTGTGTATGTGGCCGAAACGTGTCGAGGAACTCTCGACAGTAGTCTCCGTCGTACGTAAGTTCCCGTTTAAATAAATAATGACTTCATTTAAGTTATGAATCAACGCTTTGTTTCAACAGGCATTAAACTCCATAAAAATTCGTGAACTTTTTAACGAACGTATATGTTACGTTAACCAACCGTTCAAAACAACTAAGTAAGAGAAAAACTTCTATCTCAATAAATATGTACTTTAAATGTAAACCTCCGTACAGGATATAAAGAAACGTTTCATTAACTCGCCGCGTCGTGTATGTCGCCTTATATGTAAAACTTAATTCATGCATTCGTTTCCTATTCCGCGCCGGCAGCCTTTCCAGCTGCGCAGGAATTTAATAAAACTGGTGTCATTAAGAAATACCCGCTAATTACATGTCGGTTAGGTTTATTATCGTGTGCCCTTATTTGGGGGAAAAGTTGAGACTCATCTTAGTAGTTACCTATACTTCTATACTAATATTATTAAAGAGATTAAATTTGTAATTTTGTTTGTTTGTTTGTTCGGGATTATCTCGAGAATTACCTGTCCGATTCGAATAATTCTTTTTGTAATAGATAGCCACATTCAACGGGAAGGCTATAAGTTACTTTTTATCCCGAAATTTGCACGGGAATGGGCAGAACGCAGGTGAAACCGCGGGGTGATGCTAGTTCATTATATTTTAGCAAGTAGGCAGGTTTGATTCAAAGAGTACAAAACGTGTTTTACTGTGTATGTACTACATGTTGCTAGCGTAGATTCGCTAAGCGATGTTATTTCATTGCGCTTGAAGCGTAGCTGAGCTGTAAGAGCTGATTGGTCAATTCAGCTCAGATCCGTTCCGCTTCAAGGGAAACTCACCTCCTAACCTTTGGTCATTTACTCAAAGTGTAACCTAAATCAATGTCCATCTTCCGCAGAGCGTCTCGACACCGAAGACTGCCCCGACAAGCCCCGTGACGACCACGTGAGCATCAGCACCGGTCTCCGCAAGACCGACTTCTCCGGCACCTTCTACGGAGGCCGCAAACCTTCCTCCCTCGAAGACAAGTCGGCCCGGGCCAGCCCCGACCCAGGCCAAAACAACGACGCTCCAAGCAAGAGCTTAAAACGAGTCGAATCTCCAAAGCTTCCCAGAAGACAAGCCTCCAGAATACCACATTCACCAGTGAGAAACAGGACTCCTAGCAGAGGTAACACGCCAAGTCCTAAACACGCAGCCAACCCTCAGACTTCCCCCAAACTGACTCCCAAGCTCCCGCCATCAGCTAGAAACACTTGGAGCGGCAGAACAGCCCCAACCCAAGCCAAAGCTAAAGCACGACCGACCATCACAGCTGATACGTTCGAAAATCCCAACAAATCTCCCAAAGCTAAGCCTAAAGTTGTTTCCAATCACAACGAACCGTTCAAGCGAAATTCACCTCTAAGAGCTAGCAGTGCTACGCTACGGTCTCCTCCAAGTCAGAAGGCGTTAAGTCCTTTACTGGAACAGATCTTGAGATCAGCTGAGACGGCGAAGGACGATGCTTCAGTCCTGGAGAAGATGAAGGAAATCATCAGAACGTACTCCAAAGGAGATGATTCCTTATCTCGAACCAGCTCGAAAGACTCTGATTATGCAGACTTCACGTCAGCTTGGGTGATGTCTGATGGGAAACTGGAAAGATCTACAAGCACCAGGCAGTTGGCCGCTCCGAGGAAAGACCAGAGGAACGGACCCTCGCGCATACCAGCACCTGTCGCCATTGGATGCAGAAGATCGTCTTCAACTACTCAATTTCAGTGACCTCTCGCCCAGTACGATCAGGACCCTGATTCAGATCTAAATCTATAACCACAAAGGTCTTTACAAACTGGCGTGTGATTTCCTTTAAGACTTGGAGTTGATATCACCATGGATAGTGGTGATATAGAAATGGTGTTATAGAACTAGTAACTCCGACTTACCTAAGCTTAGATACCAATTTTGACTAACAAATTAACAAAGATATTTAGTTTTAGTCACGAAAATGACAACATTGTTAGATTTAGTAGATTTTTTAGTTTTAGCTTAGACTTTTTAATACACGAATCTTAGATTTAGCTAAAGTTATGGTGCTAAGAAACTTTTAGTTTTATTCAGCTCTAGTTTTAGCCGGCTCGGTAGAGTTCACAATGTGGGCTATTTTTTTGGAAAAAGCTTAGTTTAAGCTTAAACTTCTTAACTTAGAAATCACTAATTTAGACAAAAAAAAAACTTATTTTTCTTATGCTAAGTTTTGAGCTAATTGTGTAGAAATGACAGACAAACATTATTCAATTATGTATTTTATGCGAGAATGTATTGCTTTTCAAAATAATGCATTTAGAAGATCATTCCAGAGCCGGGAAATATTGGCAATCGTATTTTTTCAAGTAAAAAAAATGTTTTTTTTACTTTTATTTTTTTAAAGCTGTAATCTCATTTTGTAATAGGTTGTGACGTGTAGAGCTTGTAATTTAATATTTCGAGAAAAAAACAAAAATCACAAAAAAGTCCGTTTTAATATATTTTAGGGTTCCGTAAAGGATTACGGAACCCTAAAACATATTTTTCGAGAACTCATCTCGTCCGAATTTTACCTCATAAATAAAAATAATAAAAAATCATATTTTTTCACGTATTTCATCTTAGAACGACAACCGTCCTCATTTGAAACTTAAAATAAGAGAAAAATCACTTCAATCTTTATAATTAAGAATTTAATCGTAATTAAATTTAAGATTGAAATGTAGAATCATTATTAAATAAGTAAATTTAAATAAAAAAAATTAAAAAATAGCTGACAGGATTCGAACCCACGCCTCTTGCTCTAAACGCAAGAGTGAATTTACTTGTATGAAATCGTTAGAAAATAGTTCATAGATTTTCATTCAAAATTAGATTTTTTAGAAAACCCTAGTTATTAAGCTCTACACTGTAATATAATAATAATAATTCTTAATTTTATAATTCATACAATTTAAATTAGAAAGTACATTGTACGAATTAGAAAAATGCTATTATTTGAACTAATAATAATTAAAAAATAATGAAAATATCAAAATTGTGATTATTATAATATTGAATTCATTATTTCAATATATTCTTACAAATATTACAATTATATTTGTATTTTTTTAAAATTACAATTCTCGGAAGAGTTTTTCTTAATTAAATAATTATTATATTATTAGATTTAATTGTATTTAATTTATTATTTTAAGGGCCGTTATCTCGAAATAACCAGTTCTTTTTAATTTTATTTTTATAACTATATTGTTTCTGGTTCTAATTAGAGGCTAAGCTAAATTTAGACATAACTAATCAATGAATTAGACATTTTAGTTAATATTTTTATTTTTAATTATTATTTACGTTACCAGTGTCTATGCCATAGAAATATTTGTAATACACGGAATAAAAATTATTAAAACTAATTTTTGTTTTATTACGGTTTTGGAGGGTGCAACAAATAAATATACATTTTTACTAAGTTACTACCATGTTACTACATTTTTATAACAATGTCCGCATTTTTATTTAGCACCGATTTTAGAAATAAAATGGCGTGAAAAATCTCAATGAATTGGTCGAAATACTTAGTAGCTCTTTTTATTTCGTAACAAAATAAAATACAAAAAACATACTTTATCAAAACCTCCAGACTTAAAACTAGGATAAAAGGGTCATTTTGTTAAAGTCCTTCCATTTTCAATCATGAATCATTTGTCACAACAAAAAACGTCGAACAGGCTTAATTTTTATACCATAGACACTCTAGACTATAAAGGAAGTTCCATAGAGAAATGTTATAACTCTGAGAATGTTCTTTAGTCGAGATTTTGTTATTGTAATTCAATATCTATGTACTTATTATTTATTATATACTTACTAGCAGCGCCCCACGGTTTTACCCGCGTTGTGCCCGTTCCCGTGGGAATTTCGGGAATTTTTTTACATAAAAACCTTCCTCTTGGATCACTCTACCTATTACAAAAATCCGCATCAAAATCCGTTGCGTAATTTTAAAGATTTAAGCATACAGACAGACAAACAGTGTGACAGACACGAAAAAGAGACGACTTTTTTTTATACTAGCAGCGCCCCGCGGTTTTACCCGCGTTGTGCCCGTTCCCGTGGGAATTTCGGGATTTTTTTTACATAAAAACCTTCCTCTTGAATCACTCTACCTATTACAAAAAAACCGCATCAAAATCCGTTGCGTAATTTTAAAGATTTAAGCATACAGACAGACAAACAGTGTGACAGACACGAAAAAGAGACGACTTTATTTTATACTATGTAGTGACTATGTAGTGATATGAGTCCGGACCAGAATTTGGCCTCCTCTATGATCGCACTCATTCGTTAATTTCGAGTAGGTTAGTGGCCAACTCTGGTGTCGGAGTTTTTAGACCGCCTAAAGGCCTCGGACATGGACTGACGATTGAAAGAACCTGAACCGACTGCCCTCCGAAGCACGGTAGCGTTCAGTAGAAATGCAACTATCGGCCACCCATCCAAGTAGGGGTCGAGCTGCACGTTGCTTAACAATCGCAATGAACAAACATCGCTTAGTTCAACTACGCCACGAGCGGTACAATTATTATATCCATCTTGGATTCATACTCAAAGATCACGCTGTTTCTGGCTTTCCATAAATCCTCCATGGTGCAGGACACGGGGCAGTTATGGCATTAAAAGAGAAGAAAAAGTTTGTTCATTAAAACCTTTGTCGTAGCTTTTTACTCAAAAATAACTTTGAAGGCAAAGAAAGTTGTGACATAACGTTTTTCTATTTACAATGATTTCATAACGATTATCTAAATAAAATCTGATTACATATTATGATCCCTAAAAGTTTAAATGCTTTTAATTATTTTATAAGGTAGACGTATAAATATATTACAGTTACTTGTGAAATTTTATGATGAATTTTCCGACAGTAAAATAAAACTATTTCGTTTACTTCTAGACTCGATATGTTGTGGCCACTAATCGTGTTTCTTTTCGTATCTTATTTATTTCTTGTAGGACTACGTAAGTACATGAAATTACTTTAAAATGTGTAGTTAGTAGTTTTTGTCACAATTCCAAGTCAAACTAACTATAGCGCCATCTAGTGATATTTTAACGAACTAATTTGTATGTTGTATCGTTTCAGTGGTTGCGTTTAACGAAATATTCTGCCGAAATGCGTGTATTAGTCACACAAGAAAATGCAAGTCAAAATACGACCACTATATGAAACTGAGAAATGATTATAGAATTAATGATGATATTGTTGTCCCCACTGTGACGACACAGCCGAAAGGCATTCGAGGTGAAGGCGATGTGTTCTGCAAAACTTACGCTATTTAGTTCAGCTACTCAACAACAGATGGCGTTGTTCTAAAAGTTAGCGCGTTGACGTTTATTTGTTATGATATTAATTCTGAGGATATTAAGTTCTTGTTACTGTGTTTAATAAATATTATAACAGAAAATGCTTACGGGTTATTTGACAGCAGCCGTTTTATAAAGGAGTCACTAACAGGAGAATCATTACAAGGTGCGCATTGTAATGCTCGAATCTGTAACCTTTCATTACACGCAAAAGCTCTAGGTAGATTTTAAATAAATAAATAGGTAAATCACTATACCTAAGGTAACGCCTTAAAAAATAATTCGTATAACATACTTCAGAGCGATTTAGAAATAAAAAAGAAACAAAATAAGCTTGTACATTGTACAAATTCCACCCGGGATAAAAATTTCTTTATCACGGAAAGCACGCAGTGTTTAATTAAATTCATACATGTAGGCAAGAATAAAAAAAGTCTGTTACAAAGTATGGAATAGACAACTAAGTGCCATGAAGGTAACATAAACTATAGAATAAGGTTCTTGCAGTCCAGTTTGAATATAAAGTCCTTGGGTATTATAGCGTAGCGCTCGCAGCGTAGCTTGCCTAAGCGATGTTTGTTCATTGCAATTGTTAAGCAACGTGCAGCTCTACCCCTACTTGGATGGGTGGCCGATATTGGCAATTCTATCTGAGCGCTACCGTGCTTCGGAGGGCACGTTAATTTGTCGGTTCCGGTTGTTTCAATCACTAGACCATGTCGTCGCCTTTAGCGGTCTAAAAACTCCGACACCAGTTGGCCAGTTATTATTCTACTCTTCTACTCTTTGCCTCACATATTGTTCCATAGAGTACTTTGTTCTATATAAATCTATTGTCACGCCGACGTTTTTCTAATTTCCTTTATAATGCAATCACTTCATCAATATCTCCCCTTCCTTATGTCGTAACCAAACAACTTTATACCGCCATCAAATTCCAAGTTCTCAAGCGATATACTATGTAGATAATAGGTAAATAGTGATTATCTTCTTTGTGCCAGTATTAGCGAACGTTAAATTTCATTGTCTTCAATAGAACAGTAATGTATAGCCAGGTTTACAAAGGGTCAGTGCACAAGTCAGTCTCGGCACCGACACTGCCGCCATCCATGACTTCGTATACATGGAGTCAGTAGTCGTGGTAAGCGCTGACTTGTCTCGAAATCGATGTCAGTTACTACACCCTGCCTAAACCCGAAACTTTGTTTTTCCTGCTGGTTCTCTTTGCTACTGTGCATCAGGGAGCTGTTTAGCCAAGCAGGCATTTGCAGAGTCAGGCATTGTTGCTCTGAGCACTGACCTATCTTATATTTCCCGGTCTTTACATAACCTCCAGCCCTCTTTACCTCACGTCCATACAAAGCAGGATACAGAAACGGAATCAGTTCTCATTGTTGGTCAAAACTCAAAGGCGTCATTCCTACTCCACTCCTCAAATACTTGTTTGAAGTTTATTCGTTTGTTTTTGTGTTTAAGATTATAGTTGGAGTGAAGATTGAGACGTAACGTGTTCTATTACAATGAGCTGAACTGTGAACAGCGGTAACTATGACTGTACTATTAATTCATTCGTCTCGAGTAGGTTAGTGGCCAAGCCTGGTGTCGGAGTTTTTAGACCGCCCAAAGGCTTCCGACATGATCTTATACTGAAAACACCGGGACTGACTGCTTAACATGCCTTCTGAAGCAGGCCGTGCTCAGATAGAAATGTAAGTATACCCTATTTTAAAAATGTACTAACCGTAGCTATGTTATTCAATATGGCATTACTATTAAATAGCTCGGTCCTTAATTGGATGGTTGGCCCATAGTGGCATTTCTATGTTAGCGCTACCGTGCTTCGGATGGCACGTTAAATTGTCAATCTCAGTTTTTTCAATCGATATACCATGGCCGAGGTACAAAAACTCGGACACCAGGGTTAGCCAATATACTCGAAGTTACTATCTCTTTCTTCGCGTAATTTTCTGAATTAATTAAAGTGAGTAAAGTAAAGTTTCCTTACAATGGCCACACTTTTTCCCCGAGGTTTGTAAAGCATGTTCCAGCTCGCACGTTGTTGCGAGCTTGCGTTGGAAAAAACCGTGGCGGTAACCGCAGCAGAAAGAAGCTATAATTATTTTGTGTTTCTCTTGTAGGTAAAGATGTCGTTTCGCTTTATTAAAACGGTAAGAGCAATTACTTGAGCAATCTATACTTATATCTACTAATATATAAAGCTGAAAAATTCGATATTTGGTTTGTTTGAAGGCGTTAATCTCAGGAACTGCCTTATAGATTTGGATAATATTTTTTCATTTAATAGTTACATTCAACAGCAAGGTAACAAGCTATTGTTTTTTCCAAAATTCCCACGGGAACGGGCACCACGCGGGTAAAACCGTGGGGCGCTGCTAGTCTATAATATAAAAATGAATCGCTAAATGTGTTGCTAAGCGCAAATCTCGAGAGCAGCTGAACCGATTTTGCTAATTCTTTTTTTATAATAGTCCTTGAAATACGAGAAAAAAATAAAAAATTGCCTTAAAAGTTTAAATCTCGAAATTCCCACGGGGACGGGGGCGCTGCGGGTGAAACCGCGCACAGATTAGTTTACTTCGGTGTTTTAATGTTTGAACTAATGCTCTGATTGTTGTAATGTAGGGTACTGGGATGGAACTGAATGCTGTGTTATTGGGACTGTCCATATATGCTCTGCTCGTTGGAATACGTTAGTTGTTTTTATATATTATTATAAGCTATTATCAGGTATAGTTTTATCTCCGAAGCGCATCCGAGTCATACTTGTGTAGGTGCACATGCACATTGTTTAGTGTGCATCATGGTCCGCGTCAAAATCCAGCCAAATTTGTCTGCAGTAGCGACATGGTAGTTTTCAGTAAACGAAGAAAAGTTAATCGATGGTTATTCGCAGTGAGGTTTTAAATGAATATAACCAATGATCTTGCCATGAACTACAATGTTTTAATAGTTACGCACACAAAGACGCGTGTCTATACTCATTACAACTACAAGTGTGCCATGTCAGAGGCCTTTGGCGGCTCAATAACTCTGACACCAGGATTGGTCGGGTTGGCCATCCACTCGATGAAGAAGAAGAAGAAGATTACAAGTATGGCTCAGGGGCCTGTGCAGGGGCGCTCGTGACAAAACATTCAATCATTTCGAGTAGGTAAGTGGCTAATCCTGGTGTCAGAGAGTTTAGACCGCCTAAAGGCCTCCGACATGGTCTGACGATTGAAACAACTGGGACCGACAGCTTAACGTGCCCTCCAAAGAACGGTAGCGCTCAGATAGTAATGCCACTGCTCTAAGTATTAGGTACCTACTCCTTGATAAAACAAATTTTAGTACTTCTACTCACCAATAGATGGCTCTGTTTTAAATGTTTTAAAATTTTCAGTGGTATGCATAAACGAAGCATTCTGCAAGGCAACGTGTAAGAAAGGCGGCAGGCATTTGTATGGCGGTCGAGAAATGGATGTCGAGTTGAATGAGAGAACTCCTAACATATACCACGTATCTAGATCTAAACAAGGCCTTGGCCACGTAGCGGGTGACTCCGAATAATTCATGATGGAAGATGTTGAATAATTAGGTAAATAGTAATAGATGTGATGTTCTGAATGATTCAATATAATTCATAGATGGTAGATTCTAAATAATTGGATAAAGTATATTAGATAATACGTTCAGGTTAAAATTAAACGATAATTCATAATTCATTTCTTGTATTCAAGACACGCTTATCATTGTAACATAAACTAATTAAAGCAGTTTTAATAAATATATTTTTATTTCCTACAGCCTCACTAATGAAATGTTATCCAAAGTATAACTTTAGTATGATCAGCACAAGTTTGAAATTTCTTGGTATGACAGTTTTTATACTAAGTATACCTAGGTATACTGAGAATAACGCTTCTAACGTAGTAAAAAGTTATCCAAAAATAAATTATCCATATTAGCAGAATTTAAGCGTTTCTCCAAACAATCTTTGATAATATTGCCATGACTATAGGTTTTATACTGAGTATAACCGTATAGTATTCTCAGTATAATTTTATCAGATCAAAAAATTTCAAAACTTGGGTTTTCATGATACTTGTACACTAAGTATACCTGTGCTGAGGATAACTGTTGATTAGTAAGGCTGTAACTAACATTAGTTATCCTAATCCTCTAAGAAGATCTTGTTCATGGGCACTTTGTCGAAGATCTTGTTGGTGACGTCCTGGAACACGGAGCTGAGGGACTTCTCGTAGGAGTCCTTCAGCTCGTTGAACACCAGCTCAGAGTTCTCGTTGAGGAAACTGAGGAAAAACATTATTTATTTATTTAATTGTTACATCAGTAGCGTTTTAAAATACCATGTATTCGAATACGGCGTGCAGATTTAATCAGCATTTATAAAGAGTAGGTAGTAGTAGCATTATAATATCATGTATAACAAAAAAAAATAATTATTTTTTTTATAAAATAATTAAAATACTTTGACTTAAAGAATGTATGTAATGAAAACAAAAACAATTCCAGGGGCTATCATCACACATGATTACTGCAGCGCCCCCTGGTGAGGTGTAAATATGAATGAATAAATATAAATGATCCAAATTTTCACGCGCTCTGAAACATCGCCAAATAGCGACGAGTAGCGGTACTCACATGTTCATCTGGTCGCCCAGTCTCTTGTCTCCGTTGAATAGATTGGAGAAGTTCAGTATCACGCGCTTGGGGATGAACTTCACGCGGTAGTTCTTGATGTGCATGTACGTCTGTCCGTCACGGACGACCGGCTCGCCGATTAGGTCGTGTTTCACGACGAGGTTCACTGGAAATGTTACGTTTTAGTATAAGCGCCATCTAGCGTAATATTAATGGTACTATTTTCGGAACTTAAAGCATACTACTGAGGTTTTCTACACTTTTTCTGCCACCAGTGGGCGCTTCATAGGCGTCAGGTCCAAACAGCTGTCAGATTCTGATACTGAATTTTGAAATCCTGAAATCTACTTTTACTAGATCACTTATAACACTGAACCATTTTCCACTTAACGTTTTATTAGTTAACTTTTAACATTCGTGGGAAGAAATATGTTGTATTTTATGTAACAATGTAAATTACATTACGAATAAAATTCCCTACACTACAGAGAACTTATCTTTTAACCAACTCCAAAATAACACTCTATGTATCAAAACTTCCACTAACTTCCGCTACCCAATACCAGATGTCGCTACCTACCCATTGTGATATTAGCGATTCCCTTCCCCTGTATTGGCAGCACCAGGATCCTTCCCTTCATCACGTAGTCAGCAAGGAACTCCATCTTAGGCGTGATTGACTCTGTCTTCAGCCGGAAGTTCTTCAGATCAGCCCTGGAAGTCAAAAAAGTATCAATGCCATAGAATGGACACAGTTGATAATATATCTCAAATAGGTACTTTGTTAAATAACGTTCAGTTAGTTAGAGCATTGGGCACAGTTATATGGAACTTGGTCTTCTTCTTCTTCTTCATCGAGTGGATGGTCAACCTGACCAATCCTGGTGTCAGAGTTATTGAGCCACCAAAGGCCTCTGACATGGCTCATGTAACGACTACTATCCGTAGAAAGTAAACGGGACCGACGGCTTAACTTGCCCTCCGAAGCACGGGGAACTTGGTCTAAAGGCCTCATACAGCAGTACAGCTTCATACCATAGATGAGACATCAGCAGTTGAAAAAGAAGAGTCTACTCTAAAAGGTATCAAAATCCGTCCCGGGAGAGTCCCAGAATACAGTAATACAGGTTATACATCCGAATAATACATGCGATACATTTTATCCCGAAATTCCCGCGGGAACCGATACAACGCGGGTAACACCGCGGGGCGCGGCTAGTACCTCATCTATATTTCTATACTAATATTCTAAAAAGTTTGTTTGTATGTTCGGGGTAATCTTAGGAATTATCAGTCCAATTTGAATAATTCTTTTTGTAACAGATAGCCACATTTAACGGGAAGGTTATAGGCTATTTTCAACCCGAAATTCCCACGGGAACGGCTACAACGCGAGTAAAACCGCGGGGCGCTGCTAGTGCAACATAAGTCAACAAGCCTCGCACTAACCTGTATCCCGTGAGCACGGAAGTGGTGAGTCCGTGCAGGCGGATGTTGCGGTAGTTCTGAGAGATGGTCACGGGGCCGGCGCCCGCCTCGATGTTGATGCTGGACACGAGCAGGGGCTCTATGTCTGGCACGGACAGGGAGCTGATGCCTGTGGTCGAAGTTTTAATCGAAATAATTAAACAAAATAAATGAAACCTACTAAAAACATTCAGACTATTTTATTTCATTAGATTCATAAATAATTAACCTTTTATTTTAAATAAATGATTTGCTATTTAGAAGTAAAAAAACTTTTTAAGCGGGAAAAAGACAGGATGGCTTCCCTCAGCTTACGCTGACGCACTAGTTAACGTTAACACAAAATGTCAGTCTTAATAGAAGTGAGACAATAAAAAATCGGGTCTTCTACTGGTCGCCGGAATAACTTTAACAAACTGTCATTTAAGTTATGAAATAACGCTATTTAACAGACGAGAACGGGATAAAAGTCGTAACTTTAACGAACGTAATGTTACGATAACCAACCGCTTATAACAACGCAAGGTGGGTTATGTCTTATGTCTTTCTTACGTCTGTTGAGACTAACATTTTGTGTTAACGTTAACTGGTCCGTGATCGTAAGCTTAAGTTACTCTACCTTTCGTCATTCTTCTAAGAGCGTCCGGAACCGCCAGCTTCAGACATTCGTTAAGCTTAGGGTCCTTCTGACGGCATTTTGTGAAGTCTTCAGCTGTGAAGGAAAATTAGCAATCAATTAATTGAAGAATTATGATGACATCAGACGATTTTACGTTTTAAAATAGAAAAATATTTTTGGTTTTCGCGATCTTGTTCGCGCTTTACTTAAAAAAAACTAATTTCAATTGTTTATTTTTATGAATTAACTAGTTGATAATTTCATTTTTAGAATTTCTTTTGTTTCCATTCCATACCATTCAATACAAATATTTAAAAAAATATTGGGAAAAATCTTCCTTATTTTTTAAAGTCTTCAATGTTTGTTTATTATCTATAAATAATACTATACAAACACTTCAATTTATTCAAACTCAAGCATCATTAAATCAATATATTTGAACAAATAAAACGAGTTTTTAACAAATAACAAGGAATTCTCAAAAATATCTGTAATGAGCAAACATTTGTACACGTCAAATTATATTATATCCTATTTAAATAATGACATTATGATCTCATTAAGGAAATATTTTTAGTACAAATAAGCACGTCGGTGGCTAGAACGCAAACCTAATCACTAATTAGGGATTACCTACGTCATATAAAATGACAATCTATACTAATATTATAAAGCTGAAGAGTTTGTTTTGTTTGTTTGTTTGTTTGTTTGTTTAAACGCGCTAATCTCAGAAACTACTGAACCGATTTGAATAATTCTTTCACTGTTAGATAGTCTATTTATCGAGGAAGGCTATAGGCTACATTTTATCCCGAAATTCCCACGGGAACGGGCACAACGCGGGTAAAACCGCGGGGCGCTGCTAGTCCTACTATATTATGAATGCGAAAGTTTGTGTAAAAGATGTATACTGTTTGTTACTCTTTCACGAAAGAACTAGTGGACAGATTTGGATGGAACGTAACAGTAATATAGGTTATACATTAGAATAACACATGCGATACATTATATCCTGACATTTCCGCGGGAACGGGTACAACGCGGGTAAAACAGCGGGGTGCGGCTCGTTCGATAATCAAATGATAGAACGCTTTTCATCGAATCAATAATGTCCACTGGACATGTTGTTGCTATGAGAGGACCACTTGAAATTATTTTATGGTTTATTCGCAATTTGACCTGTACAAAATGGTTGAGCATCTAAAAATGCAACCGGTGCCAATATTTCACAGCTTTCTGAATTAAGTAAGGAATCTCTCTATCTATCTAAACTAATATAATAAAGCTTAAAAGTTTGATTTTGTTTGAACGCGCTAATCTCAGGAACTACCAATCCGATTATAATGATTCTATTTGTAATAGATAGCCACATTCAACGGGAAGGTTATAGGCTATTTTCTGTCTTGAAATTCTGACAGGAACGGGAGTAACGCGGGTAAAACCGCGGGGCACTCCTACTGAAATATAAAGGAATCAGTTTCTTGATGTTGATATCATCATATTTTAATCTATAATAAAAATGTAGTTTCTCAATTCGCATCTCTACAAAAAGAGGATTTTCTAGATTTTCGATAATTCTAGATTTTTGCAGTAGTGCAGAACTGCACATGCAAACTTAACCGACTGTACGCAAACGAGTTTCATTCAAAGGCAAGTTACGTAACAACTTTCATGGCACAGCTTACCGCGTAGTTAGTGAGGCGGGTCGCGGGCAGATATTTCCTATCATGTAACGATACGAATTACAAACGGTTCGTTATTTAATACGTTATCTAATTGTTTATTAGATAACGGTTTCATTGTTTGATGTAAACATTCCGAGATTGTAGTGTTTAATCCGAGACTAGCAGCGCCTCGCGGTGTGCCCGTTCCCGCGGGAATTTCGGGATAAAATGTATCCCATGTGTTAATCTGATGTATTAGCTTTATCACTGTAAAGTTTCATTCATATCCGTTGAGTAGTTTTTGCGTGAAAGAGTAATAAATATCCTCAAAAACTTTCGCTTTTATAATATTTGTAGGATTGTGGTTGCAAAAACTGATATTTTCTTCATTTTTTCTTCTCTAAAGACATCTCTCTGTTTATAAATATAAAGAAGAGATATAAGCTCCGTTTACACACTCTATCGCACATAATATAACAGCATTCGAACGCGCATGTAAAGGTGATCGCATACGATTGCTCGTGCAAGCATTCAATCGTGCAATCTCGAGCGCTCCTGAGAAGTACATATGTCATTCATAATGAGTAGTTAAGTACCTAACCCTGGTGTCAGAGTTTTTAGAACGCCTAAAGGCCTCCGACATGGTCTAACGGCTGAATCAACCGTACCGACTGCTTAACGTGCTCTTCGAAGCACGGTAGCGCTCAGATAGAAATGCCACTATCGGCCACCCATCCAAGTAGGGGCCGAGCTGCATGTTAACAATCGCAATGAGCTAATAGTGCCTAGCCACACTACGCCACGAGAGCTACCTGTAGCTGTATCAAGATTGTTAAAGATTTTGGCGTAAATTTTTATCTAGTCGCTTAGCGAAGAGAAGCAAAAAAATTGTAAAAAAAAACTTTGTTTCGACGTTAGGTACGAAACGTTTTCTCAAAAGTTCCGTGTCTGGCACGTGAGTTATCCAGGGGTAAATGTCACAAAAAATAGGCTTTCTGGCGTATGAGCCTTTTGAGACAACTAAGAACGTAAAACCAAAGATTTTTATAAAAAAATGTGGTGTCTAATCACTCATTGAGAGGTTGATGCTAAAGATACCACATTATTTAGACGAAGACTTTAATTTCGAGTTCTTTAACGACATCTCTTTCTATTCCTATATGAAGAGGAGAGATAAAAGATATGTTGTTCTTGGCGAGCTCCTTAGCCTTACAGCATGCAGCTCGGTCAGCATACTTGGATGGTGAACAATAGAAGCATTTTTATCTGAGTGCTACCGTGGAGCACGTTAAATTGTCGCTCCCGATTCAATCGTCATGGCCATGACGGAATTCTTGAGGCAGTCGAAACATTGCGACACGGAGGTTACTAGCTCAGCCTAGTCGATGTATATGCTAAATCTTCAGTGAAAGGAATCCCACCAAAAACATAAATGTAAAAAAGGAGAGCCAAGTTCAATACAAAAATTATGCATGGCTATGGGCTTCGCTGCAAAAAGAATGGAGATCTAAATGAGGGCCAAGTTCTAGGCAATATCTCAATATGTATTTATAGGAACAAAATAACATTATGAACAAGTATTAAACTCTATTTCTTCTCTTTATTGGATACCTATGACAATTGCTGTTATTTAAAAATGTGAGATCTTAAAGTGAGTTAGATTTGACTTGACCAGTTTTCATTACAGCAGTCATTTTATAAAGTTATTCAACATATAACAACAAACTGGCCAAGTTAAATCTAACCCACTTTAAGATCTCACATTTTTAAATAACAGCAATTGTCATAGGTATCGAATAAAGAGAAGAAATAGAGTTTAATACTTGTTCATAATGTTATTTTGTTCCTATAAATACATATTGAGATATTGCCTAGAACTTGGCCCTCATTTAGATCTCCATTCTTTTTGCAGCGAAGCCCATAGCCATGCATAATTTTTGTATTGAACTTGGCTCTCCTTTTTTACATTTATGTTTTTGGTGGGATATCATTACTTTTTGTAAAGAAAACTAGGTATTGATATTTATTGTTTTTTCTTGCGTTTCCGCTGCATAGGTACTTTGGTTCGTTCGCATTTTAAATTGTATCGTATAGCGCTTGTGAGCCGCGCGCTGCCCCCGCGCGCGAGCGAGTTCAACCAGCATTCTTAAATTAGTCAATACATACATTATATCGGTAACAATAATACATCGCTTTACTACCATGCAGGTATAAACCAACCGACCCGCTAAATTTTTACCAAATCGCTACCGCTTATAATTGTGTACTATTCATCAGAGCGTGACGCTGATTGGCTGGGGCGACGGTGGACCGACCGCGTCATAAGTACCTACCGCGCGCCGCCGACGACACACCGCGCCGTTGGCCGGTTGTTTAGCGCGAAATTTAAGTTTTTTTGAATGGGGACACCACTTATTTTTTTTACTTAACTTTACGTTTATATTGCAGTTAAATAGCAAATATAATAATATACATATATTGGGATAGTTTCAAATATCTGCTAGTAACGGTTCCAACGCTACAATTAAAAAATATATTTTTTGTATGGGGACCCCCCCTATTTTTTAACTATTTTATATTTTTAGATTTTTTCTTACGCTTACACACAATTACCGAGCTAGATTCCAAATTTCATCCTTCTAGGTCATCTGGAAGTAGGTTAGGTTTAGGTACTATATGTCAGTCAGTCAGTCAATACTAAAATTTACGACTTTCTGACGTTCATATCTTTATAACCGTTTGAGCTAGCTTCATGAAATTTGGTTTTCTAGATGTCCTAATGGATATAATTAAACAGACGAAGTTTCATGTGTTTACGTTAAATAGGTTTTGAGTTATAGAAGGGTCAAAAGTGGCACCAAATGGTTCGTGTAATATTACACTCGGCGCTGGCTAGCCGTTCCTTTGCTTGAACTTGGCTTGACACGCTGCCGCGTGTCTAGATTTATTTAATCCTCAATAACACAAGGATTTTGTTAGGATGCTTTTCAACGAGAGCTATGCTACATTGGTGTGTTATGTATGTGTGATATCCACCAATATATCAAGCGTATGATGGCGCAGTTTGGCATTGCGAATGTTAAGCCTTTGATGGGTGGCCGATGCATATGCTTCGGCCATGTTAAATTCGGCAGTCGACAGTCGTTATGAACATGTCGGAGGCTTTTAGGCAGTGTGGAAACTTGAATGAATGAAGCCAGCAACATAGCACGAAATAGCTGATGGAAAGGCCTTCTTATAGGAAGTAGTATTAGCCTGTAATGTCCCACTGCTGGGCAAAGGCTTCCCATCTCACCGAAGATATCTGTACATATCATAGATATCAGTGTATAGTCAGTACACTGAGGATTAGGGTCCGTTCACACAGACCGGCTCGGAGAGGAGAGCAGATTCTTATCACGTTGAAAACAGAGTTTTTAGTATTTGTATTAAGGTTTATTTTTGCATGTGCACTGCTTTTGTGATTAAGAATGCTTGAAGGCGCTTGGTGTGAAATAATAAGAGGAGCTTACCGGCTCCGATCGCATGCTCTTTAATGCTCGCACAGCCGATCGGTTCCGATTGCGTGCTCTTTCTTGCTCGCGCAGCCGATCGGCTCCGATTGCATGCTCTTTAACGCTCGCACAGCCGATCGGTTCCGATTGCGTGCTCTTTCTCGCTCGCGCAACCGATCGGCTCCAATTGCGTGCTCTTTCTCGCTCGCGCAGCCGATCGGCTCCGATTGCGTGCTGGATCGGAAGACTGGTACTGCCTTTGTAGTGTACCCATCCGGCTCCGAGCACATCCGAACGGCTCCGAGCGCATCCGACCGGCTGCGAGCGCATCCGACCGGCTGCGAGCGTATCCGACCGGCTGCGAGCGATTCCGACCGGCTGCGAGCGCATCCAACCGGCTCCGAGCGCATCCGCTTTCAGGTCGCTTCCAGCCGGTCTATGTGAAATAGTTGGCGGCTCCGCTCCGACCAACTCCAAGCGCATACGATCCGGTCTGTGTGAAAAGAAAAATGCGCGCCGATGCTCTCCGAGCCGGTCTGTGTGAACGGACCCTTAGGCGTAATCGCCACACTTGCGGGTTGGTGTGCTCAAACCCGAGCCATGTTTGAAAAGTAGTAAACATTGTTCGCTCGACCCAGGAATTGAACCCGGGACCTCAGTCTTGGCAGGCGAGTGCACATACCATTAGACCACCGAGGCATATAGGAAGGTGCTTGAATATTCGTATGTATATTAATTTCTTCCTTCTCCATACCCTGATGAGATGTACCAGGAAGTACCTTGAAGGTTCATTGGCAACGCATCTTCATCCTCATGGACGCAAGGCTTCCGCGTCCATTCAACTTATTTATTATTATTATATCTTACTTTATGTACATTGGGTACTTCAAAAAGAAGATAAATATTTATTTTCAATTTATATTTTCTTTTTATTTTAAACATGGCTCGGGTATGAGATCATCCGCAGTAGGCGTGATGATTACATCCTTTCTCTGTACTGATATATTCAATGAGATGAGAGGCTATTGCCCAGCAGTGGGACATTACAGGCTAATACTTTTTTCTTTGTGGTGTATACGCCTATTTTCCCTCACTGTACTGATATCTTCAGTGTGCGTATACGGTGACACCTTGGTTTTCTTAAAGGCACTTATTTTATGCAGCTAGGTATTTAGTATATTTGCAGAATGCCAGTCAAATTAGTAATCATAATGATTTAGCTAATAAATTAGTTATTTTAAAACAATTATCAACTAAATTACATGTAATTAAGGCTTAATATTGCGTAATTTGTCAATTGTGAGAGTCGGTAAAACTTTCCATTTTGTGAACTTATTCACCTTTCATTTTTGTTTTGTACGTTTTTGAAATAATCTTTTAATTCTCCACCTATGCTATTGCGAAGTATATATTGTGTATAAAATAAACTAGCCACCGCCCCGCGGTTTTACCCGCGTTGTACCGTACCCGTACCCGAGAGAATTTATGGATGAAAGTAGCCTGTATAGGAAGGAAGGAGAACCTTCCTATTGAATGTGCCTTTCAAATAAAAAACAAATCTCTCAAATCCAACTCACGACAAATTACTAATATAATCTTTATACTCGTATATAACTATATAAATAAAAATGAATTGCTGTTCGTTAGTCTGCTTAAAACTCGAGAACGGCTGAACCGATTTGGCTAATTTTGGTCTTGAAATATTCATGAAAGTTCAGGGAAGGTTTAAACGGTAAGCATTGACTAAATAAATGCGAGTGAAACAGCAGGGCACAGCTAGTATAACTTATATCCAAAATAACTACATTTAAGAGTAAGGAATATTTATACACATAAACCTTCCTCTTGAATCACTCAATCAGTTTTAAAAAACAGCATCAAAATACGTATAAATATCTAAGCATATGTACATAGGGACAGACAGCGGAAAGCGACTTTGGTGATTGACTTTAGGCCCATCTCGTAGCCAGATTTGGTAGCTAGCTACGAAATGAGAAAAGTGTTTTCCCATCTTGTAGCTAGCTACTAAATGGGAACGATCTATTCGGTAGGTTAGGGTTATTTTTTTTTTACTAGTTCTTTTTCCTAAATCTTGGCCATCTTGTAGCTAGCTACTAAATGGTAACGATCTATTCGGTAGGTTAGGGTTATTTTTTTTTTTACTAGTTCTTTTTCCTAAATCTTGGACTTTCGAATTCCTATTTCGTAGCCAGCTTCGAATCGGGATTATTTCTCCCATTTGGAAGCTAGCTACCAAATCTGGCTACGAGATGGGCCTAAACCGTATATTCATATGTATAGATTTGAACATACTATTGATGAATTCCGGCACCTAAAATCTAAAGGCGACTGCCGAATCGATTGTTTGAGTCCATTACCATGCAGCAGGCGCCGCGGCCTTGTCGGGCCGTCGCATTGAGCTCCTTAACGGGGTAATTACACTATTTGAGACCCGATCGCATTTCGCGGACATTTTACGAAGGATAATGTAAGGACCCTAGCGTCGATCTGTATTCACCTTTAGTTGCTAGTTATTATGTCTGTGTTTTTATTTATTATACTAAACTGTCGCACGCGGTAGTACCATCCGCGATCCATTTGTTACAAAAAATGTGATAAGTGAAGAACCGCTCGAGCAATTTTGTGGAAACTTCACATAAACCATCTACCATATAGTCCGGACAAAGCCTAAACATTTTGTTTGGATAGGTGAGCCCGTTCTTGAGTTATAAAATTACAACGAAAAGTGGCATTGATAGATATACTCGTAGATAGGTGAAACGGGTCTGTATCGCGTTAGATAATTTCACGTATTTTACTAAAATACGTACCCGACGTTTCGAGCGAATTACACCGCTCATGGTCACGTGAGATCAGAGGTCTTTGCCCAGCAGTGGGACATTATAGGCTAATATTTTTATACTGTTGTAATGAAGCTGAAGTTTTATATTTTTCGTGCTAATATTTCTAACTAGCAGTTGGATTAAAATATGATTCAAGCCTCATTTAAGATGAAGGTTATATTATGCTGTTTTTTATGTTGAAGTAGCAGCGCCTCGCGGTTTTACCCGCGTTGTGCCCGTTCCCGTAGGAATATTGTGATAAAAAATAGTACATATCCTTCCTGTTGAATGTGGCTATCTATTACAAAAAGAATTATTCAAATTGTGTTAGTATATAGTTTCTGAGATTAGCCTGAATATACAAACAAAATTATTAATTTTATCTCTTTCTAAAATTCTAGATTGGCTATCCAATTTGGTTATTTTGATTATAGAAGTTTCGAGAAGGTCATATATAACGAATCCAATCATTGGAAAATATTTTTTTTACGTTTTAAGACTTGTAAGAATATTTACTAATCCTGTACTGATATCCTCAGTGAGATGAGAGGCTTTTGCTCAGCAGTGAAAGAAGCAATTTGGGAAAATGTGTATAGAAAATATGATTTGTCCTACTTAATATTATAAATGCGAAAGTTTGTGAGCATGTAACTTATGTTTGTTACTATTTCACGAAAAAACTACTGGACGGATTTGGATGAAACTTTACAGTAATATAGATTATACATCAGAATAACACATAGCATACATTTTATCCCAAAATTCCCGCGGGAACTGATACAACGCGGGTAACACCACGAGGTGCGGCTAGTCTGTATAAATAAAAATGAATCGCCGAAATGTAAGTACGCGCATAACTTCAGAACGACTGCACCAAATTGGATGATTCTTTTTTTTATGTGTTCCTCATTGTCAGGACAAGCATTTTAAATAAAATATAAGTAATAAAAAATCTTGAAATTCCCACAGGAACGGGTACAACGCGGGTAACACCGTAGGGCACAGCTAGTATATAATGCAGCTACATCTGTGGTTATGGCGGTCTTTAAACTCCGACACCAGACCGCCACTAACCAATTCAATTTGTATATTTCTCAAACGCAGTATGTAGTCGGTGTTCGAGTATTTCTCATGTCACTGCAACCCGATTGCAAGCCATACGCAAACAGTCCTTCGTTTGATATGAGAATCTTTCATAATTTCTCCCAGTGAAGGTCTTTGGTCACTTTTACTTGGCTCTGTGCAAATCTGACCTTGTGAGGCAACGTCAGAACGGAATCTTACTGGCACCCATGCGATGTTATCATCTGCGATTTATGCATATTTCGTGTGTTGATTTAGTTAGTTTGGGAACTAGGGATGTTGCGGATATGTTTTTTTTGCGGATACGGATAAAAAAAATAACCGTTTATTGTTTTAGAATGCGGATAGATATCTATATTTTATATTGGATACTATTATTACGGATAGTTTTTTTGATTGATTATTATTTATTATCTGTATTAATAGATTTTTTTTCTTTGGGATAGTTTCTCAATACAATAATAAAAATATTTCTTCAACCAGTAATAATATCTCAGTATTTTTTTCGATTCTGCAGGGCATGGGTACATTCTTACAAAATACAATAAAATATATTCAGACACACTTAAGGACGTATTAACTCATCCAGAGGCATGCACTCTTAATGCCTCACCCCACATGCCTCAACCCGAGGCATGCGGCATTATATTTATTACTCTAGGGTCAAGTCACTGAGGCGAAATTGTTTTAATTTTACCCTAAATATTTTTCGTTCTAATATATATACGAAAGTTTATGTATGTTTGTATGTATATCTATTGATGTAATTATAAAATATATCCAGATAAACCTAAGGGGATGTAATTGGGTCCCTGTTTTAATTTAAATAAATAAATTAAAGTATGTTGTTCTTTCACGCAAAAACTACTGAACAACTGACAAAACTTTACAGTGATATATAAGTAATTAATCAGAATAATTTATGGGATACATTTTATCCCGAAATTCCCGGTAACGGGTACGGTACGGGTAAGATCGCGAGGCACTACAAGTAGTAAAGAAAGATAATCAAATACAGAACAAAGTTTAACAAAAAACTTTCTCAGGAAAATGGTATCTTCACAGCATTGCATTAAAATTCATCCCTCTGTGAACTACGTGCCACAGAGAGGGTTTATTATAAACTTCAAAAAAGGAGTTTTTGTATTCAAACAGTGTGTAAGATTTTGCAATTTTTTTTGAAAATGTTTTAATAAATAAATACGAATAACTGTTTGTGTTGACTTACGTAAACTTACTATAGTATTTGTATGAAATTATTATACTAACTCTCAAAGGATTGCAAATGCGTAAAATAAAAATAGTCTGAAAAATCAGATCTATCCGAAATGTCACATTTCTTTTTTTAAGCGATGATCCGTAAACGTATGTAGTTTCAATTCGTAATGAGTAGTGTTCGCCTTAAACTTGAAAAACCAGTAGAGTTTGAAATAGTTCAGTAAACTGACCTTAATATTAAGTTATTTTTATTTTATTTTAAATAAAACCTAACTAAATAAAGAAATAAATAACTTTGTTAGTGGTCCTAGTTACCTATTATAATTCGACACTTAGATAACAACTAGCAGTGCCCCGCGGTTTTACCCGCCTTGTGCCCGTTCCCGTGGGAATTTCGGGATTTTTTATACACATAAACCTTCCTCTTGAATCACTCTATCTATTTAAGAAAACCGCGTCAAAATCCGTGCAGTAGTATTTGAGTTTATCGCGAACACACAGACGCGGCTGGGGACTTTGTTTTATAATATGTAGTGATTAAAATAAAAACTTACGTAAATCGAATTCAGCGAGCACACACCCAAACACAAAAGCAGATAAAACGAAAAAGTTCCTAAACATATTGAAACTCTTTCACACTTCCCTTATTAAAACTCTTTGGACAACCAAATTCACGCATGCGCAATGTACACTGAGTCTCGCGCGAATTGTCCAGCCTTACTTATAGGCTCGGTGCTCAAACGGTTGCAAAATTCATAGCTCATTGGTTAAGATGTTTTGATGTAGCTAAATGCAATGCTTGTTCAAATGTGAGGGCTACACTTTAGATAAAAGTTTGGAAAAACTTTATTGTTATTTTTAGGCCGAATTGTTAAAATACATCAAGAATTGGCTAAGTCTAGGCCTTAAAAGAGAAATCTGGAAAGAGGGTAGGAAGGCTTTAGCTCTGCAGTGGGACAATTCAGGCTAAAGCTTTAGAATATCAACACAGCCTATTAGCTTGTAATGTCCCACTGCTGGGCAAAGACTTCTCATCTCACTGAAGATATCAGTACAGTGAGGAGGATGCTGTAATCAATCTCAAACCTGAGTTATGATTGAATAAGTGAATAAAGACGCTTCGCTCGACACGGTAACTGAACTCGGGACATTGATCTTAGCCGGTTGGACAATACCACTACACCATAGAGGCGACTCAAACTTGAGACCTAACTCTAAGGTTTGCCGTTATGGGCAGCCAGCCACACTATCCTACCAATATTATAAATGCGAAAGCTTGTGAGGAAGTATATATTATGTATGTTTGTTGCTCTTTCACGCAAAAACTACTGAACGGATTTGGATGAAACTTTACAGTAATATAGGTTATACATCAGATTAACACATGGAATACATTTTATCCCGAAATTCCCACAGGAACGGGTATAACATGGGTGAAACCGCGAGGTGCGGCTAGCATTCTCATAAAGTTTTTGTGTATGTAGGTTATGTAGTTCAGTTATCACTGTTATCAGTTAGTTAGATTCCATATTACAAGCTTAGAGCTTAGTTTGGATCTAATTAACCGTGAGTGAATTTGTCTGGGTATATTTATTTATTAACTAGCAGCGCCCCGCGGTTTTATCCGCGTTGTGCTCGTTCCCGGGGGAATTTCGGGATATTTTATACATATATATAAACCTTCCTCTTGAATCACTATCTATTAAAAAACTGCATCAAAACACGTTGCGTAGTTTTAAAGTTCTAAGCATACATAGGGACAGACAGACAGACAGTGGAAAGCCACTTTGTTTTGTACAGTGACTAGCAGCGCCCCGCGGTTTTACCCGCGTTGTGCCTGTTCCCGTGGGAATTTCGGGAATTTTTTTACATAAAAACCTTCCTCTTGAATCACTCTACCTATTACAAAAAAACCGCATCAAAATCCGTTGCGTAATTTTAAAGATTTAAGCATACAGACAGACAAACAGTGTGACAGACACGAAAAAGAGACGACTTTATTTTATACTATGTAGTGATAAGACGGTTACATGGCTCGGGTTTGAGATCACAAACCCGTATTTGGCAAGCATCGTGATTATGTCTAATCCTCCTGACTGTACTAACATCTTTAGCCAGTTGAGAGGCCTTTGCCCAGCAGTGGGACATTACTTTTTAAGATGGTTAGAAGATAAAAAGTGTATTGTATCACATTAAGTTCCGTAGCCGCCCGCTCGCCGCCATGCATACCCCCGTTCTACTCGAAGTCAGGGTCACCAGATTGCCAATGTTTTGGTAAAATAACTGGCATAGATACAGATTACACAACCAACCGGTCCCATACCGAGTACCTATAGATACTATAGATATGAGTTAATGTTTAATATATAAAATAAATATAAATAAATATACCTGGACAAATTTACACACGGTTAATTAGACCCAAAGTAAGCTCTAAGCTTGTGTTATGGAATCTAATTAACTGATACTACTACATATACATACACAAATACTTTATAAGAATATATAATTGACACCCAGACGTCGTCGCCAACAACTATGTCTGCACATATTGTTGACTCCGGGCGGGAATCGAACCCGCAACCCCCGACACAGTAAGCGCTCTCACTGCCACTGTGCCAACGGGCTTGTCCGTGTTTCCATGTTCGTTTATATATAGATGTAAAGGTGAACCTAAAAATACACCCGGTGATTTTTGTAAAAAAAAATCTGTTAGTTTTGTGGTTAATCAGTATATAAAGGCGTACCTGACTGACTTACTGACTGACTGACCTACCGAGTGACTGACTGACTGACTGACTGGCCGATTAACTGACTTACCTATATATCAACGCACAGCCGAAGCTTCTGTACCTAGAAACTTAAAATTGAAATAAAAAGTAGTCTATGTCCTTTCTCAGGCTCTGAACTAACTGTTTACCAAATTTCATTTAAGTCGGTTCAGTAGTTTTGGCGTGACAGCGTGACAAACAGACAGAGCTACTTTCGCATTTATAATATTAGTGATGGATGATATATAATTTACTAGCAGCGCCTCGCGGTTTTACCCGCGTTGTGCCCGTTTCCGTGGTAATTTCGAGATGAGAAATAGCCTATAACCTTCCCGTTGAATGCGGCTATCCATTGCAAAAAGATCAAATCGAGCTGGTAATTCTTGAGATTAGCTCGAACATACAAACAAACAAACAAACTTACAAAACCTCTTTATAATATTAGTGTAGATATATTGTACCTAACTACGTCCTTGTACGACTCAACTGTTGGGTTTCAATAAAATAATCTAAAATATAGTTAAAAGTTTAATATCCCAAGTATATATACCATTACCGACCAGTCAATTACATATTCGATCCCAGATTCGGATCAACAGTAAGGAAATGTTACAAAACGGCCACCGCGGATAGGAAACGATGAATATTTATAATTTACACTTTGTAACGAAAGGAACCGTTGCGTCACCAGATACTCGTCGATTGTAGAGGTCAACTGATGGTCTCTTTTATCAACATTTTAGCAACTTGTTCGCTGCATGCAACGTGCAGTGACCGCAGCTGTGTAAACACGGTAGCTGCATTCGGCGAACAACTGCAGCTATCAACTAATTAGTCAGCCGCAGTCGGCGAAAGTTCTAGCGCGAAGACGACATTCGGTGACCGAAGTAGATTGAAACAAGGCCGCTTTAGGCCATCAAAATAAAGCTTATACCACCTCGCAGTTACAGCCGCTTTGTTTCCATTCCCGTGGGAATTTCGGGATAAAAAATACCCTGTCTAATATATCAATTTATTGGTCTTTCGTTGAAACCCATCAAGCTGTATTATAGCCAGGTGTCACTAGACCGTTAGGGTGTAATTATTTCCAGAGCTATGCTATGTTACGTTTAAGGACTTGGATGCGTTCTGCGGTCAGATTGCATCTCTATAAAAAATACGTGGTGTCCTGGCTTCAGTGTGACAAGTCCTTTAGTATCTACTATCTACGATTCGTATTAAACGTAGAATATAACTACAGCTCTAGTGAAAAACCACCCTCACTGAGACTTTTGATTTCATAGCCTTATTCGCCCTTTACCCATCTGAGGTCCAAATTATCAATACAGTTAGGTTAAAAACTAACCCATAGTAAAATTACCAATCCCGCCAATTGTAAGTTTACCAAATCTAAATGATAATCAGATCGGATTGCTCCAACTGATTCAAGACATACTCATCTCGTTTCGTAAACTCCTTGTATCCATTTTGATATTTTAACGCTAGAGAATTGACAGGATAGCTTGGGTTAATCGTTCCTTGCATGTCAAGATTGATGATTCCAAAATACATGATATCATTGGGCTGTTCCTCTTGCTTCTGCGCTACGATCAAAGGAGGTTTTATTGGCAGAAGAATTGTAGAGTCGTGTTTCTTTTCACCCATAGTAACTTTAGCTTGTATAGTTCCATTGATCCCTGCATCGTCATCTTTGGCTAAAGACATGGGTAGATGACATTCTACGCACCGAGGAACTCCGTTGTGATCTGTACACAGCGGTACAGGAAATAGTCTGCTGTTCAAATAGAATCTGTACACGCATCTGTGATCCCCCAGAGTAGTAGCTCTGCCTTTATGTTTCACTCTAAATCTAGCAGAATGGCATTCGAAATAGTTCTTTTGTCTAAACTCTTTCACGTCTTTGATTGATTCGTCTTCTGATGAAGATTCAGAACAGATATTGTAGATGGTATCTTCGGATTTTTCTGTGGATTCGTTAATAGTGTTTAGGGAGAGCTTTTTCATGTTTAATATGGTGTGTTTCACTGACTCAGAGGACGGGCGATAGTTCTCGTTCTTGTAATACTGCTTGACTCTGTTGGGAAGCAGACAGTAATTGCTTTCCATCGAGTTTTTAGTTACAGATTCTATTTTGATGTCCCCTTTGCATTTGGAGCAAACGTTACTACGGCTTTGGTTGTTAGTAAATTGTTCCGATTTGCTCTTTTTTTGCTTCAAATGCTTCTTTCCTTCACTAATTATGCTCGTGGAGCAACTTTTTCCGTCTGAGATGGAATTTGAGGACACTTTTTTTGAGTACAGCACCTTTTTTGGATGACCCGCTTTTGACGGGGATTTCGATTTCAATTTCTTGGTACATCCTCGAGAACACGGGCCTGGGACGAACGATGGTTTGTATGAAAACATTTTAATAACGAAGAAAAAAAATAAGATTACGTTTTTGTTGCCGAATCGTCGTCATGGCAACCGTCTCCATGGCAACCTCGGACAGGTGATTGCGTGAAAAATATGCGTTCAAAATAATTTCAACAGCTTTAGTACCTACATAATATTAAATAAATATAACAAATACTATACTATTCTATTTTTCAACTATTAATAATTGTTTAATAACTTTTAACATTATAGGTAATTGAAAATTAAATTAATTTTAAGAAAAAAATTACTACGTGCTACTAACGCCATCTAGCGTTGAGTAGCAAAACTAATTTGAAATAAGCTTTCACCAAGGAGTTTCTAATTACGATTTTTTTATTTAAAAGAAGTTGGTTGATAAGGTTTATCACTGAAGTTAAAGCTCATTTCGGTCTTTACTCGTACGTACTGATATAATGAAGGTGAAGAGTTTGATTCTTGTTTTTTGTTTGTTTGTTTGAACGCACTAATCTCAGGAACTACCAATCCGATTTGAATAATTATTTTTGCAATGGATAGCCACATTAATCGGGAAGGTTATAGGCTCCTTTTCATGCCGAAATTCTTACGAAACGCGGGTAAAACCGCAGGTCACTTCTTGTCAATGAACTCAGCTTTCAGTTCACATAGCGCAGTATTTTAACACTAGCAGCGCCCCGCGGTTTTACCCGCGTTGTGCCCGTTCCCGTGGGAATTTCGGGATAAAATGTAGCCTATAGCCTTCCTCGATAAATAGACTATCTAACAGTGAAAGAATTATTCAAATCGGTTCAGTAGTTTCTGAGATTAGCGCGTTTAAACAAACAAACAAACAAACAAACAAACAAACAAACAAACAAAACAAACTCTTCAGCTTTATAATATTAGTATAGATTAATTTGTGTCTGACTTATCGACTGAACCCAATGTCGTGTCATATTACGGACTCTATGATTTCCCTGGAGTGTCTTCACGTGTCAAAAATTGCAATTCATATGCAAATTATTTCCACTCGCCGGAACCCGATGGTGAATATCCCTTAGGAGATATAAGAGTAAGCATGGCGCGCGTTTCACGTAAAAAGTTTTAGACGATTCGGAAAAGGAGATACTCAATTTTGATGTAGAAACGTCATAATTTAGCAAGTATATTAAGGTGCGTTTTCGATAGCGACCGTAACGGCAAGCAGCAAATGCTGACGGCAAGCAGTAGTGTCGCCGCGCTCAAAATTTAATAGAGATTCATAGAAAGAAACCAGTAGTGGTTCTTGCGGTCGGCTGATGCTGTATACGGCTGCCATCGCTACCGAATCATCTCATCATTTCATTGAACATGATGAAGTTCTGTGAAACGTCAGATAAAAATGTAAAATAAAAGCGAAGTGTATCCGTAAATGTAATTTCAATCACTTGAACTTAAGAAACCAGCTTGATGAAGTATTTTAAATGATGTTTAGATAATTAGATGATTAGAAATATGTTGATAGATCAAAGATAGACAAAATATTACACAGTAAGGGTTGTAAATAAAATGCAATAGAGTTTTAATAGTTTTATTAATTCTAAAATATATTTAAAATTTTATTTATAATTATAAAAAAACTACACTGCCTCAACGGCGTCGACGCACCGCCGAGCGCAGCTCGGAATATATTCAAAATGGATTTTTGAAACATTAATGATTATTTTAATTTTAAAATTAAGCGTTTTTAATCTATTCCTATCACAACAATTAAAGGCCATGTCATTTTTGGACCATTTACTTGCAAAATATAATCAAAATGATAAACATACCGTTAAATTATACATTTGTCACTTTCGCAAAATGACTCCTCAAAGTTAACTAAAAGTTAAATAAATTCGAGATGTCGGTGGCCAGCCCTGGTGCCGGAGTTTTTAGACCGCCTAAAGGCCTCTGACATGGTCTAACGATTGATACAACCGGGACCGACAATTTAACGTGCCCTCCGAAGCACGGAAGCGATCAGATAGAAATGCCACTATCGGCCACCCATCCAACTAGGGACCGAGCTGCACGTTGCTTAACAATCGTAATGAGTTACATTTAACTACGCCACGAGCGCTACCGGGAAATGTAACCACTGGGGGATCATTTTACGAAGTTAACTTTCTGTTTTTAAATATTTTTTAGGTATTAGTCTTAATTAAGGCTTAAGCCAAAACAATTTTAAGGCCTTTACGCATTGCCCTGAACTTTATCTTTCTAAGCTGTTCGAGGATCTCACAAAAATGTGATAGTTTTTACAAGTTTTAGGATTTGTATATTAAAGATGCAAAGTCAGGGGTATAGAGAAGGGGGTGGTGGGACCTGGACCACCGTTAGCAGTGAAAAAGTAATATGTGGAACACTATTTTGATCACTGAATTTTGTAACTTTTGAAATTGAAAATACCAGAGTCTTCAAACCCTCGATAAAACTAAATCTACGCCCGTGATCGGAGCAATGCGCCACTTTTTAGATAAGCTCAAAATAATTTATTTAAGTACTTAATGGATTAAAACCAGGGTAATGAAAAATATTAAAATATAAGCTGAAAATTTAAGGGACCCTGTACACTACACATGCAATATTTAGCATTATTTTACAATATATTGAAATTCTATTCAGATGTATCTGTCATTATTCGTGAGACCAGAGGTATACTACAAAATGTTATCAAAATGAAAAACAATTAAATTCAAATACTGTCAGAAACGAGTCGGAAATGGTCAGAAACAGGTCAGAAAGATCACATTATCAAAAACAGTTAAAAATGTATGATACCAAGTCATAAACAGGGAGGATTTCGGTTGGAGGAGATTTTTAGGTTAGGAAAAAAGTCAAGTTTTGTCTAAAAACATATTAAAAATAGCCAGAAATAAGTCAGTAATATGGACTAGAAATAATAATGACAAATACACTAAATATAATCTCAATGTTACCCGAATGTCATATAAAACGCAGGTGCATCAATTAGGTATAAGCTAATTTGACAGTGATAAATTGGTCTTTGACTTAAAACAATGCCTTTTAATAAAAATGCGTCTTGTAATATTTACTTTTTCAGACTTTTATTTACTTTTCAGGATTTCTTTGTTTTTACAGAAATATGTCTTCAAACAAATCGCGAGACGGTGAATTATAAAGACATTTGTAATATATGTATCGCTTCAGATTGGACGCGCCTGCCCGTAGCTAGTAAAATAGCTAAATGTCAACGACTATTGTCTAAGACATATTTAAAAAAGTTTTTCTAGCAAAAGTCAGAAATGGGATTACAGAAACGTTTTTTTATCAGAAGGTTATTTCTGAGTACAACAAACATTGACTAATATCAATTTAAGTACAATTTTAAGTCACACATAAAAGTTACTTCACTATTAATGACATTTATGTTTTTTAAGTAACACATAAGAAAAATTAAAAAAAACTCTTTTACATAGTTTAAACGAAATAATATTGAAAATCTTAAAGTAATGTCTAGTTTCTTTATGACATTAACTCTAGTTGACCTTAAGAATATTAAAGGTAATAAAGTCATGTTTTTTGTGAATACTCGTATGTGAATAGTATTAGTCTAATGTTTGTCATAATAATAATCGTAAAATATACGGCCCAATGTAAACGGGCTCTTATTCACATTATTTATTTTTTAATATATATTTTAAAAGCTATTTTTACAAAAATGGGACACGACATAAGCATTGAGCATTTCACGAATTAAATATAATAATTATTATATTAAAATATTTACATATTTTAAAACTACATTAAAAATTAAGTAGGTGAGAAAATATTTTAAAAGTGCGTTTACTTGAGAGATTTCTGAAAAGACTTTTTGAAAAAATATTTACAATCTTAGACTAGGACGAAACGAGAATAATTAAGATATAAAAATATTTTTGATTAAATTACAATCAATCCAAAACCATGCGAAAGTTTGCCCACACTCGGTTGTAACGGCTTGTCCACGTTTGGTCACAAAGTTTGACGAAAATGTTGGCCAAACTTTCGGCATTCCTATCTTTAAACGCAGCATAATCATTATTTTATTTAGTACCTATTTAAAAACGTGAAAAATATAATGTATGTATGTAAGTAGAAGCAAATTTGGTGACCCAATTTTCAAATAGTTCAATACACGTTAAGTTTGTATCAAGATAAAATATTTTACAAAAATAAACATCTGACGCGAGTTCACGCTTTGTATACAGGTTGAAGACACTTTTTAGTGTCTTTTCTGCCTTTTTAATTAAATGAATGCCTTATTTATTTACTTCCAGTAGGTATATAGAGTACTTTTCCCACCCTGTACCTACATATGTACTGAATAAAATAATGGTTACTGCCACTGACTCTTATTAAAAGATAAAATCTAATAATATTAAGTAATGAATAGTAAAAAACTATATTGACTACAATAGACATAGGTACTTGACATAATTGAAGTAATCTTAGATAAACTAGCAGCGCTGCGCGGTCTTCCCACGGGATAAAATGTATACCATATTACTGTTAAGTTTCACCCAAATCCGTTCAAGCGATCCACAAAAAATCACACTAACGCCATCTATTGAGACGGCGGCGTGAGTGGAACCACCCGCGTGATATCTACACTAATATTATAAAGAGGAAAACTTTGTTTGTTTGTAATGAATAGGCTCAAAAACTACTGGACCGTTTTTAAAAATTCTTTCACCATTCGAAAGCTACATTATCCACGAGTAACATAGGCTATTTTCATCCCGAAATTCCCACAGGAATGGACACAACGCGGGTAAAACCGCGGGGCGCTGCTAGTATAGGTATAAAGTGAGGAAGAGAGACAATATAAAATGCATTGTTGAGTGCGTTAGATTACCTTGATCGGCTAAAAATGTAAAGAGTTATATTATAATGATAGGTTTATTTGGATCGACTCGGGTGAAACCGCGGTGCGCTACTAGTTATTACAGAATAATAATTGATTGTAAAGATATTTATTTTGTAAAGATTTGAGATTTTAAAATGTGCTCTATCTATTGAGTATACATACATTGTAAAATTGAATTTTAAATCTATGTTTCTGAATATGTGATTCGTTGCTCAGTTTTTTTAATGAAAATCAACGGTTACATTAAATACATAACTTACAATTACCCATACGTAATTAGTTAAGAAATTCCCGACAAAAAATATAGATAAAATACACTTTTGTCACAAGTAAGTAACAATATTAAAATTCCACAATAATTTGAAAAACATACACCCTCTTACAGTTTTACATAAAACCAATATAATTTTGAAATAAAACTCTTTAGTCAAATTCAATACAAATATGAATCTTGACAGTCCAAATTTCACGGGTGCTACCCGCGCCCCTGTCATATCACCGTTTGCTACTCCCAATAGCAGAGTCACTGCTACAACTGCTACCTTCAGTCACATTGCTACCACTATTGTCAGCCCCAGTTAAACTGCTACCACTATTACTGGCCCCAGTTGATCTGCTGCTACTTTTTACAGTACAACTGCTATTTTGACTGCTACTGCTGCTTCTCCCAGCTCCAACCACACTGTTTTCGCTTCTGTGTCTGCTATTATTCTTGATAGGAACAGTTTGAGTAATGCTACTTTTAGAACTGCGATTGCAACCGTCGGTGTTAACAGTTTGACTGCTGGCGTTTACATACTTACTTGGAAACGTATCTTTAGCAGTTTTGTCACTATCAATAGATTTGTCACTAATTATTGACTGTGACGAGTCATTAGATAAATTGGTCGGTTTACTTTCTTGACTAGAAGTTTGACTTTTCTGTGTTTCTTCTGTTTTTTCGTCGCTTTCCGTCGATGGGACACTAGTTTTAGTGTCAGCGGTGACAGTTGTGTCATTAGTGTTGACACTGCTGTCGAGCTGGTCGAGTGAGATGTCCTTTGAGGAGAAGTCTTGGCTTTGGTCTCGGATCTCATCCACTGACTCTAGCGCGACGTCGAAGGACGCTTCTCTGAAATAAAACAATTTTGTCTTTAGCATTATGGATGAAAATCGCCTCACGAGGTATTTTACAAACATTTTTGTAAATTACAACCATTTTATATAAATGTAATCACGAATACTTAAGTTATTTTGTAAACTTTGAGTCTAATATGGTTTTATGAAGTTCTTTGTTCTACAATGGGACAGTGATGGCTATTATTGCGAACATTTTGTTTCTTGCAACCAATTGTACGGGCGTGACCACATCGATAAAATAATCATATTCTAACCTGGACCCTCCCTGGACCCTAGCCCAACCTTCAGAAAAGTCTAATGATGTATCTATCAGCGAGTAACGCCATCTATTAAGAAGAGAAAGAGTTACCGTTCTGTTAAATAGTTCCCAGGCGCGGAGAGCGAGCGGCCGGCGCGCGCGAGCGGCGTGCGCGCCGCGCGGGCGCACTCGCCGCGCGCGCTCACCGACTCGCGCCGCGCGCTGCCCTCGCGACTGCGCACGAACGGGTTCTGTGGGCGACCACCTTTAGTTAACAATGAGTTTCTATGGAGATGTGAGGATATGGCATAGTATAGACTAATTGAAAGAAGGTGCCAATATAGTTGTAGCTGTAGTTGAAAAGATACCGTTGTTAGTAATCAATATGTAGTATTAGCTTATAACACGATGTTCAGTCGTGCCACGGTGTAGCAACAACGACTGACCTTGAAAATGAAACTGTCTAACCACTGCACTCAGAGACGTCCATTAAAACGACAATTAACTAATTGACGTATTTCTCATACATCACATGTCAATATTCCTCATTAAATCTCTACTAAAGAAGCAGTTGATGTCTCCAAAACAGATATTTTTTGTTAGCAGGAGTAATGCCTTGTGTGCAAGACTCGTCCCGACGCGATCGCTCTAACACGGGGATCATTCCAGATCGGAAAATAGTCGCTAAAACTCTGCTGTGTTCCGTCATCAGACTATCATCCCATACACTATTTCCCCAATACCTGAAAGCTATGTTTCTTCAACATCGTCTTGATGAGGATCAGCGTGGAGAGGTTGGGGATGGAGGTGACGACGCGCGCCATGTCCTCCTCCGTCACCTCCACCAGGCGGCAGTTCTCCTGCTCCGAGGGCAGCGGCTCCAGCCCCGAGCATGTCACCCACGGGTGCTCCTGAGGGAAAACGATGTAGCACATGAAGACAAGTGAAGCGGACTTGGGTTGGACTCCCAAGGGTGCTTCTGAGGGAACCAGGTGACGCAAATGAAGAGAAGTGAAATGGGACTGTAGTACATCAAAGTCAAAGTCAAATATTTTTTAGGATATAGCACATAAGACAAAAGTGAAACAGGACTTGGGACTTGAGACTTGGTACTTGAGACTGGGGACTTGGGACTTGGGACTTGGGACTTGAGCCTTGGGACTTGGGACTTGGGACTTGGGCCTTGGGACTTGGGACTTAGGACTGTGTAGAAGTGAAACGAAATCAACCCGTAACCCCAACCATACATAAAAACATCAAATCACCAACCTTAATTTCCTGCATATTAGCTCTGCTCGATGGTTCTTTATCCAGCATTCTGCTGAGGAGGTGCCTCAGGAGTTTGGAGAGCTGGTGTCTTGGGGGGAAGGTCAGCGGCTCCGTGATCACCTTGCGCTGGAGTTCCAAGGACGTGGCGCCCACCCAGGGGACGCGGCCCGTCACCATCGCGAACAGGGTTATACCCAGGGACCAGATGTCTGCAGCCTGGGAGGAGAGACATGATAAAGAGGTTTAGGTAAAGATATAAAAAACTAGCTACCATTGAATTCTTCTCACAAGTCCTAGAATGTAAACTTCAATTGGTCATAGTCATAATTACAACGCAAAATACATAATGATCAGTCACGTCTGCCCTTGGCAACCGACGGCTGGTCACTGTTATAATCATCAGGAGTCACCTCCCCGCAGTAGTCGTCGCTCATCGCGGTCGCCTCGGGCGCGCGGAAGGCGGGCGTGCCCACGGCGCCCGACAGCCGCCCGCCCCCGCCCGCCAGCTCGCCGCACGCGCCCAAGTCCGCTACTTGCACGCGATCTTCACCCAGCAGCAGGTTAGCAGGCTTTATGTCCCGGTGGGCTATGCGTTGATAGTGCACTGGAAGAATGAGAGAGATTAGAGAAGGAAGAAGAAGGAGTGAGTGAGTAAGTTTGAGTAGACACAGAAGAACGACGATTGTTGTAAAGGAGCCGAAACGTCAGATAAAAATCCTACTAATATTATAAATAGGATTTTCATCTATGAACAAGAGCAGCAATTTCTTAACAATCTTGCTTGCGTCTAAAGGAGATCTTGAAAGGTGTCCTTTCACTATTTTCCTCATACCAATACCTCGTAACGGAAACAAATAATTCCCTTAATCCTCTCTCTAAAGAAAACTGCTCAAATGAACCATAAAGCGAACTATCCACTCATAGAAAGCACTTATCTAACAAAGAAACTGATAAAACGCATCCAACAGACAAAGTAACGCAACAAAACAAACATAAAACAACCTTCAATAAATCTTTCATTTTCTCAAACACTTGCCGTCAATTTGACGCGTTTTATACCGCAAATATCCGGTTACAACCAGTTACATCCAGTTATATCCAGTAATATCCTGTTTCGGTTGTATAGAAAAGTTAATCCGAGCCAAGAGAGGTGAGGTATTAGTTTAGCCGCTGTTCGGTATGAACAGAACTTCATCGTGATTCGAATAGACAGATATAGGGGGTGCAAGTCAGAGGTAGAATGTAAAAAATTTAGAAACTAGTGAGCATTGAACGCGGTTTTTCTCGTTTTGTACCCGTTCCCGTGGGAATTTCGGGATAAAATGTATCATATGTGTTATTCCAGAGTCTAATCTTTCTCTATGCTAATCTTCATTTAGATCCGTTCAGTAGTTTTTGCGTGAAAGAGGAGCAAACGTCCATATCTCCTCACGAGCTTGTGCATTTAAATATTAATAGGGCAAGCGAAACTGTTTTCTTAACCTATAGTTAAGGATATCGCCTCAAACTAACAACACTTCCAATTTCTTAACCCTTCTCGTTTTGCGCCGGGTCGGGGGTTAATAATCTATCTGTTTCAAGTTTTACGGTTTTTTCAAAAAGTTACTACCATGTTCTTCTAATAACAAAAGTAAGAACTATGGCGATATTCGGAGGTTTTTTAAATTTTAAATTTCTTTATCGACGTAACTATTGATGTGTTCTTAGTTAGCCTTTGTTATTAACCCGAAGTGTCCCACTGCTGAGCACAGATCTTTCCCACCTACATCCAGTCATCTCTGTCCAGCGCCCGCTATGACCAACTTGGCTCAAAACAGTCAAGCTTGATAGCCATATAATATGTCAAGGAAAAATTATAATAGTTTTCTTATGGCTTTCAAAAACAAAACCAGCCACCCCAAAATCAATGTTGCACTTCTCCAAAAGATATCACACCATAATCTCTCCTTTAGGTTTTAAAACTATCCAGAGTTGGTCACCAACTCTAAAATGTTTTTTCAAAATGTCCGCTACATCCCCTACCTCCGGCCACGCGCCCCTATTCTCCGGCACATTATTTCGGCCGCTGCCGGCGCCGAACTGAATAAGTAATGAGCCCAGCCACTTCTCTCACCGCTACGCCTCGGCCGTATTGTTCCAATCTTATAAAAACTATAGTGTTGGAACAGTGGAGGTAGCCAAGTTTATTAGTAAAGTGTTAGAGTGGGTTCTATGAAAATGTGTGTGGAAGAGCAAGGGTAGAGTCTATTCTTTCTATGTATATCACTACATAGTATAAAATAAAGTCGTCTCTTTTTCGTGTCTGTCACACTGTTTGTCTGTCTGTATGCTTAAATCTTTAAAATTACGCAACGGATTTTGATGCGGTTTTTTGTAATAGGTAGAGTGATTCAAGAGGAAGGTTTTTATGTAAAAAAAATCCCGAAATTCCCACGGGAACGGGCACAACGCGGGTAAAACCGCGGGGCGCTGCTAGTAAGTTATACATTTAAAAGATTAAACTATAAGACGTGTGTTAGTAAGAAAAAATACTTACTTTGACCACTAGTCCACCCACGACCATGGGTGGTGCAAACCACTCGAAACGTCGGGAAATCAAAGTTTTTTTTACTTACAACAACCTTCTGTGCCGTGAAAAAACCCGAAGTAATACCTTAATCCTACCCGCATACGTGCGGAAATCGAATTCGGATTCCGCTCGTATGCGGCCAGGCTTAATAATGTAAAAATCGTGAAAGTTATTTTTTCGAAAAAAAAAGATGGATGATGGTCTTCTTGTTTAAAATCGGTGACATGGTTCGTAAGAGAAAATCTTTTCCGTATGGGTGACGCCTATTACTACTTCTATCCACTCACAGTATTCCACGCCCAGCAACGCGTCCCGGAAGTACTTCCTGGCCACCCCCTCGCTGAGCGGCGCGTCCGTAGGGATGTCAATGACGGGCCCTCCCTCCAGCAGCTGGAAAACCAGGTACAGCTGGTCTTCGGCGGGGTCATCCAGGACCTAGGGGAAGTCAAAGATAATATTTTTATCCAGTTTTGGCCCCAAAGATTTCTTTTGAATGTACCAATCGGAAGAGCACCAGGAGAGAAGAATGATGATGTTGGATGGTAAAAAATGGGTTTCTAATGTGGTGTCTCACCTCAACCAACTTCACCACATTGGGATGGTCCAGCTTCTTGAGCACGGCGATCTCCCGGTAGACCCGCTGCAGGGGGTCGGGCGGCGGCGCGGACGGGCGGCGCGGGGGCGTTCGCCCGAACAGCCCCGCGCGCCGCATCAGCTTGCGTTTGGAGAGGATCTTCATTGCCTGGTGATGAGATCATTCATAAATGTCGAGTTGGTTAGTGGCCAACACTGGTGTCGGAGTGTTTAGACCACCGAAAGGCCAGCGACCAGGTCTAACGATTGAAACAACTGCTTAACCAAGCCAAGCCAAGGAGCCAAAATTAGGCATTCTAAACATTATGGATTCGATCTTTTGGTGCTGGTAATTGAGCCCAGAGGACTCTGATGATGAAACTCACGTAGTGTGTGTCGTCCTCCTCGTTGTATGCCAACTTGACGATACCGTATGATCCCTTTAACAAAACAGAAAATATTGCTTAAAAAATTTATCAAATTACTAATTGAATACCTATAGAATCAGTCTGCCCGAGACCAAAAGTACCCGAAGTGTATTCCCCGAATAAAGTCAAATTTTACCGCGAAAGAACTGTGGGAATACTTAATATGGAATGACTTCTTACTAAGGACCAAATTGACCAAGTTTCTAGCCCAAACCACGATCAACTGAACTTGGTTTTATTGAATCAATTTTTATTTCAGTTTAGCTCGTGAACTAGGTTTCAGCTGAACTGAACTGAAATTGGGGCCCTTTCAAACAAAATCATGATTAATAAGGAATAAGGAATCACCACAATATTCATCTTACCTGTCCAATAGGCTCCAACAATCTGTACTGGTTGAGCTGCACATAGCCCGAGGCTTGCGCGAGCGACACTCGCCTCGACTCGCGCGGCACTCGCCGAGCCCTCGGCGACTGCTGGCCGCACTCGGCAGACTTCGCCGCGTGTGACTTGAGCAAACACGACCGGTCAGTCGCCGGGTATGTCGAGAGTCTGGCAACAAGTGTGTGGATTGAATAAGTAAGTCAGTAAGGTCGAGTAGGTTAATGGCTGTCGGAGATTTTAGACCGTCTAAAGGTGACGACATGGTCACACGATTGAAAGAATCGGTACTGACTATTTTGCGTACGAACCATGATAGCGCTCAGATCGTAATGCCACTATCGGCCACCCATCCAAGTAGGGGCGGAGCTGCACGTTGCTTAACAATCGCAATGAGTTAACATCGCAGTCAAACTACGCCACGAGCTATAGCGTGTGGATTGGCATGGATTGTAGCTTTATCCATTTTTGAATCATACCATAAAGCTAAAAAATATATATTTGTGTGTTTGAGTGCACTAAGCGCTGGACCTAGCAGTCGGATTCGTAGTGCTATATTGGTATTGGACAAACACATTTATTTAAGGGGAATGTCTAACTACTTTATATGTATCTTAAAATTCCCACGGGCTGAAAACGCGGGACATTACTAGTATATTTAAATAAGTATTGTCCTACTCGTACTAATATTATAAATGCGAAAGTTTTTGAGGATGGATGTATGTATGTATATTTGTTACTCTTTCACGAAAAAACTACTAGACGGATCTTGATGAAACTTTACAGTAATATAGGTCATACATCAGAGTAACACTTGGGATACATTTTATCCCGAAATTTCCGCGGGAACATCGCGGGTAAAACCGCGGGTCGCAGCTAGTACATCATAAAACTGTAATCAGCCCGCCCTCGGCTCACGATTATGAATTCTATTCCACAAAATATACCTTCAGAGTTCAATTATAAACACAATCCTTCTCGCTGAGCTCGGCTAAGTATTACCGCGGGATTAGGGCTGATCCCGGATTGTTGATCCCGCGGGAACTCGTCCGACTTACCGTAAAGAATACATGATATGTTATTAATAAGGCAAGCGCGGTTGGATCTTGGGATGCTAAATTCCGTTGTTGCTTTTCTATGTTGGTAGTATGTCTTCTTTTGTTTGTAGTCTTTGGATCATATTGGCGGTCTTTGCGGTCTAAACTCTGATTGTTTATCAGAGAAATAGTTGTGGGAGTATGATAATTAGTTGGGCGTTCATGTTGATTTTTCACCACCGACGAAAAAAGAGGGGTAAGCTTAAAGGTTAAAGGCGAGTTATGTGCGCATGTTCTTAAACATGTTTAATGAAAATCGGTTGAGCCGTTTTAAAGTTGTGGGGGTGACAGTGGGGAAGAATACCTGAATGTCTGCAAATATACTTGAGGGGGTTTCAAATGAAAGCTTACTGAAAGAGAATAGTGATGACTTAATTCAGAGTGTTCTTAGCTTCGTTTGATGAAAAACTTGGTGGTGGGACTGCAAAACCTACTTTATAGTAAGTATGTACTATAATAAGTACGAGTATATAATAAAAAATTCAATTAATTTTTTTTATAAACCTCGGCACAGAAACCCAAGTTCCCTTTAAAAAGTAAAAATTAATAATAAAAAACTCAATCTTAAAGTACGTTGCTATTAATAATTAAAAAAATCCGTCGTCGTAAAAAAGTTAAAAAAACATTTCAAGGCTGCTGCAGGTAAGGTAGCTAAGAAAGAGACGGCAATATACTTTTATTAATAAGAGTGAAGGGGATACCTGTCTGATTCGTTGTCCCATCTTCTCTCCCCAGAGCCATTGGTGACGTCCACAGCGGAATGTCTGCAACAATCAGTTCGCAATATTTATTAACAACGCCTTTAAAAAACAGAATAGCAAAGCTCATACCTACGCATATTTTATTGCAGTTACTATTTGTTCAGGGTTACGTTCCCATTTAAATATACTCGTAAGCTTTTTTTCTTGCGTTCGGACTTTCGGAGAATGAATTACATAAACCCGTTTCAGTGACTAAAGTTTTTAAAGGATATTTTTATTAGCGTTACCGGCATTCTGGATTTATAGATCATCGCCATTATTGAACTTTAATCAGAAATATATCGAGATTTAAACTTATCAACATTAATAGATGTTTTGTAATGTCTAATCTGTACATCAATTATTCCAAGCCTATGGATTATTGAAATCAGCTCTCTAAAAGAGGAATAAATGTCTTGAGAACTCTCTATTTTGGAAGTCGGTTAAAAATTTCAAACAACCGTAGTATGAGACTCCTATGTTTCTGAAGAATTATTGACGAAAATAGCAAGACTAATGCTACGAGTAGCAAGATCAATGCTACGAATAGCAAGACCAATGCTCCGAATAGCAAGACCAATGCTACGAATAGCATAATCATGACTACGAATAGCATGACACCGGCTACGAATAGCATGCCAATGACTACGAATAGCATGACCAATGCTACGAATATCTTGACCATGGCTACGAGTACCATGACCAATGCTACGAATAGCATGGTTATGGCTACGAATTGCATAATCCGAAGAATTTGTCCTGCGTTGGAAAGGTGACTATACAGTTACCCCTTAGCTTTGATTCCATTTTAAGTCCCGTATCAAGAAAGATAATGAACACTATTAAATACATACCACCATGGTGATAAACGATATTTAACTTAAACAGTGTTTTAAAGTGTTTTGTCTCTTTCGCTCTTTGGCTAATAGCGTATGTCGGAAAGGGACAAACCATTTGATAGCTATAGTGCAAGTATATGAATAAGGCCCATAATATTTTATTACACTTCCTCATCCCATGTTTTTCATTCAATTATATCACTTAACTTATTAAAGAAGTCTTCATTCGTTACCTAAACCAACCACAAGTTTTTTAATCTAACCTTATTAGCGTAGAGAGAGTTTTGAGACACCACGCGCTCAAAGGAGCGTATTGTTGAGTTTACTTTGAGTTCAAGGGACAAAGGACCCTCACTTGACGGATGCTAATTATCTTTTTAAACACCCTCCCAATTCGGAGACCGCGGAAAGTTTAACCACACGAGAATTAGAGACAGAGAACCCGTATTCATAAGGTAAGTTCGAGATGTTCAGTGGCCAACCCTGGTGTTGGAGTTTTTAGAGCGCCTAGGGGCCGACACTGCGTGAAGCGTGCGCACGCCGCGGTTCCATACAAAAGTGAACAGTCGCGGGCGCCCGCAGCACGTGGCTTCATACAAAAGTGAACCGTCGCGTGCGCCCGTCGCGTGCGGTGTCATACAAAAGTGAAACGACGCGTGCGCACGCGGCGGGCGCACGCTTAACGCAGTGTTGACCCTTAAGGTGACAACATGAAATAACCGGTACCGACAGCTTAACGCGCCCTCCGTAGCACGGTAGCGCTCAGATATAAATTATACTAACGGCTACTCATTCTAGGATGCCGAGCTGCACGTTGCTTGACAATCGCAATGTACTGACATCGCTTAGTCAAACTACGCCACGGGCGACTATAAGCATTCTTGTCATATTTGAGCGGTACTATTCCTCAAAACACAGTCAGTGCGGGTGTGGACCCGTTGCGGGCCAGGGTGGCACCTTCCATACGAATACAAGGAGTACAACGTCACCCGCACCCGTCTCGCACCCGCCCTATGTCTGTCTTGCGCTTTATCTAGCCACCTATGAGAAAGCATGCAAATCATCATCATCATCGAGTGGATGTTGAGCCGCCAAAGGCCTCTGACGTGGCTCATATAACGACTACTATCCGTAGAAAGTAACCGGGACCGACGGCTTAACGTGCCCTCCGAAGCACGGAATCATCTTACTTTTCGGGCAATCAGGTGATTCAGCCTGCAATGCCCTAACCAAACTGAGGACAGTCTCACAAAGTGATTTATGTGAGGTATCCCCACCGGGAATCGAACCCGGAACCTCCGGATCGTGAGCCGGGTGCTCAAACCACAAGACCACGGAGGCATGCAAATCAGAACCACCTGTTAGAAACGAAGCTATAAATAGACAAACAAATTGGCTAGCTCTATAATTATCTAGAATACAGGAAGAACTCATTATAGTGCACTTGACAATACGTCTGTTTGTTCGTCATGAGATGAGAACCGAATGGATAGAATGGTTTTGCATAACATCTTATTCTTATCACTACACACTCGTAGTATAAAACAAAGTCGCTTTCCGCTGTCTATCTGTCCCTATGTATGCTTAGATCTTAAAACTACGCAACGGATTTCAACGCGATTTTTTTAAAATAGATACAACGATTCAAGAGGAGGGTTTATATGTATAAAAAATCCCGAAATTCCAACGGGAATGAGCACAATGCGGGTAAAAGCGCGGGGCGCTGCTAGTTCAAAGAATAAAATAAAATATTTATTTTAGAATATGCAATAGTCTAGTTTTCAAATCTGACTCCATTCCCAGACTCACTCCCACGATACATCAATAAGAGAATCAATCAATGAATTGAATTAAGATCCTCATCAGTGTTTGAATCACAGACGTAGTGCCGTTACTAATCATTTAACTGTGGCGATGACTCATTGGAATTTATTTAGCTACTACCATTTGTTCCGCGGTTTCTTTCGGTGCCTTAACTATGACATTTAATAAGTACTTAATCGTTTAAAGGTGTAAGTAGGTGTAAGACTTTGATCAACCAAAGGGCAACAGTTTTAAATTCTTCAAGTTTGAAGTGTTCAAAAGAATATACTCATATAATTGACACCCAGACGTCGACGCCAACAACTATGTCTTCACATATTGTTGACTCCGGGCGGGAATCGAGCCCGCAACCCTCGACACAGTAAGCCTCTCTCTGCCACTTTGCCAACGTTATTGATATGCAATATTACAATACATGATGTACAGTGTTCGTTATATTTAAATAGTTGTTATTCAAATAATATATCTTGTTTAATGCCTTTCATAATAACTCCGATAGTTTACGTACGTTACGAGTTACGACCTGCTTGAGCATAATGTTGTTTATCACTAACTTTGATCATTCGTTACCGTACGGACAGCAAAGGACGATGTAAATATTTACTTTTTATTTATAATTATTAGGAAGTTAATGCAATCAGTATTTGATGGTTTTTTATGAAAGTCAGTGAAGTCAAACTCACTCATTCGTTTCTCATTTCTCTGTGTGCTAACACAGAAAAATGAAAAACAAAGAAATGTGAAGTATGATCCCTAATTATTTTATAAGTAAATAAAACCAGGGAAAAAACAATCTATCAAATTATAGATAGGTCACGCCTCAGTAGTCTAGTGGTATGTCTTCTCGAGTTCAATTCCAAGGTCGAGCGAAAACATGTCTCATTTTTTTCAAACATGGCTCGGGTTTGAGATCACCAGCACGCAGTAGGCAAGCGTGGTGATTATGCTTAATTCTCCTGATATGACTATACTGATGTTTTCGTGAGATGAGAGGCCTTTTTCCAGCAGTGGGACATTACAGACTGATATTTTTTAAGTGGAATCTAACTATAATCTGTTCTAGAAATCACAAGTAGTGATTCGGAACTCATACCTACTGCGTCTAATCTTAGGTATTTGATGGTTACGTTCGTTTTTCAATTTCCTATTGATTCCCCCTACCATGCCATCTGTACTCCAAACTCGGAACTGTTATGAGGTCGTTGACTCGATGCTTCAAATCGGATACAACAATAAAATAGGAAATAACGCGAGATGGATCATAACAAACTTTTATTGTACAACTACAAGCGTTCGGTGCGCTTGTTCCCGTTGGAATGGCGGGATAGACTGGCCTATGTTTTAAATTACTAGCTGTATCTGTTCCTATGGGAAATTCAGGATGAAAAGTTGCATATTTTATATTAATGTATACTTCATTAATGTAGTCGTTATGCAACTAATATTATCAATGCGAATGTTTGTGAGGATGGATGTATGGATGTATGTTTGTTATACTTTCAAACAAAAAGTACTGAACGGATTTGGCTGAAACTTTACAGTAATATAGGTCATACATCAGAATAACACATGGGATGCATATTATCGCAAAATTCCCGCGAGAACTGGTACAACGTGGGTACAAGAGATTAGTGCTTTCAAACAAACAACAAACTTTTCAGTTTTACACTTACTTACTATTAATAAGGACCTTGGGAAACTTTGGTCCATATTCTTCAGTAATGAAACCTATTTGAAGGCCTTCGAAATTGCTATGGAGTTTGAACATACTTCATAGTAATTCCTACGATATAGAGATGCAGTAATTACTTTCCGTGGTAATTCTTAACTTCAATCTTCATTAGTCGACTAGGTACAATTAAAATTAAAATTTAAAAAAACGCCACGCAAAAACTCCTACACCGAATTATACGAAACATAGCTAAGAACTACTGCAAGGAAACTGGTTTTCGAATGACAAAAACCACATCGAAATCTGTCCATCCATTTGAGAGCCACGATGCTACAGACACTCACACACGGACATCGACGTCAAACTCATAACACCCATTTTTTACGTCGTAGGTTAAACACATTTGTTTGCAATTAACACACGCCATGAACAATACAGTTTTAAAATCAGTTCAGTATCAAATAAGCTGTGACATAGGAATCTGTTATTATATTCCTTGACATGTTATGAAAATATTCCGTTGGCGATGGAATTCCACCGTTTTGTAACAATGAACGCAATCGATACAGTCGAGATAACTAGTTGTTCGAATTAGTAGTTTATGCAACGTCATATAAAGAAGGGTATTAAAACACGAGTGTGAGTTTATGAAACGAGCGCAGCGAGTTTCATAATAGTAACGAGTGTTTTAATACCCGTGTTATATGCAGTTGCATACACTACTTTATCTTCACTATTTAATGCAATTAATCAAACAAAATTTTAAAAACAAAACACATTGCGAAACATTAAATTCACGCGTAGGTACGTGTATTGTCACAGTGAACTTGCCGCCATTAAAATCTAACCAATGAGAGCGCAGCTGCGCGTAGGGCCAATCAGGAGCGAGCGAGATCTTACCAAAGAGTTTTGTGTATGTAGTTTCGACGAAGTTTTCACGTATAACCCAACTATTTTCAAAAGCCAGCATATTATCAAAATTTTATACAACTAGTATGAGGATTTTGACATAAGGCTCGCCAGGTTAATTGGTCGCGTTATAATGATGTTATAATGTTAAATTATAATGATATTATAACATCATCTACAATTGCTTAATTTGAGTGTTTTAGTTGTCTGTGCTATAACAGTAGTAATTATAAGTCAAGTATTGGAATCATAAGTAGAATGTTACAACATTAGTGTAGATAAAGGTATATTAGAACATTCGAATTATTTACTCTTGTACGTATATATGGACTGGCAGCGCCCCGTGGTTTTACTCGCGTTGTGCCCATTCCTGTGGGAATTCCGGGATGAAAAGTAGCATATAATATTTCTTTTAAACGTGGCTATTCAACACAAATATAATAATTCGAATCGGACCGATGGTAGTTCTAGTAAATAAACAAAAAAGAAAGTGACAGTTTAATTATTCTGTAAACAATAAGTCGTAGTGCGGTATTAGCCTGTAATGTCCACTGTTGGACAAAGGCATTTGCGCAGCTGAAAATCTCACTGAAGCAACAGTATAGTGAGGAGGATTATCAGATTAAAACTTTTTTCTGTGACCTCGGTTCCTGTAAAGGGCCGAAACGTCTGATAAAAATATATATATATAAAAGAAAGTCGTGTTAGTTACACTATTTATAACTCAAGAACGGCTGAACCGATTTGGCTGAAAATTGGTGGGGAGGTAGCTTAGAACCAGGAGACGGATAAAGGATACTATTTATCCCGTATTTCCTACGGAAACGGGTGCGCTGTGGGTGAAACCGCGGGGCACAGCTAGTGTAAAATAAAAGCGAAGTGTACCCGTATACGTATTTTCAATTAAAAATGAGTTGTGTTCGCTTAGACTTATGTAAACAAAACCTTGATAAACCCAAGCAAAGTCAGTGCAACTCGCTAGTTTCCCAGTAATTTGATTCAATATCGAGTAATGTTTAACCAAGGAACCATTTCAAAGGAACTGTATCAACGCGAGCTAGTCTCATTACGACTAGCAAACACCGTAACTAGAGCCGTGAAGATTTGATTACGTTATCAGCCCCGCGCCCCGCGGTTATACCCGCGTAGTGCCTGTTCCCGTAGGAATCTTGGGATGGAAAATAACCTTTAAAGTTCATCCAGAATGTAGCTATTGAATACAAAAAGAATTAGTCGAATCGGACAGGTAGTTCCAGAGTCCATTAGCATACAAAGAAAATTACAAATTACTTTTCATAATATTAGTATAGTAGGTGTATGGGTTGATAACACAAGTACAGTAAAAAATCTAATTTGTAACAGTAGTAACTAACACTCCTATTTTATTTATTAACCTATAATGTCCCACTGCTGGGCAAAGGCTTTTCTGATCTCTCACTGAAGATATCAGTACAGTGAGGAGGATATCATAATCACCACGCTAGCCTACTACGGCTTGGTGATCTCAAACCCGAGTCATATTTGAAAAGTATGAAAACATGCTTTGACCCGAGAATTGAACCCAGGACCTCAGTCTTGAGAGGCACAAGGTATGCTACTAGACCTTTGCTACTTGAAAAAATTACATACGGTCTATAGGAACTCATGAAAAAACACACACTAGACGCCTAAGTGACTTCGTCTGAGACAGACATTTTTGTCTGAAGAAAACCGAAAACTGTCCATAAACTGCCAAAAGACAGTCTAACGTCAAACTAGTCAGTCCCAACACTATAAAAACATACACAAACAAATTAAGAACCGTCTTTTTTGTAGTCGGTTAACAAAGTAATATAACTTCTAATGAACAGAGACAAGTGTATGATTATTTCGAGTTTAATTTACATCTAATGTTAACTTGATTATAGTCTGAGAGCTCAACGCGTGACCTCCGCCTCTAATCGACGATTCATTATGTTACACTCAACATTATGTTTAGCCGACTTCAAAATAAAGAGGGGTGTAATTGGCAACTTGATATACGCGTACTTCAAAAAAATCTGATGTAAAAAGTTTTTTTTGGACTGTGTGCTCTGTGGTTTATGGTTGAATTTTCAAAATGATTTTATTTTATAAAGATTTTCTTCTATAATGGTTCTTTAATTTAATTGAAGATGGTACATGTTTAATCCTTGTTAGTCCTTGTTTGTAAATGGGAGTTGTGTATGTCTCACAAACATCGTTTATTTCTCAACGTCTATTTATTAACCGACTTCAAAAACCAAAAGACCTCCCCTCAATTTGGTCGTTATATTTTTTGTTTTTTGTATAACACCGATTATTCAGGTTGTCTCAACCGATTTTCGTGATTCCTTTTTATTTAATAGTGTAAAATTCCGATTCCGATCCCGTTAAAAGTTTTATCCCAAAATTCCTTGGGAACCTAATTGTATTAAGTTTTTTATAGAAAAAGTAAATATATTTTTTGAAAGACGTTTTGTTATGGATTTAATTTTGAAAGCAACTTTGACCTCCAGAAGCTTTTAAAAACTGTTTTATTTTTTGTGTTCTGATCTCATTCTATTAGCATTTATGACAAAAACAATTTAAGATCTTCAATTTAAAAGGTGAAGCTGGTTTTGAAAGGTCAAAATGACATGTACTTTTACTAATTGTTTTGTCTCTTTGTCAAAATATGTCAATACTGGCCGCGCGTGTTTCACCCGCGTTGTACCCGTTCCCGCAAGAATTTCGGGATAAAATGTATCCCATGTGTTAATCTGATGTATAACCCATATTTCTGCAAAGTTTCATCCAAATCCGTTCAGTAGATTTGCGTGATAGAGTAACAAACACACATACATACAAACATTCGCATTGTTATATTAGTAGGATTTTTAAATATCAATATGAATATCAGCCTGTAATGTCCCACTGCTGGGCAATAGCCTTTCATCTCACTCGAGATATCAGTGCAGTGAGAAGGATGTTGTAATCACCACGCGCGTCTACCGCGTCGCTCTACCCGGGAATTGAACCTTAATCAAAGTTTTGGTAAATGCTCCCTTTAACCCGATAATTAAACCCAAGTCTCAATCAGTTTTGAAAAATGATTCGTTCGACCCCGGTATCCAACCCGGGACATTAACCAGTGTACTACCACTACACTATCGAGGCGTTAATTCAATCCTAGGTCAAAATCAAGGTCGAGCTAAACCTACTTGTTATTTAAAAGTGGATAATTCGTTTAATCTATATTAGCGTGTGTTGTTGGATGATAGTAGGGTCGGCAAGTAAACGCGAGACTCGGGTGAAACTTAACCGCCTTCATAAACGATATTTAAATTAAACAGTGTTTTAAAGTGTTTTGTCTCTTTCGCTCTTTGGCAAATAGCGTATGTCGGAAAGGGACAGACCATTTGATAGCTAAAGTGTTGTTACTAAGCGTATTTTAGTTGCTCTTTCACGCAAATACTACTGAATGGTTTGGATGAAACTTTACAATAATGTAGGTTACATCAGAATAAAACATGGGATACATTTTCTCCCGGAATCCCTGCGGGAACGGGTACAATGCAGGTAACACTGCTACCGCAGCTAGTACTTTTTACTTTAAATACTTTACGATTTAAATATCCGTTCAACCAAATTGCTCAATGTATATTAACATAAGCAAAACCGTACGTTTACTCGACTCTGCTGTCTGTACAATAAGAAACGTGTAGGGCGGGCGGACGGCACGTTTAGGCGGATTAGCACCCAGGGACATCGATCACGGATGACCCGCCGATGTAGAGTAAGTCGAAACAAAGTTTATTCACAAGTTTACGTCTATAAGTATGTGTGTAAGGGGGTGTTTTTATAGGAGCGGAGTGGAGCGGAGTGGAGCGGAGTGGAGCGGAGTGGAGCGGAGTGGAGCGGAGTGGAGCTGAGTGGAGCGGAGTGGAGCGGAGTGGAGCGGAGTGGAGCGGAGTGGAGCGGAGTGGAGCGGAGTGGAGCGGAGTGGAGCGGAGATGTGCGGAGCTGTGCCAATCACAATGCATTGAAAATCTCTCCGTTATCTACAAATACGAGTATAATAAAACTTAAGAATTAGATTTTCTATTTATTTGTTTGGACGCGCAAATTTTCAGAAATTACCAATCCAATTTGAATAATTTTCGTAATGGTTTTAATTTGTAATAACCACATTCAACGGGAAGTTTATAGGTGGTTTATTGTCCCGAAATTCTTACAGGTACGGGCACAACGCGGGTATTACCGCGGGGCACGGTTAGTTGAGTAGTCAGCGAGTCAGTCAGTCGGGTTTGCCTTTATATATTTAAATTTCTAATTTATTACCGGTTCTTCACTTTTAAATTACGAAGAAATAGAAACGCAATACTTACAATAACAATAAGTATCTATAATTAACTCGCTTCAATAATATTTACTCCAGACTCCGCCGGGTTTATCAAGAGGTTATCGGCGGTCGGAGATACATAAAACTTACAGGGTTTTACTAAGAATAGCAATATTATAATTTATTATTGTGGACGAGTTATCAGAATATTTACAAAAAGAAAAACAAAACAATTTAATTCTGCACCAGACAGTCTAAACAGTATTGAGACAGTTTTTAGGCTGGCGTTAGACAGTGCGTTGAGAGACGCTGTCGCGTTCACCCACCTCCTGATGAATGTCACCAGATGTGACCGAAACGTCTTAAGAGACACGCAACAGTAACCACCGTCATACGTAAGCCCCCGTTTTAACAAATAATAATGGCGTTAGACTGTCTTTAGACAGTATACTTATAGACTATTATTTATTTACTCAGAGACAAGGCGATTTATAGACTATTTTTTGTTTTTTGGAATTATTGTATTCAAAAACTGTGAGATTCACCAAAGATAGACTGCATCGAACAAGACTGTTTGGACTACAGTCTATTGTGGTTATGTGGTCTATGTGTGACTTACTGCACTATACTTAAAATAGTACGAATTTAAAACATAAAAGTATGTTCATCATCGAACTTGTTTCAATCTACTTCGGTCACCGAACGTCGTTCACACAAGTATTTATTGGCTGCGGTTACCTACTTCGGTGACAGCTGCAGTCGCTCACCGAATGCAGCCGACTGTTTAGAGTTTTGCAGTCATCGCATGTTTCATGCATCAAACGCCATTATTGTAGTAAGTCTATTTAATAATATAAGTACTATTAATCATTTAGTTGACCTTACTAAATATAATTTTAAATTGTTTATCAAACGCCACAACGCAATAATTGCGCAAATCTAATGAATTTTTTTTTTTTTTTTTTTTTTTTATTTAACCTATATTGTCCCACTGCTGGGCAAAGGTCTCCCCCAAGCATCGCCAACCCTCCCTGTCCTTTGCGAGCACCCACCAATCGCTTTTAAAGGCGATTAGATCGTCCCGCCAACGCTTCCTCGGTCGACCTCGACGTCGCCCTCCTTCAGGGACCCATTGAGATGAGATGTGGGCCCACTTTTCCGGGTTCATCCGACTCACGTGCCCAGCCCATTCCCACTTTAGCCGGGCGGTCTTGTCACCGACGTCTGCAATACCGGTAGTGGAACGCAGCGTGGTGTTGCGTACTCGGTCAACGCGCTTTAATCCGAGCATGCTCCGTTCCATCGCCCTCTGGCAAATCTTGAGCTTGGACTTCTGTGACTCCGTCAAAGACCATGTCTGGGCACCGTAGGTTAGGACGGGCAGGATACACATGTCGACGAGTTTACGCTTAAGTGACAGAGGAAGGTCACCCTTCATGTGCGTCTTCATGGACCAGTAGCTCTTCCAGGCGTTGTCGATCCTGCGACCGATCTCTTTGTCCTGCCTGTTTTCGAAGCTAGCTAACTGGCCCAAGTAAATATACTCGTCAACATATTGTATCACCTGCCCGTCTACCTCGACCCTACGTTTCGTGCTGTTTGACATGAGTTTTGTCTTTGACCGATTCATTTGGAGTCCAACCTCAAGACATGCCGTGCTCAATTCTTGTAACATCTCCTGAAGTTCGTGTGGTGTAGAGGCAAATATTGCGATATCATCGGCGAAACGTAAATTTGTAAGGTGTTTGCCGTTGACAACTATTCCCTTTGTTGCCCAAGCCACAGAAAGAGTCTTAAATACTTCCTGGAGAACTGAGGTGAATAGGATCGGCGAGAGAGGGTCGCCCTGCTTCACTCCTTTTTCAATTTTGAAAGTAGGTCCGTTGCTGTGTATTTTTATATTGGCTGTGCTGATATTGTAAATTTTCTTTAAAAGTTCGATGTAGGTACTATCTATATTTTGGTTTTTTAATGCTTGAAATATTGCGGCGTGTTTAATACTGTCAAAAGCCTTTGTGAAATCCACAAAGGCTATGTAAATTGGTTTATTGTATTCTATGGCTTTTTCAATTATTTGGTTTAAAGTGAATAGGTGGTCGGTAGTGGAGAAGCCACGGCGGAAGCCCGCTTGTTCGTTTGGTTGGTGCTGATCTAGAAGGCCTGCGATACGGTGTTGGATGGCTTTAAGGAAGGCTTTATATAAATGTGACACTAGGCTGATGGGTCGGTAGTTACCTATATCAGACTTTTCTCCTTTTTTGAAAAGGAGGATTATGTTTGAGTGACACATTTCTTTTGGGATTTCACCCGTATCTAGTATGGAATTAAATAGTTTCGTAATGTGGGGGAGCAGTGCCGGCAAACCTATTTTTAACGCTTCCGTTGTGATTCCATCGTCTCCTGGACTCTTGTCGTATTTCATAGTTTTAAAAACATCATGAACTTCCTTCGTTGTGAAGAGAGGTATGGAATCCGGGCGATTGTATGTACTTTCTTCGTCATGTTTTGTGGTGTCGGAATAAAGATTTTTGTAATAGTTAGTGCAAATGGTCATAATCTTTTCTTGACTGTTATGTTTTTTGCCTTTGTTGTCTTGCAGACAGTTAATCCAGTGCTTTGATCTACAGAATCCTTGCTTTGCTGACCTTAATGATGTTCTTTTCTCGATAGCTATTTTCATTAATTCTAAATTAAGTAATCTGATATCTTTTCTTATTCTGCGTTTCACCTTTCTGTCTATCTTGCTATATTCTGTAGTGCATATTTCGGTATTTTCTCGTTCTTGTATCAGGGTTTTCGTTATATCTGAAAGATTTGCTTTTGTCTGTTTTGATCTTTTAATTTTTCGGCTAGAAGTACATATTGCTTTAGTTATGGTTCTATACTGTTCTCCTACGTCTACGGTTTCATCGATTTTAAGGATTTCGAATTGATTGGCTAATTCTATGTTGAATTGGTCTGCACTATTTATGAGTGTTAATTGGGAGTGGCGAATTGGTTTCCGGTTGTATCTCTTGAAACGATGTATTTTAAAATTAAATCTTATTTTTGCACGAAGGGGTCTGTGATCGGAGCTGAATTTTATTTTGCTTAAGACGCTTAAATCTTTTATTATTTGTCGGTCTGAGGATAACATATAATCTATTTCGTTTTTGAAGGATCCGTTGGGCATTATCCAAGTCCACCTTCTGTGTGATTTCTTGTTGAAGAAGGTGTTGGCAACGGTCATTTGCTGTCCGAACGCAAATTGAATCAATCTAGAACCGCGTTCATTTCGGACGCCTAAGCCAAATTGACCAATAGTGGAGCTAGTGTCCGTTGCTTGCCTGGTACCGATTTTTCTCTAATGAATAACGAATAAATTTTCTCTAATGAAATCTAATGAATAACGAAACGAAAACTAGTTGTGTCCGCAAGGAACCGGTTCACACCTGTTTTTATTGGTATTTTTAGTTTTTGTCGTGTTTTGAAATAACTGAAGATATTACTAGTTTGTGATGGGAGGTCTGTTTCAATTTAAGCGGTTTTAGACGTCCGATTCCGCGCCGCAGTAGTGCGCAGTCGTTCGCGCGCACGAATGTTCTTTTGATTTTCATACAAAAGAACAGGACGACTGTAAACGCTTAATTCGAAAGAGCCCTTTTGAAAAAGCTTCTCATTTTGAACCGAGTTGAAATAAGGCGGTAGTTCTCTTCAGATTAAAATCTTCAGTTTTTCGCTGAAGTTTGAGTTTTAAGTTATTTAGGGCTCCCACACAAAACTGCGAATTCGCATCGCATCGCAAATATCTGCGAATTCGCACGAACGCATCGTAAGAATTTCCGATCTGCTTCGCATCGCACATTCCTGCCATATTACGTCATCCTTGGTGACACCATTTTAGTCCGTTCTGAGACATTTTGTTTTACTTTACCTGATAGTCAGTCCCAGCATTTCCAAAGGCATAACAGGAATTCTTCCCTTGTACGATCGTTTTAGAAGGCATGGTGATAATAAACTCAAAAGCTCTTCAAATGAAGATATGCTCATTCTAAAATAATCAAAAAAATTATCTTCTTCAGTTCTCAACGCATAGTACTTTTGAGTAAAATAGTTCCCATCAGAGTTCATAATTGTAATAAATGGATGAACCCAGAATCTTCTTTTTCTTTTAAATCTATTTAACAATAACAGCAGTGCAATAATCTTTTCGCGATCCATCTTACGCTTCCTAAAAACACGTCCCGTACGGCTGACTACACTTGAAGGCATGGTCGCCCTACCAAACGGTTTGCCGCACTAAATCGTATCGCAAAAATTCGCATCGCAAGTTCCTGCGATGCGAATTCGCATCGCATCGCATCGCAGTTTTGTGTGGGAGCCCTTTGTCGGAAATTGCATTATTTTTATAGACTATTATATATTTTTCGATAGACTTTATCGGTGGCCTTTAGGTGGTCTAAAGACCTTTGGCGTCGTCTAAACTGAAGGTTAAACATTAACTTACGGCATTTAGTAATTGGTACAAATAAATAGAAATTACTTAATTGGTTGATAACATTTATTTATGGGCGTTATTTGGTAACTAAAAAGTTTGGCTTTTTTATATCAAACTGAACATGCTGCTCAACTGAACAAGCAGCGCCCCGCGGTTTGACCCGCGTTGTGCCCGTTTCCGTGTAAATTTCGGGAATTTTTATACATATAAACCTTCCTCTTGAATCACTCTATCTATTTTAAAAAACCGCGTCAAAATCCGTTGCGTAGTTTTATAGATCTATGCATACATAGGGACAGACAGCAGAATACGACTTTGTTTTATACTATGTAGTGATTAGCATGCTATAATTAAATAGCATTAAATAGCTTATTGAGCATAGATCGAACAATTAAAAAACAAAACATGTGGCAAAGTTGTCATGTTATTCCTTTGTTCTTTTTTTCAAATATTTGTTTCTATGTAAAGCTCTGCTTACATGCTTTCTAATTATGTGATCGTTATTTAAATATTAAAGTTTAGTGTTGGGAAAAAAGTCTTCTGTGACCACGGTTCTTGTAAAGGGGCCGAAATGTCAGATAAAAATGAAAAATAAAAGCGAAGTGTATCTATAAACGTAGTATAAATTGGAAATTAATCACTAAACCTTTTTTCTATTAAGAAATATTTGTCATTTAAAAAATCAAGCACTTTAGTATAAAAACTCGTTAGAAAAAATAGGTTTAGTCGAAACCTCCTTGTTAAAGCTACAATATTTTTTTAATCTCTAACTCACACGAACTTGCGTTAAAAGCAAGGACTTTTTATAGTGATTATTGACATAGATAAGTTTTAAAGCCAGCCAATTCTCACGATTCTAAATTTTTTCAAAAATATGACACGTAACCACGCGACCATTTCAAGCGATGTGACTGCAAAATATTTATGTTTAAATATTACATAATCCAATCCAAAATAGCCGAGATCACATGCAAACCGTGAAACAACTAAATATTTACATAAAATTTTCCACAATTGAATGCAAATTACAAGAAACGTGTTATATTGTCAATAACTTTAATAAATATAAATAAATTATTATATACTGACGACCCACCCTCACTTTTCTTCGATTAACCAAGATTGTGGAAGGTTTCCATAGGAAATCTAGGATAAAAAAGCTTTAGACCATCCCCTTGAATTATTCTATCAATTGGTGAAAACTGCATCAAAATCTATTCATTAGTTTTTGATATTATCGCGGACACACAGATGCAACGGGAAGACGTGCTTACATACTTTTACACAGTAGGTAATACTACTATTATAAAGAGGTAAAGTTTCTAACTTTGCTTTTATGGGCTTATTTCAGAAACTACAAATCCAATTTGAATAATTCTTTTTATAATATATAGCCACATTCAACAGGAAGGTTATAGGCTATTTTTCATCCCGAAATTCCCACGGGAACGGGTACGATGCGAGTAATACCGCGGGGCGCTGCTTGCATGTATTAAACATTAGGTAATTAAAACACTATTACCTTCTATGTATTCTACGAGTATAATATAAAAATGAATCGCTGAATCTGTTGCTAAGCGCATAACTTCAGAACGACTGCACCAAATTGGATGACTATTTTTTAATGTGTTCCTTATTGTCAGGACAAGGTTTTTATATACGAGTAAAAAAAATTAGGAATAAAAATCTCAAAATTCCCACGGGAACGGGGGCGCTGCGGGTGAAACCGCGGGGCAAAGCTAGTATAATATAATGACTATATATAGACAATGACAATGAATATAGACAATGTTACCTATAGTCGGTGTAACCACTGTTGTCTTTACATTGAAGACAAACATTATTGATGATTTTGACAGAATAGTACGAACAAACGGAATTATGTCTCATGTTCAACCAATCAAGAAGCAGTATATTTTGTTATATTATTATCACTCTTGGCGCCTTCTGTCACGTCCGTTTTGTTAGACAGTCTGCAGGGCAGATTTTGATAGCATAATAAAAACAAAGTTAATTTTCTCATAGTTTTTGTTTTAAGATATAAGAGATAGAAAAGATATTGTCTTTGAAAGCTTTGACAGACAGTTTGGATAAGACAAGACGGTCCGGTCTATGGTCTTCTATGTCCATTCATTTGAACAGTATTTAATGTGAAGTGTGATCAGGTGTGTTGTTCGCGGGCTAAGTGCCCCGAGCTCGGCGAGTGACCACTATTAATGTCAAAAATAAAAGCAAATAATTTTACAATATTTCCTCTTTTCGTCGACATTATAAGATTTTCTATTCACTTTAATTATTTCATAATTTTGCTAGACTTTTGTTTTACGTGATAGATATTTTTTTATTTAAAACTAGCTGTGCCCCGCGGTTTCACCCGCAGCGCCCCCGTTCCCGTGGGAATTTTGAGATTTTTATTCCTTATTTTTCTTATATAAAAACCTTGTCCTGACAATAAGGAACACATTAAAAAAAGAATCATCCAATTTGGTGCAGTCGTTCTGAAGTTATGCGCTTAGCAACAGATTCAGCGATTCATTTTATATTATAAGATCTACCGTTTATTTCGCCAGCTCGCCACTTATTATCAAAACTCACAAAGTAACCTATTTTTTTAAAAATTGATTATTTTTTTGGAATTTAAACCTTTCTTTACTCTATACTCTACTCTACTCCTCATAGCTCTACCTTTTGGTAAAATCAATATTAGAGCTTAAGGAAAACTTTTAAAAAAATGTCCCTCTCATCTCATGACTAATTGGAGTTAAGAAATAGAAAAGTCACAAATACATAGTACTTATTTAATTCACGTCAAAAGTAATATCACCAAAAAGTTTTATTTTAAAATGGAATTCTTCGATTTCAACACTTCGATTAGCAAATGTTACCTGCCAATATGTAAACTTCTTACGCAAACAAAGGAGTTCTATTTATAAAATATTAAACACAAATATTACCTGTCCGAATGTATGTCGGCTCGCTCTCTCTCGGTTTCCAAAACAATCCCATTCATTGTACAAACACTTCACTGTAAACTTATTTTTAAATCACATATAAACACCAAAAATCAAAGGAATAATAACACACGAACTTCGCCACAAAACTTTCTGATTTCAAAAAACACACAAACGTCAAAATAAGAAAAAGTTTTTATTGCTGTTAAATTGTGTAAAAAGGTTGTATGCTTTTGGCGGGAAATGGAAATAAGTATTTTTCTTCTGTTTTTCTGTTTGTTTTTGGGTTTTCGTGTGAAAAATGAAAGGAAATAAAAAGAAATAAGCGTGTGGTTGTGTTAAGGCGCCATCGGACTCTGGTTTACGGCGCTCGAGCCCGCGGCGGAGTGGAGGTCGAACGGTCAATGAGTAATCACAACCGTTACTTCAGATAAGACGCTCGGATTGTTAAATTTATTACATTTTGAAATTACTTTTTTATTATATTTTTGTAATGTAAAAGTGTATTGTCGTCTAGCTAGTGCATACTGTTTTCTTATGTTTTAGAGAACACTATTCATATTGAATTGAAACTGCGTTTACGGACACTTTGTTTTTGTTTTTACATTTTTATCTGACGGTTCGCCTCCTTTACAGGAACCGTGGTCACAGAAATCTTCTATATCCTGAAATGTATCCGAACGAAACGTAGTTTAAATTCTAATGCATACCAAAAGAGTCTGGTCTAGCCTGGTCTCCGACATGGTCTAACGATTGACACAACCGGGACCGACAATTTTACGTGCCCTCCGAAGCACGGTAGCGCTCAGATAGAATACCACTATCGGCCACCCATTTAAGTAAGGGCCGAGCTGCACGTTGCTTAACAATCGCAAACTAACATTGATTAGTCAAACGACGCCACGAGCGATAAAATATGCTATTTAAAACTAAGCTACTGAAATCTATTTTAGTTTAATTAAAACTAAGCCTTAGGCATTGAAATCAACAGTGCCTACAGAGCATCAAGTCTACATTACTTTACTCTATGACAACCAGTTGCTCAGGTTTGGACGGAGGCGTATCACCATTCATGCTTTTGCTCAGTAATGGAAACACTCGGATGTAATGAAATATGACACAGAGATATTTCCTTAAAACAATTTTATAATAAAGTGAAGAATTTCTCTTTGAATCGCAGACTGGGAGCGCCTCGCTGTCCTACTTACGTTGTACTCGTTACCGCGAGAATTTCAGGATAAAATGTATCCCATGTGTTATTATGATGTATGGCCTATATTACTGTAAAGTTTCATCCAATTCCGTTCAGTTGTTTTTGTGTGAAAGAGTAACAAACAACCTCGGACATAAACTTTCCAAACCAACTTTCGGATTTATAATATTAGTAGGATACGACTTCATGAAGTTTATTTCTTGACTATACTTCTACGTGCCACATTAATGTACCAACTACTATTGCCCCGCAAGCTTACTCGTACAGTACCCGTTCCTGTGGAAATCACACAAACCTTCCTCTTGAATTACTCAGTATGTTGAAAACCTTAACAAAATAAGCTAAATAATTAAATTAAATATTTATTTTACTTAAACTTTGTTACGTATTAGTGAGTCGATACTATAGTGAGTAACATCGTTTGTGATTATTGTAAATTGTACTTCATTCCAAGTAAATAAAAAGTATTAGACTGTAATGTCCCACTGCTGGGCAAAGGCTTCTCGTCTCCCCTCATCTATCAGTACAGTGAGGAGGATGCCGTAGAGTCACCACGCGCGTCTGCGAGTGATCTCAAACCCGAGCCATGTTTAAAAAATAAGTATACATGTTTCTGCTCGGGGAATTAAGCCCGGAGCCTCGGTCTTGGCAGAGCTTTGTTCCTAATAAACTTTACATTATATATTTATTTTTTATACTGAAATTTCCTCAGACACAACGCAGGTAAACCCGCAGGGCGCCGCTAGCAACCAATATTCAGAATGGAATTTCAAATTAAACCTCTCAATTTCGAGAGGATCGCTAACTCGAACACAATCAAATTATCAATTCCTGAAATACCCGATAATATCATTAGTTTAAATTATATTTGCGGTTATATAAATAGTTAAACTGACCTGCGGTTGAACTCGTATGTACTAGTTTAGTATATTGTGGTTTGTATCGAAATTCTAGTTTCACTATATTAACTTATAGTACACTAGCAGCGCCCCGCGGGTTTGCCCGTGTTGTAACCGTTCTTGTGAGAATTTCGTGATGAAAAATAGCCTACAACCTTCCCGTTGAATGTGGCTATCAATTACAAAAGGAATTATTCAAATCAGATCAGTAGTTCTTGAGATAAACGCATTCTAACAAACAAATAAAAACAATCTCTTCGGTTTTATTATATTACTAGCAGCGACCCGCGGTACTAGAATTCCTGGACTTATTATACACTAGCAGCGCCCCGCGGTTTTACCCGCGTTGTACCCGTTCCCGTGGGAATTTCGGGAATTTTTATACATATAAACCTTCCTCTTGAATCACTCTACCTATTACGAAAAACCGCATCAAAATCCGTTGCGTAATTTTAAAGATTTAAGCATACAGACAAACAAGCAGACAAAAGTAGCGACTTTGTTTTAAGGCCGGTTTACACTTTGCGAAGTGTAAAGTGATAAGTGTTAAGCGTTAACTTAACGCGATAAGTGTCAAGTGTTAAGTAGTCTTTTCCATCCCCGTTTACACAGTGTTTAGGAAGAAGCTCAAAGTAGTGGTACTGTCCGTTGTGCATAATCTCTAGAAATGGAAGATGAACAGCGCTTAATATTGAGACAAATAATAAAAGAGATTGTATCTGTTGTGGTATCTGATATAGAAAATGAACTCAATTTTGAAATCAATAGGCCTAAAAGATTATGGCAAAGAAAATGGATCACCAGACGTTCTGACACTTTACATTGTATAGACATTCATACTTTATGTACTCTTGTATGAATTTTAAAGTATGTTGTTCCGTCCACTTCATTTTCGCTTTGAATTTGACACTGCGCACTTAACACACACGTGTTTACACACTGATTAGTACAGGCGAGCTGCGAGAGAGGGGAGTGAAACAGTACAAGGGGGGAGGTCACTTAACAGCAAAAATAGACCTTGATTCTATTCACTCGCACTAATCAATAAGCACTAATCGCACTTTACACTTAACACTAATCACTTCACGCTTCCGTTCACACCTTGATTACTAAACACCTGCACTAATCACCTGCAGTGTTAACTTAACAAAGTGTAAACCGGCCATTATACTATGTAGTGATATAAACCTTCATCTTGCATCACTCTATCCATTAAAAAAACCACATCAAAATCCGTTGCGTAGTTTTAAAGATCTAAGCATACATAGATATAGACAGACAGCGGAATATAGAAAGCGACTTTGTTTTATACTATGTAGTGAAGATAGATAGATTCTATTAAAATGTTTTTTTTTTATCGTAGAATGCAAACAAAATGGCCGATTTTAAAACCAAAAACAGTAACTTCGATAGTCTTTAAAGACTTACGCGATTTGAACACATAGTGAATGTACTCACACGGGTTTTTTTCGCATTAGAAACTCCTTTGCAGGCACTGACACTGTTTAGTTTGTGTCTAACAACTAAGTGTGAATTAGTCCGCACATATATATATTAGCATACTCATAATATTATAGTTTATAGTACATACATTGTGTATTTACGTAATATATGGACATTCATCAATGTCTGTGGTCGACCAGTTACGTGGAATCAATTTATTTTGACTGCGCTTGTATTGACGGATTGTGCAGTGAAAACATGCATCAAATCCTAACTACTCGTAATATTATAAATGCGAAAGTAACTCTGTCTGTCTGTTACGCTTTCACGCCAAAACTACTGAACCGATTTGAATAAAATTTGGTACACAGTTAGTCTAGAGCCTGAGAAAGGATATAGAATACTTTTTATCGTGAAATTCCTGCGGGAACGGGTACAACGGGGGTGAAACCGAGGCGCTGCTAGTTCCTTCTAAGTTGGAGTTTTAGGGAACAATTTGACTTTTGGTTCTACGTTATTTTTCAAATTATACTGTGATCGTAGTGATTGTACCGCTCGTGACGTAGTTTGACTAAGCGATGTTAGCTGATTGCGATTGTTAAGCAACGTGCAGCTCGGCCCCTACTTGGATGGGTGGCCGGTAGTGGCATTTCTATCTAGAGCTAGCGTGCTTCGGAGGGCACGTTAAGCAGTCGGTCCCGGTTGTTTCAATCGTCAGACCATGTCGGAGGCCTTTAGACGGTCTAAAAACTCCAACACCAGGGTTGGCCACTTACGTACTCGAAATGAATAAATGATTGTTGGGTTTAGGCCCATCTCGTAGCCAGATTTGGTAGCTAGCTTCCAAATGGGAGAAATAATCCCGATTCGAAGCTGGCTACGAAATAGGAATTCGAAAGTCAAAGATTTAGGATTTTAACTAGTAAAAAAAAAAATAACCCTAACCTACCGAATAGATCGTTCCCATTTAGTAGCTAGCTACAAGATGGGAAAACACTTTTCTCATTTCGTAGCTAGCTTCCAAATCTGGCTACGAGATGGGCCTAACCTGATTGTGGTGATGCCGCGTAATCCTCCTCACTGTACTGATATTTTCAGTGAATTGAGAGGCCTTTGCCCTGCAGTGGGACATAACACGCTATTTGTTTTTATATGTAACGATCCGATCAAGCCAAACTCTTTATCAGATCGGGCTCCCCATGTATGGAATACTTTATTGAAGACTAGCAGCGCCCCGCGGTTTTACCCGCGTTGTGCCCGTTCCTGTAGGAAATCCGGGATAAAATGTAGCCTATAGCCTTCCTCGATAAATAGACTATCTAACAGTGAAAGAATTATTCAAATCGGTTCAGTAGTTTCTGAGATTAGCGCGTTTAAACAAACAAACAAAACAAACTCTTCAGCTTTATAATATTAGTATAGATATGATCAGGGACATTTTGACACGCAGACAAAATTCCGCCGACTAAAGTCCCCTAATAAGGCTGCCTGGGAACGTGAGCGACACTACGATAACAACCCTCGTCGGTGAAACTTTGGTTTCACAGTTTTACAGCACATTTCGCAACTTTTGTTCCGAGTGCAAAAGTTGCCGAGTTTGTGAGGGTTCCGTATAATGATCGATATTCATTAATATACGAAAAACTTAACAAGAATTTTTATTTTTGAGTGACGTCAAATACTTCTTTAGTAGAGATTTAATGAGTGATTTTGACTTGTCATGAAAAATTACTTCAATTAGTTATCCTACTTCCTACTTTTATTTTATATAGCAGCGCCCCGCGGTTTTACCCGCGTTGTGCCCGTTCCCGTGGGAATTTCGGGATAAAATGTAGCCTATAGCCTTCCTCGATAAATAGACTATCTAACAGTGAAAGAATTATTCAAATCGGTTCAGTAGTTTCTGAGATTAGCGCGTTTGAACAAACAAACAAACAAACAAACAAAACAAACTCTTCAGCTTTATAATATTAGTATAGATATTAGTATATTAGTATAGACTAGCAGCGCCCCGCGGTTTACCCGCGTTGTGTCCGTTCCCTTAGGAATTTCGGGAATTTTTATACATATAAACCTTCCTCTTCAATCACTCTATCTATAAAAAAACCGCATCAAAATCCGTTGCGTACTTTTATAGATCTAAGCATACGTAGGGACAGACAGACAGCGGAAAGCGACTTTGTTTAATACTATGTAGTGAAATGCGAAAGTTTGTGAGGATGGATGTATGTATGTTTGTTACTCTTTCCCGAAAAAACTACTTAACGGATTTGGATTAAACTTTACAGTAATAAAGGTTATACTCGTACATCAACATGACGCGTGGGATACATTTTTATCGCGGAATTCCCGCGGGTTGGGTACAACTCGGGTACCGCGAAGATTCTATGTGTTGGTAAAGTCCGCTTGCAAATCCGTTAAGTGCTTTTTGAGTTATCGAATAGACAGACAAAGGTGATGAAGGACTTTCATCATATATCTACACCTCTACACTAATATTATAAAGAGGAAAACTTTGTTTGTTTGTAATGAATAGGCTCAAAAACTACTGGACCGTTTTTGAAAATTCTTTCACCATTTGAAAGCTACATTATCCACGAGTAACATAAGCTATTTTTCATCCCGAAATTCCCACAGGAATGGACACAACGCGGGTAAAACCGCAAGGCGCTGCTAGTCACTACATAGTATAAAATAAAGTCGTCTCTTTTTCGTGTCTGTCACACTGTTTGTCTGTCTGTATGCTTAAATCTTTAAAATTACGCAACGGATTTTGATGCGGTTTTTTGTAATAGGTAGAGTGATTCAAGAGGAAGGTTTTTATGTAAAAAAAATCCCGAAATTCCCACGGGAACGGACACAACGCGGGTAAAACCGCGGGGCGACTTTGAAGAGTTTGTTTGAACGCGTTTATCTCAGAAACTACCGATCCGATTCGAATAACTCATTTTGTAACGGATAGCCATATTCAACGGGAAGAATAAAGGCTATGTTTAATCCCGAAATTCCTACGGGAACGGGCACAATGCGGGTAAAACCGCGAGGCGATGCTAGTTTATAATAATTGTAAGCTTGTCTTTAGATAAACTGGATCGTGATTCGCTCATTAGTACGTGATTCGTGAAACACGATGTTTATTCAACTTATACATATTTATATTTTTGATAATGCATATACCGTGACGTGAGATACTTAATGCTAAGACATTCTCTATTAATCTTTGCTTCGATTAGATTTTAATGAGAACTACCACCTCTTTTTAAATCGGTTAGAAACAGGTTTAATCTGTAAGCATACGAATGTGATAAAGTGCTTTAAAATTTCCCTATCCGCGCCCCGCGGTGTTACCCGTGTTTGACCCGTTCCCGCGGGAATTTCGGTATAAAATGTATCGCATGTGTTATTCTGATATATGACCTATATTACTGTAAAGTTTCATCCAAATCCGTCAAGAAGTTTTTTCGTGAAAGAGTAACAAACACAGCCTCACAAACTCAAAAACAAAAAATAATAATTCTTAGTACGGCAGAAAGTCGATTAAACCCTGGTAACCAACCCTAGTGTCGGAGATTTTAGACCACCTAAAGACCTCCGACATGGTCTAACGATTGCAACTACCGGGACCGACAATTTTAATAAAATACTAACAAAGTATTCATATTACATAATCTTATATATAAAATTCTCGTGTCACAGTGTTCGTTCGCGTACTCCTCCGAAACGGCTTGACCGATTCTCATGAAATTTTGTGAGCATATTGAGTAGGTCTGAGAATCGGCCAACATCTATTTTTCATCCCGAAATTCCCGCGGGAACGGGTACAACGCGGGTGAAACCGCAGGGCGCAGCTAGTGAAATATAAAATTATATGCTTAGCACATAAATACAACAGTACATAAATATCTTGTCACATAAATAAATTATACATTCATATAACTACGTATTACATGTCCAAGAAAAACGTTTACGACTTACAACTTTGTCACATTAATGTCGTTTCATTTTACGAGTACTACCAATCATCGTTAGAGCGTTTCCACATTATCCGATCCGATATCGGTGTCGGACGCCGATCCGATATCGGGGTAAGTCAAATGTATGAAATATGTTCCGATATCGGGCCGGACAATATGAAAGACAGGTACTTATTTCATACATTTTACGTAACCCCGATATCGGATCGGCGTCCGACACCGATATCGGATCGGATAATGTGAAAACGCTCTTAATCTTCAATGTACATATGTTTATTATGACAAAGTTCGACAGTGAAAGAGGTTGCATATTACGTGATCATATGTAGAATTTGAATAATAAATTATTTGTACCTGCTAGCGTTTTTCTAGCGAATTTAACGCTTGGGTTTTGAGTTAGACAATTAAGTAAAAAATCTCGTCTAATTAATTTTGTTGAGTAAAAAGTTAAGGAAAATAACAATAGGTATAGTATTTATAAACATTAAGCCTATGTTTTTTGGTCAAATTAATGTCACGGAAAGATCACCAGAGTAGGTATATTTATCAAAGATTTTTTTCTAAATTTTATCCTACTAGCAACGCAGTTTTACCCGCATTTTCCCGTTCCCGTGGGAATTTCGGGATGAAAAGTAGCCTATAACCATTCCGTTGAATGTGGCTATCCGTTACAAAAATAATTATTCAAATAGGACTGGCATTTCCTGACATTAGCGCGTTCAGACAAACAAAAAATTCAACTCTTCACCTTTATTTATTTTTATTATTTCATTTATTTTATCGTTACATCAGTGGCGTCTACACATTAACATTATTAAATAATAATATATATCACATCTGTATGTGATCACTAGTAGAAATTATATTACAACTTACGGCACCTTACGGTCTTACCTGCGTTGTACCCCTTCCCACGGGAATTTCGGGATAAAATGTATCCCTGTTGTTATTCTATGGTTTTTGCATGAAATATACATACTTGCCTGTTAAAACATACATACATACGGCGTGACAAACACTTGCCCATTTATAATACATATTAGTGAGATTACTGCAAGGCATCACGCATTCTATAAAATACCTAGAATGATATCGAGCATGAACTTTATTTCACTAAAGAACAAATTCCAAAGAAGAAGCGAAGCGTTCTTCTTACAGTGTTAAAAGAAAGTCACAGGTAAGTAACTGCTGCAATCAGAGACGCCCAGAGATTGACGTAATTTTTAGGGTTCCGGACCCAAAGGGTAAAAACGGGACCCTATTACTGAGATTTCGCTGTCCGTTCGTCCGTCCGTCCGTCACCAGGCTGTATCTGAAGAACGGTGATATCTAGACTGTTGAAATTTTCACAGATGATGTATTTCTATTGCCGCTACAACAACAAATACTAAAAATAAAATAAAACAAATATTCAAGGGGGGCTCCCATACAACAAACGTGATTTTTTGCTGTTTTTTTAAATACATTACATGTAAAAATTCCTTATTTAATCTCTACTAGGAAGCATTTCACGTATGGGCGTATTTCAATGAGAACTATGCTATGTCTCATAGTGACTAGCGGATATCAAATAAGAATACCATTAATTAGTAGTAGTAAAACAAAAGCAGACAATTCTTTTACGGAAACTATTAAACACATTTAATTTTTACATACGTTTCTCAAATGTTCCACACACACTTTGCATGCCATTTCTGATTTCATACAATTTCTTTGATAGCTTCATGCAAATTCCTTACACATACCAACACATACAAATCTCACCCACATGATAAATGCATCGCACGAACTCCGACAATGTGTTTACGAAGATGTTCACGTAAAAATAACACAAACACGCATGTATATGTCACTATATTACAACGTAATTTTAATAACTAGCAGTGTCCCGCGGTTTAACCGGCATTGTGCCCGTTCCCGTAGGAATTTCGGGATAAAAGTAGTCTATAACCTTCCTTTTGAATGTGTCTATCCATTACAAAAATATTAATTCAAATCGGATAGTTTCTGAGTTAGACGCGTGCAAACAAACAAATATCAAAATCTTCAGCTTTATTATATTACGAGTAGATGTCGGAATATGTATGCGCCCCGCGGTGTTACCCGCGTTGTACCCGTTCCCGCAGGGATTTTGGGGATAAAATGTATCCCATATGTTATTCTGATGTATAACCTATATTACTGTAAAGTTTCATCCAAATCCGTTCAGTAGTCTAACGTAAAATAGCTCTAGTATGTAGTTAATACGCTTAAAATAAATCCAGCTCAATTTAGGTGTAGTTACGTGGCTAAATAAACAGGCTGTATTTGACTAGATTAATTAATTAGATACTGGGTTCTGGATGTGTTCGGGCTAATATACAAACATTAGAGAATACACTAGCATCTAAAACGTAGTATTAACTGGCAAGTTACTTGATGATATGTGCAAGTAACTTGCATGCTAATTAAACCTAAGACTCGATCTTTCATTTTCTTACGTGTGTTTAGACTGATATTTCGTTTTATTGTTCACTAGTGCGTGATCGTAAGCTGAAGGAAACCGCCTTCATACTACTATTAACATAATTAATAACAGCCTCCGTGGTCTTGTAACAGCCTCCGTGGCTCACGATCCGGAGGTTCCGGGTTCGATTTCCGGTGGGGATATCTCACAAAAATCTCTTTGTGAGACTGTACCCAGTTTGGTTAGGGCATTACAGGCTGAATCACCAGATTGCCCGAAAAGTAAGATGATTCCGTGCTTCGGAGGGCACGTTAAGCCGTCGGTCCCGGTTACTTGCTACGGATAGTAGTCGTTACATGAGCCATGTCAGAGGCCTTTGGCGGCTCAATAACTCTGACACCAGGATTGGTCAGGTTGACCATCCACTCGATGAAGAAGAAGACTACTATTAAAATACATAGGAACTAGCTGTTGGTGCCGCGCGGTGGTTCCGCCCGCGATTCAATAGAGGTCGCTAGTGTGAAAATTTTGTATCGCGCTTACGATATTTTCTCACATATAGTGGAGTCGGGACCATACATTTTGTTAGGATCAAAATATTCCTCTACACATATAATTAGTATATCAAATAGATAAATTTTAGTGGTCATGCCACATTATCTTACACTATGGGTAGGGTAGTTAAGGGTAGTGTCATACCTGGGAATGTCACCAAGTCGCGGGGCTCGGGAGCGACGCGCGGAGCCCACGCGGAGCACCCCCACCTGTGGGCAAACGAGGAGTTCGTAATTAGAAGGTGTAGCAGTAAAGGAACGAGCCGGTCTAAAGATAATGTCAATATTAATACTATTTTACAAATAAATACTTATTTTATGAAGGTTTTTGTTCTTTGCCCAGCAAAATGTATGGGCGGTACCTCACTAAATTCTGGATAAATAACGTAAGCACAATTTACGACAATTTCACCATAGCGTCATCTATTGGATCGCGGGTGGAAGGAACCACTGCACGGGAAAGCTAGTCTATACTAATATAATAAGGCTAAGGCCCAGAACACACGGTGAAACGCAACTGCAACGAAACTGCAACTTCCAGTTACTTTTGAGTTGCATCTAAGTTTCTGCCATAGATTCCGTAGAGAGACCACACATGACGCGACCAGTCTGAAACCGGTTTGAAACGCGTTGCAAATCAGTCGCATTGAAACCGTCGTGCAGGAAACTCGCGTTGCGTTTCATTCATCGAGTTTGGCTTCACGTCTGTTCTCAAAGAAAACCGAAATGATTGTGGTTGCAGCGTGTGTGGAAAATGGTTGAAACTGGTTTCAAATCAATAATTTCAAAAGGGTTTCGTTGCAGTTTCGTTTCACCGTGTGTTCTGGCCCTAAAGATTAATTTTTTTGAACATGCTAATCTCAGGAACTACCCTTCCGATTTCAATAATATCATCCTACTTCAGTACATAGTCACTACATAAAGGGTCTTTCAACAAGGACGGGTCGATGTTAAAATTGAATAAAACAAGATGTGTGCAAGATATTAACGAAATTTATGTTTTATTTGAAAGGCCCATTTATGCCATTACGGATGGAATATGACATCGTTCAAATATCCGCCGCGGCTTCGTATGGTGGCACGAATCCGAGAGGTCCAATTTTTAATGACTCTTCTGCATAGATCCGGCTGAATCTGAGCGATTGCCTGCGTTTGTAATAGGTAGAGTGATTCAAGAGGAAGGTTTTTATGTTAAAAAAAATTCCCGATATTCCCACGGGAACGGGCACAACGCGGGTAAAACCGCGGGGCGCTGCTAGTATAAAATAAAGTCGTCTCTGTTTCGTGTCTGTAAATGCGAAAGTTTGTGAGGTTGGATGTATGTCTGTATGTTTGTTACTCATTCACGCAAAAACTACTGAACGTATTTGGATGAAACTGTACAGTAACATAGGTTATACATTAGAATAACATATGGGATACATTTTATCCCGAAATTCCCGCGGGAACGGGTACAACGCAGGTGAAACCGTGGGGCGCGGATTATTTTTACATAGCCACGTTCAAAGGAAAGGTCATATAGCAATTTTATCCCGAATTTCCCACGGGAGCTACCAAAAGCGGGTAAAACCGCGGGGCACGGTGAGTAAGTAATATAATCAAAGTAGATAAGTAAGTTAGAGCCTCAACAAGTTATTGTTTCATGTCGGCGTCTAGAGAACTTTTCCCAATTCTCACCCTTTCGGATTCACCCTACTATACACCGTGCTACTGAAGCTGACATGTTCTTACTTAAGACGTAACTAGCAATGCCTTGGTATTCACCTACGTTATACCCGTTCCTGCAGGAATTTTAGGATGAAAAGTAGTAGCCTTTAAGTTTCCTCTATCAAAATACAAGAATATATTTTCAAATGCATGTTGTGGTTCCTATAGAAAGTGCTCATTTATTAATCTCATTTATTAATTTAGTCGTAAGATTTATTTGTTAGTTGAGGTAGTTGAGGTATCTTTCACTGGTAATATAATAATTCCTGGTAGAGTACAGTAAATTGAAAGGTTCGGTGCTTTTTTTAGTGCTCTTTATTTACATGTTCATGCTCTTTGTATAATAGTTTCTTTCAATAACTCTGACACCAGGATTGGTCAGGTTGACCATAAACTCGATAAAGAAGAAGAAACTATTCGTTTCTTCCATAAGCACAACTTTATGACCCTCACTTTTCACAGTTGCCAGTCACTTCTGCGCTACCTTCATTCAATCAGACTACAGCTCTTCACCCCACATCTGCGGGGGTGTGTAATGAGGTAATTTCATCCCTTATCACCACTAGTCGGTTACGAATCCAATTCAGCTGCTAAACACTTTGTCTGATTAAACGTTTGGCGTTTATTAAAAGTGTTGTGATGTTATAAATGTTATTTATTTATTTAACTAGCAGCGCCCCGCGGTTTTACCCGGGTTGAACCCGTTCCCTTGGGAATTTCGGGATGAAAAATAGCCTATAGCCTTCCGTTGAATGTAGCTATCCATTACAGAAACCCTTATACCCTTATTTTACAAATGTTTTATTGCCAAGCTAAAGAAATTTCATATTAAGTTTTAACCCCAATTTTATCACATTAGGGGTAGTTTTTTCAAAATCTACTAAATACGTATATCTCTTTTCTAAAAGTCTAAATCTAAAATTTCACGTGTCTAAATTATAAACCGTAGAAGTTTCTTTACACACAACAAACAAACTTTTGGACCCCTATTGTATCCCTATAGAGATAGAATTTTCAAAATACCTTTCTTAGTGTGCACTTACGTCACTTGAAGAACCTTCCTGTCAAATTGCATGTTTCTAGGTGTAGCGGTTGAGGCTGTGCGATGATTATCAGTCAGTCAGTCAGTCAGTCAGGACTTTGAATTTTATATATATAGATAGATGACACATCAACAGTGTTGCTCATTTTACACATAAATCTAGAGTTACAGAGTACATTACTGATATGAACACCAATAAGAGACGTGTACAGCATTCATTTACAAGTAAACACAGTTTGAGTTCGCTTAGGTCAGTGACCAACACTGGTGTCGGAGTTTGAAGACCGCCTAAACTGCCGACATGGTCTGACAATTGTAACAACAGGGACCGGCTACTTATCGTGCTCTACGTGCACGGTATCGCTCAGATAGAAATGCTACTATCGGCCACCCATCCAAGTAGGGGTCGAGCTGCACGTTGCTTAACAATCGCAATGAACTAAAATCGCTTAGTCAAACTACGTGAGTTGGCGACTTGGTTGACACCAGTTATAGGCCGTGAGACAGTACTTACATCTACATTGGCCACTAATCTTATACAGCCTCCGTGGTCTTGTGGTTTGAGCGCACGGCTCACGACCCGGAGGTACAAAAATCTCTTTGTGAGACTTTCCTCATTTTGGTTAGGGCATTGCAGGCTGAATCACCAGATTGCTCGAAAAGTAAGACGATTCCGTGCTTCGGAGGCCACGTTAAGCCGTCGGTCCCGGTTACTTTCTACGGATAGTAGTCGTTACTTGAGCCATGTCAGAGGCCTTTGGCGGCTCAATAACTCTGACACCAGGATTGGTCAGGTTGGCCATCCACTCGATGAAGAAGAAGAAGACTAATCTTATGCAACACACGAACAGCACTCAAGCCGGGTTACTTCAGTTAAAGCTCACGCACTAGTAAACGTTAAAAACAAAATGTCAATCCCAACAGACGTATTAAATTTAAAAAGCCTGGCTTTCTACTGGCTCGAATAACTTTAACAGATTGTCAGATAACAGTGCTAAAATTGAGAACTTTTTAACGAACGTATGTTTTAACGATAGCCAACTGTTTTAAAGAACCCGTTCTTATAGTTTTAGGTAGTACAACACTAGTACCTTACGAGCGAGACTATATATTAGTCTTGCTCGTCAGGTAGATACTAGTGTTGTACTATCGACACAACACACCGTGGGAACGCATCGCCACTCAACACTCGGCCCGGTGAGTTGGAGAACTAGTGATGGGACAAGGAAATGATAACTAAAAACTTTTGTATGCATTTTATGCCTCGTTTGCAAAGCTCGAGATATATCAGTATGTGGAAAAAATATCAGTGAAAGCAGCTTTTATGCATGTTGGTATAATAATTGACCGCACTCAGAGACCATTAAATCAACTATTAGCTAATTGACGTAATTTTGCCATACATTACGACGTGTCAAAATCACTCATTATATCTCTATTAGTTTGACAACAATGGTCAAAAATGTTATTAAGTTCGGCATTAAATTGCTTTTAACAAACTAGCTGTGCCCAGCGGTGTCACCCGCATTTAATCCGTCACACCTTCCCTGGATCACCACAAACATTTCAAAACCGAATCAGTTAAATCGGCAAAAAAATTGTCAAAATAAATATTTTGTATATATACTAGCTGGGCCCGCGGTTTCACCCGCAGCAGACCCGTGCCCGTGAGTATGTACCCTTTCATTACTTATTATCCTATTCCTGACCAAGATAAATAAAATAGAAAAAGATTCATTAAAATCGGTCCAGCCGTTCACGAGTGATAAATGGCGTAGCTTAATACGACTTTCTTTTATATATATCGATACACTTACATAGATAGATAGCTAGATAAATAGATATAAATAGATACATAGATTATCGATAAACAATTCAACCCAATCCACCCCATCCCTACGGCACAATATATCATGTAAGAACAAAGGGTAGTGCACACAAAGGGAGCGCCGACACCCTCAAATTAGTTATATTGAATTGCTAGTATGTATGTTTCTTTAGGCCGGGACATATGGGGACCGAGCTTATGTTTTAAACTATAGGTATAGTGACAACTATAGCCCGCGTTGTACCCGCGTTGTACCCTTGGAATTTCAGCATGAAAATATAAAAACTAGCAGAGCCCCCGCAATTTTACCCGCGTTTTGCCCGTTCCCGTGGGGATCTTGAGATGAAAACTAGCCTATAACCTTCCCGTTGAATGTGGCTATTCATTACAAAAAGAATTATTCCAATTGGATTGGTAGTTTCTGAGATAAGACTTTACAAACAAACAACGGTAGATTTTTTTCAAAATGAATGTATCTCTAATGAAACAAAAAATATGAATCAAGTGATAAAATATATCTTTTTTCGTCTGGGGTTGGAAATAAACGCCCTTCTATGTTATATTAAACACAGGTCACAATTTGCTATTTCAGTCGCTGTCTGGGTAAATATGGATTCATGTTATGAAGAGTCGCTTTTGTCTTTGGGACTGCCCCTATAAGTACACAAAAGGCAATCGCTGAGCTTCATAATCATTATGAGTAAACAAAAATGTAAAAATACTAGCCGCGCCCCGCGGTGTACCCGTTCCCGCGGGAATTTCGGGATAAAATTTATCCCATTTGGAAATTAAAATATATGTTATCCTTCGAGCTGACTTTATACAGCATCCCGCGGTTTCACCCGCGTTCCTATGGGAATTTCAGGATGTAAAATAGCCTAGAACCTTCCCGTTGAATGTGGCTATCTATTACAAAAGTAATTATGTAATGCATCGATTGAGCTCCTATTTCCACTCCGCTTAATGAAATCTCTCCCTTATTCAGTGCGTCAATTTCCAAAAACAATCCTAATAAGTTTTCATGTAAAACATAAACAAACAAACATATTCACAAACCTTCTTATCTTCTACTATATAAAAATAAGTCGGGTTTTCCTCCCTGACGCTATAACTCCAGAACGCACGAACCGATTTCCACTGTTTTGCATTCGTTGGAAAGGTCTCGGGCTCCGTGAGGTTTATAGGGAATAAAAATCTCAAAATTCCCACGGGAACGGGGGCGCTATGGGTGAAACCGCGGGGCACAGCTAGTTTGTACTAAAAGACTGATACAATTTCATGCGATGTCGGTTGTTGATTCAGCGGAAAAAGCGTTGAAAGCGGCTGTCTCCGCAGACAGATTAATCTCTAATTGGTAAACAGCGGAGAGAAACTATATGTCTTTATCTGCTAAAAAAGCGAAGAGTATCTGTAAACTTAGTTCAATTCAAAAACATTCTAGTTCTTTTAAAAACTAAAGTAAAAAAGTAATCTAAAACAAAGATTACTTTCGATTCAAAAGCTATCAACAATCAATCTTATCGATCGAGACAAAGCCCAGCGATCAATCAATATTTTCAGCACCGTCTCAACGTACAAGTTTAATGTAAATGTCCGAGCGGCCGGGCGCGACCTTGCCTTCAGTTCCGGGTCCGAAAGCCCGCCCAGCCCGCCCCGCCCGCCCTAAATATAGCTCTCTAATCGACAGTACTATCACTGTGTTTATTTACTTACTTTCTTACTACGTTTAACAAATGGTCGATAGCTAAGCTTGGTTTTGAGATTCCGAAATATTTTTCGAATTGAGAACCTTCTCATGTCCTCAAGTCAAAGACAATTTCTCTTCTATATTTTGTATCATAAATAAAAAGAGAGCTGTTGGAGACGAGAAATATGAAGACGAGATTGTCTATGAAATAGCGCACACCAGAGACAAGACGCCTAACAGACTTTGCCATCTCTTAAATTAAATTAATTAAATTCAATCTTCTTTTAGTGGCTTTTGTTAACTTGTAGCAATTCCGACAATGTCAAGAACCCGTGAGACATAAACAGTATTGAAAACCCGCTGGTTTTGTTTTGTTGTTAGATAGACAAGACTACGTCTAACAGTCTAATGACTGTCTGCAGTCTGAGAAGATTCTTTCCGTCTTTGAAATGTAAATCATGATGATACTTGTACAATATCAAGTTACAACTCAAGTTGAAAGTCGAAACATGAAAGTTACTCCTGAAACAAGAAAGGAGGAAGTAGAAAATGTAATAAGACTAATTTGGGGGAGTTTTGAGTTATTAGGGTTGGCGGGAAGCCAGGGTCTGGCTCCGGGGGTTGTGGCTGGAAAGGTCGGATTTTCAGTTTCTAAGTTTTTGATAATTTTAGGTCTTGAATAAGCATGGTTACTTACAAATGATTTATGTTAAGTCTTTTTAACTTTCGCCTTTTAAACACATACTACGAACATTTAATACAGGGCTTTAGGGTGTGTTTTTTTTGAAGCGGCGTGGAGCTGTGTAATTGAGCTCCCAATAAATTGATGCTTTTTGTCTCTCCTCTGCTGTTTACACCACAATTCAAAAGGAAACGTGTAAAACGACAGCGCTAGTCTTTACATATTACCCGAAATGTGGGCGAAGTGAACCAACAATGATATGTGTGTATTGTGAGTATCGATATTAGGGCGGCCGCACACGGACTGTCGACCAGTCGTGTCGAGCAGTTTGTTGCTCATTCATTCATTTCCTGTAGGTCAGTGGCCAACCGAGGAGTGGAAGTTTTTTGACCGCCTTAAAGCCTCTGACATGGTCTAACGATTGAGCGCTACCGTGCTTGGAGGGCACGTCAAGCATTCGGCCCCGGTGGTCGCAATCGTCAGACCATGACAAAGGCGGTAAAAACTCCGACACCAGGGCCACTAACCAACTCGAATATACGTATTTAATTACCGAAAAACGAACCTTAAGCGACATAAGCTAACGTGCCGTATGCGCTGATCTTAAAAGGCTAATATCTGCCCAGGCTTGTTTGATCATCCCACAGGTTAATATAATGGGGGCGATAAATTCACGGCCGACCCAATTTGAGGCGACAGTATCGACTGATACGGATTCTATTCGATATTATACGCCGAAAAGAAAATAAAGGTTTCTAGTTTTTATATAATAAAGGTTTTTAGTTTCTAGTTTTTTAGCTGAATTTTGATTTAGGAAATGTTTGTTTGTGATATTTGACAAGCCCGTTGACACAGTGACATGGGAAAGCGCTTACTGTGTCGGGGGTTGCGGGTTCGATTCAATAGTGTTAAGAATATGTGCAGACATAGTTGTTGGCGACGTCTGGGTGTCAATTATATATTCATATAAAGTATTTGTGTGTTATATTATAGTATAGGTTAGTTAGATGCCATAATAAAATACATTCCATTGTAAAAGCTTAGTTTGGGTCTAATTTACCGTGTGTGAAAAAAGATGGGTGGTTTGCAATAATTGTGCCGCAGTTTTAGTCAAATAGGATTGAAAGTATACACATTTTGTATCCGATGATGCGGTGTGTAGAAATTACAGTTTTCATACAAAGAATATTTTTCTTCGTCTACTAGCTGAGATAATTGAAATGCTGTTATGTCCCACTGAACGACACACATCGCTCAAGTCTTTCACCTATCTATAATATAAAAATGAATCGCTGAATCTGTTGGTATGCGCTTACCAACTTCAGAACGACTGCACCAAATTGCATGATTCTTTTTTTAATGTGTTCCTTATTGTCAGGACAAGGTTTTATATAAGAAAAATAAGGAATAAAAATCTCAAAATTCCCACGGGAACGGGGGCGCTGCGGGTGAAACCGCGGGGCACAGCTAGTAGTCTATAAAAATGACATCATCTATACATCAACTATACTTCACCAAACTGTGTATTAATTATACTATACATCAACTACTCATCAACTGTATGTACATCAACTATACTTCACCTATATATCAACTGTACATCAACTATACTTCAACTAAACATCAACTACACTAGCCCGTAGTAAGAGTCTTACCCGAAGCCGTTTAAACCGTACAACATTATTAGAAATTCATTTGTAATTTCAAGTTCGTTAGCGCGCAACAAACTGTTTCACGAGTAAATTAATTTCAATTCAAAAACCTCCCCCGACCTTTGATAAGGATCTATTATTTACTACCCCTACTACCGGTTTCTCTCGTAATCTTCGGTATTCGAAACAGTATAATCACTACATAGTATAAAATAAAGTCGTCTCTTTTTCGTGTCTGTCACACTGTTTGTCTGTCTGTATGCTTAAATCTTTAAAATTACGCAACGGATTTTGATGCGGTTTTTTGTAATAGGTAGAGTGATTCAAGAGGAAGGTTTTTATGTAAAAAAATTGCCGTAATTCCCACGGGAACGGGCACAACGCGGGTAAAACCGCGGGGCGCTGCTAGTTATCTATATCCCTTTTTGTTTGAATTAGGTTTACTTGCAAATCCTTCTATTCATTCATTAAAGTGCGTTAATGATTGCGCTTCAATACTTGTGAATTTGATCTATAGGTGGCAACGTTGCTCAACTATATCGGTCTGAATAACAGTGTGGTTAGTACCTATACCACAGATTACTAAATAGTACTACGTCCTATACATCAACTATATTAGCCTAAGTAAAGCAATCTAAGTAACTGTACAGCTGAACTAAGTTCCCCCTGCGGTTACCCACTGTGCAGTGCTCAGCACCTCAAAGTTTAGGCAATAACTTAGCACTCACTTGTCAAAATACAACTTAACAATATCAAACTTGATCCACAGTTTGAAGACAATTCGTTGTTGTATCAGAATCCAATTTAATACTATTACGAAATGTTATCATCGCTGAACTGATATCTTCAGTGAGATGAATGGCTTTCGCTCAGGAGTGGGATATAACAGACTTATACTTATTTTTACATTTACCTAAAGTATAAAAGCCACCTCACTGTACTGATATCTTCAGTGAGACGAGAGGCCTTTGCCCAGCAGTGGGACATAACAGGCTAGTACTTTTATTTACTAAATATTCTAATAACGACAACTTTGTAATCCGTATTCCAAAAAAACCCAACCCAAAACATTATCTGTGCATTCTGATAATTTGAGAAATTCAAATAAAAAATCCCTTATCTTATTTTTAATTAATATGCCGAACACACAGGCATAATATAAATTCAATAAATATTTTATAACATGTAGTGAAAATCTTTCAAGCAATATTCGCTTCAACAAGTACATAACCAAAGTCACGGGTTACATCTCCATCTCGGACAACAATAGTTTATTTATACACATCTCTTCATAGACAACCCTTCCTACATCTCTCTCTATAATCTATGCTCCGTTGTCTGTGGTATTTCTATTAAAACATTCGGGTGCGGAACTCTTTTGTCGATGTATTGACATCGTTTAGATAAACATCTACTCTATGAATATATTATTTTATCCATACGTATGTTGGAATACATATCACGTTAGTAGCAGTGACCCTCGTTTTTAACCGTATTTTGGCCGTGCCTAGGAGAATTTTTGAGATGAAATATAGCCTATGACCTTCCAGTTGAATGTGACTATTCATTAGAAAAATAATTATTCAAGTTAGATGGGCATTTTCTGAGATAACCGCGATCAAACAAAAAAAAACCGGCCAAGTAAGAGTCGGACTCGCGCACGGAGGGTTCCGTACTTTAAAAAACGGCTAAAAATCACGTTTGTGGTATGGGATTTTTAGTATTTGTTGTTATAGCGGCAATAGAAATACATCATCTGTAAAAAATTCAACTGTCTAGCTATTACCGTTTTTTAAATACAGCCTGGTGACAGACGGACGGACGGACACGAATTCTCAGTAATAGGGTCCTGTTTTTACCCTTTGGGTACGGAACCCTAAAATACTAAAAATCGAACTCATATATTACTAACTGCCCAAAAATACCATCACGTGGGCAGATTTCCCAATAAACAACATTGCACTCTGACCTTTCCGTCGTGTAAAGTTTCTCCTAATCTTGGTACTTTAACATCGCAAGTACCAAGATAAAGTTAACGTTAAGTATTAAGTTTTACTAGAGAGCAATTACTTCAATCGCTATTACAAGGACACACGCTAGCTCGCATGTAAGGCAGTTGCTAGCTCTGATAAACATTTTATTAGTACGAATGAAATGGTTTAAACACGGTACGGAATTAATTGTGGTTTGCCCCTAACCGAATTCGGTTTAATCATACTAAAATCCGAATTGAATTCATCTGCTGTTGCAACGTGGAATTATTATGCAATACGCGTTGTACCCGGTCCCGCGGAAATTCGGGATAAAATGTATCCCATGCAACCTATATTACTGTAAAGTTTTATCTAAACCCTTCCAGTAGTTTTTTCGTGAAAGAGCAACAAACATAATACATCCTCACAAACTTTCGTATTTATAATCGGGATAAAATATATCTCATGTGCTATTCTGATGTATAACCTATATTACTGTAAAGTTTCATCAAAATCCGTCCTGTAGTTTTTTCGTGAAAGAGTAACAAACATACATCACCTCACAAACTTTCGTATTTATAACATTAGTAGGAGATTAGTGTTATTATCGGTTTCTGTACCAACTCTCTCGGGGTGAGTAGAGATGTGTGTTTGCTTGTATGCTGGCCCGTAACCACTGCCCCTAACGACGGAACAACCGCACTACGAGGTGCCTTGTGATGTACGGGCGTCGGGTGACAAACACTGAGGACACAGCGCAGTGAAGTGCAGTTAGATAACTCGCTTATTGGTAAACAAAATGATTGGATAAAAGGGAACCAAATATAGCATATCTCTGTTAAGAAAGGAAGTGGAATGGTAAGTATGTTTCTTCGTAATTTTAAAAACAAAAATTAAATTGTTTGTTTTCAAACAAAATAACATATGTAGATACCACATAAAACCTCAAATAACATAATAGTAATGCGAAATAAAAGAAAACAGAAGTAAGCAAGTAGGGGAGGTAGGGTAGCAGTCAGCTTCTGCTGCTCGGCGTATATTATGCCAATTGAAACACCGCAGCGACAGCTGGAAGCCAGCTCTGTTTAGCAGCGCTGCAGCTGGCTTCCAGCTGTCGCTACGGTGTGTGAGCAATAATCTACTGAAACCTATTTATTTTATAATAATAATATAATATAACCGGAGAAATTCACACACGGCTTAGCAAGCTTGTGTTATGGAATCTAACTCACTGATACTACTACATATACATACACAAATACTTTATAAGAATATGTAATTGACACCCAGACGTTGTCAACAGCTATGTCTCCGTCGACTCCGTTGAATCGAACCCACAACCCCCAACACAGTAAGCTCTCTCACTGCCACTGTGACAACGGGCTTGTCAGCTATTTACTTCATACTTATGTAAATATCTCTAATAAGTAAATATTTTAATCCTTTTGTAGCTCTTAACGTCGCACACATACCGTATCGTTAACACTATTTACACACAGTCAAAGCTTTACACAACTGCGAGGCAACGAAGGAATTATTATTTACACGCCCCAGCGGCCATAATTTGATTCTATTGAGAGTCTCAATTCAGGGTCCCAGATTTATATGTTAACCATAGGGAATGTAATGTACATTCTGAAGGACAATCTAGGAACGTACGTGCTTTATAAAGGACAAATGAATAGGGTTATATTATTCCCAGATTTATGTATTTATCTTTGAACTAGTTGTATCCTATGGTTTTACCTGGTGCGTTTGCGGATTTTGGGATATACGAGTACAACTTAAGTAGCCTATGTTTGACTCTGATGTAAATATGATAAAAATATTGTTAAGTGATTTATTTCGCTCGACCCGGGAATCGACCCCGGGACCTCAGTCTTGGCAGGCGAGTGCACATACCACGACCACCGAGGCGTTAAAAATATTAATATCTAAAACTTTTTCTTCACTACATAGTATAAAATAAAGTCGTCTCTGTTTCGTGTCTGTTTGTCTGTTTGTCTGTATGCTTAAATCTTTAAAATTACGCAACGGATTTTGATGCGGTTTTTTGAAATAGGTAGAGTGATTCAAGAGGAAGGTATTTATGTAAAACAATTCCCAAAATTCCCACGGGAACGGGCACAACGCAGGTAAAACCGCGGGGCGCTGCTAGTTAGATACATACATGTCGGCGACACCTCGATAATCATCCCACTTCTGATGTCGGGTGAACAGCGATATTTACCCCACTTTTGATATTGGGGACATGTCACATCAGGATAAGCACGAGCATTATAATGTCACATCAGATATCTTAGGATTCTTAGGTCTTGATCTTGAAATAATAACTCACAGGACTTCGTTACAATGACATTGCTTGTATTTTACACACGGTCATCATGGATTACAGATTACAGTTAGGATACGTCTAGATTCAATTAATTGATGGAACCTAAACGACCTCCCTACACCCCATAGTCGTCCTGTCCACGCCATAGAATCTTTTCCTAATCCTATACTCGATTCGCAATACGATCGTGATGACGTCAACCCATCCTTCCTCCAATCTACGTTCCAATGTAATCCCATCCAACCATCTCCATTCGTCCCATAACGTCTAATGTACGCCATCTTTACTTATCCTAGACTCACTCACTCACTCACTGCCACAGACTACCAACCAGCTCACATCCCTCTATCGAACAACTGTCATCTGTCATAGTGCGTAACACCACAGACTTAACATAGTCTATTCTCATACCACAGACTACACCACGAAGGTAGAACTCACGTCACGGAATAACAACACTACCGATTCCATCAGTCAACTGAATTTACAAACTACTCTTTAACTTCTATAGCTTGATTATACGTCCATCTCCGACACGGCCATCCTGCTAGCACACGTCCTCGTGTGTTATTCTGTAACAATAAAAACATAGCACAGTACATACCGTTCGGCTACTCCTGACACCCAACTTTAGTATTAACTCAACTTTGAGAAGGTAAATTGAAATAAACTTCTCGGCAAAACTATTGTTTTCTTTTGACTTTAAAAAAGACTTACAAAGAAAGAACAGAAAAAAAAACACTTTAAAGAAGTTACAATAACCGAAGAAAATGCTAGAGCAGCAAAGTACCACTTTCATCCACTATTTACAATCATTAAAGCAACATAGAGATACTTAAGCATACGGCAGGAATCTTATTCGTGGCCTGTGGCTTTTCACTAAGCCCCTCCATCGAACCTCATGTTCGTTTCCTTGCATTCCACGAATGCCGATTCCCTCGGAATCTATGGTCTCTACCAGACCCGACCTCCACCAGAGCCACCCGCTACCGCGCATCCACGGTCTACTCAAAGCAGATACCGACTTCTAACGGACTACGGCTACGAAATGGCTACTGGTATTGTCTGACCAGCCGAACTAAGATTCCCCACCATCTTCCCCAGATTCAGTCTCTTCTACTTCAAGTGGTACTTCGCCCTCGGGCATCCGTCTTAACCTATCATGCGCGTACTCGTAAGTACGTTTAGAGTTCAAAGCTTTCAACGTGTAACGATCACCATCGTTCGGTCACTCCTGACCTAATTAACTACTTCAACGAAAGACTTAGTAAAGCTCAAACTATTATTCTTTACCAATGAACAAATTTAACTATCTCAATATTCATGATCACATTGCTTATCTAAACATTAGAACCAGAACATCGTCAGGCGCAAATACCCATTAAAAATCAAATTAATTTCAAATCAAAGTAAAAGTCAAGTGTGTGTGTCTCTATTGTCCGGCTATCCCCGTAGCCCTAATACGCAGTCATCCCTGTGACTGGCTGTGATCATCCCAGTGATCACCCATGACCCTGATCATCCCTGTGATCAGTCACTCCCGTGATCATCCCAGTGATCACCCATAGCCCTGATCATCCCTGTGATCAGTCACTCCGGTGATCATCCCAGTGATCACCCATGACCCTGATCATCCCTGTGATCAGTCACTCCCGTGATCATCCCAGTGATCATCCCTGACTCAAGAGGACACGCACAACTAGTTACCACACAGTCAAAAGTGACTACAGTTCATCCTCACAAGGCTCAGAATCACTAACAATGGGTACTTGCCCTTCAGGCATTTTCCTATACCAGTCAATGACATTAGATTGTGTACTCGTTTTCCTCTAAACCTCGCGGCTACAGTAATTTGCACTCGCTCGGTCAACCTGACTATTAAGAAGCTTGTTCTTCCTTAAAATTTTTGATTTCAATCAAAAGTTAATTAAAATTATTATCAATCGGGAAACTTCAATGCTATGTAACACATGAATACTAGGTACCACGTCATTTTCAACTTTAACTTCAATAGACTATTAATCTCAAATGCACATTACAATATGAGCCATGAGTAAGTAACAGTAAGCTTGTCTAGTCACGTCTAGTCACGGCAACCAGCCGACGAGCAATCACATTGCACATCACACAATAACACACGGTCTCAGCAGACCACTCCACAGTACGGTCAATCCAGACCACGATCATCGCCGAGTTCGAACATTGAACTCAATAAGTCACATACCTAGTCACATAGAAACCCTTACTCATACTCTCATATTTTACAACGGGATAAACATCCAAAATACTTTCAATAAACTTTCTACTTTATCAAGTGGTACGAAGATTCACTACAAAACTCTCAATGTTAACTGACTCAAATATCACAAAATAGCTCACCGGATACTTCAATACGCCAATTCATGTCAATCATTACCGCAATACATCACCAATTTAACATCCAATGTGAATTTGTCGTGAAAGATTCTTGAATAATTTGGAATACCGCAATCCCTCATATTCCTCAGGTAACAGGATTGAGAAGAGAACCACGTTCTTCCCTGGACGAGGTTTATCAATGCTCACAATAATTACCAGCATTGCACCAACATGAAAATAAGAAAACATATTAGAACATATCACATTACGTACAAGTTTAACGGAAGCTCATAATTACCTTCTTAACTCCACAATAGAGTAGAAAACTAACTAACTATACTCACAGAACATTCCAAGTTTTATAACCAATTGCAAAATAAACATTACGTAAAGCGCATGACAGTAGCGCTTTTGGCGGGATGATGATTCAGACATATCTCCGAATACTACGAGCTTCATAATCCAGGGGAAGGTACACGAATTTCAATCTCGTCGTCGTCGATAACATGCACTAACGAGCTCAGCTTGCAGCTCTCAATATTCTTTCATCTTATCATAAACCTAGCTCCGTGGTTGATCTTGAACACAATCCATGGCGATATGATATTCAGCACAGTGGGCAATCCAGGCTCAGTGGGCAATAGCGATCCTTATCATTGTCTGCTAGATGCACGGTGGGCAATAGCGATCTTGATCCCACTTCTGATGTCGGCGACACCTCGATAATCATCCCACTTCTGATGTCGGGTGAACAGCGATATTTACCCCACTTTTGATATTGGGGACATGTCACATCAGGATAAGCACGAGCATTATAATGTCACATCAGATATCTTAGGATTCTTAGGTCTTGATCTTGAAATAATAACTCACAGGACTTCGTTACAATGACATTGCTTGTATTTTACACACGGTCATCATGGATTACAGATTACAGTTAGGATACGTCTAGATTCAATTAATTGATGGAACCTAAACGACCTCCCTACACCCCATAGTCGTCCTGTCCACGCCATAGAATCTTTTCCTAATCCTATACTCGATTCGCAATACGATCGTGATGACGTCAACCCATCCTTCCTCCAATCTACGTTCCAATGTAATCCCATCCAACCATCTCCATTCGTCCCATAACGTCTAATGTACGCCATCTTTACTTATCCTAGACTCACTCACTCACTCACTGCCACAGACTACCAAACCAGCTCACATCCCTCTATCGAACAACTGTCATCTGTCATAGTGCGTAACACCACAGACTTAACATAGTCTATTCTCATACCACAGACTACACCACGAAGGTAGAACTCACGTCACGGAATAACAACACTACCGATTCCATCAGTCAACTGAATTTACAAACTACTCTTTAACTTCTATAGCTTGATTATACGTCCATCTCCGACATACATATATTAGTATCTAATCTTGATATATTTCTGAGGTATCAAACCATGATAAGATTTCCACACAACATTAAACGACCTGTTTCGTAAGTCGGTACCGATACCCAGGGACCGAATAAGAAATGGTCCCCGCCCGGGAGCGGCGGCGGCGGCCCGCGGGACGCCGGCGAATTGACGGGACAACGGAATTCAAATTGAATCATTGTTTCAAGGACCGCCAACTCCCCAAATGTATTACAGACGAGTACAGTAACGGGCCGGAGGAGCTCCGGTCAACCTCTAGAGATAGGGAAGCCTCTAGCCTCTAGAGATTTGGAAGCCTTTAGCCTCTAGAGATTTGGAAGCCTCTACCCTCTAGAGATTTGGAAGCCTTTAGCCTCTAGAGATTTGGAAGCTTCAAGCCCCTAGCGATTTGGTACCCTCTAGCCTCTAGAGAACCCTGGTAGTAACAAAAGATAGTTTGATTTAACTGCATTAGTCGACATTTCAACTCAAAGTACTCAGAGACGTCAAATGCTACCATAGTAGAGATTTAGGGCCTTATTCATAAATGCTTATTAACAGCACTTAACGAACGAGACAAGTCACTTTAGAACACTGTTCAAGTTAAATATCGTTTATGAATAAGGCGATTAATGTTTTTGAAATACAATGTATGAAAAATTACTACAATTAGTTAAGTAAGTGTCGATTTAGTGGACGTCTCTGAGTGCGGTAGAGAGAGAGACCAGAGGTCGGTTGGTAAGTATTTCGGTCGGGTACTATAGTAGTCTTGTACCTACTCTAAGGGTATTTTTTTACCTCCAGCTAAGAAAGGGTTTCTATGTTTGATGTATGTGGCTTCGAGGGTCCCTAAAGGGTGATTTTGATTTGGTTTTTGTTTAAAAGGTTCGAAATATTACTTGATTGAGAAAAGTTTTCTGCTGTTATGCAAAAGAAGAAAAGAAATGTTTTTAAAAACATTTTCCACTTTTTTGTTATCGGTTAAGGGCTAAAGCTGTGTGCAGACTACTTAAGTCTTGAAAACTGTGAAAAAAGTCTTAATGACTTTAAAAGAGATACCTCGATACCTCAACAACCGTTGCCGTCGCCGTTGCTGCACCATGGCACCCTCCGAAAAGGTTACACACTATTTTTTCATCTTGAATTTTATTGACAGCAATCTTCACCGTCCATAAAATGTCATTATACGACGAAATTTCAGTAGGAGTTATCACAACATTCACTGACACTTGGAGATGACCGATAGTGGCATTTCTATCTAAGCATTACCGTACATTGGAGGGCACGTTTAATTATCGGTCCAGGTCTTTTCAATCGTCAGAACATGTCGTCATCTTTAGCCGGTCCAAAAACTCCGACACCAGGGTTGGCCAACTTACAACCTTCTCGAATTTACTTTACTCTGACAACACTAGCGCCACAACAGACGGCAAAGGAACTAAAAATCAATCCACAAAGGTAAAACATTTAATTTTATTATTACGCTTATAATAATATTTACAAGCGCAATACTCATAAATACGAACCAGTCTCGAGTTCGGAGAAACGATAATAATATTATACTATTTATCCACTTGTTTTGTTTGCCCAATCTATTAGGAAAGGGTAATGTGTATTACTAGTGGCGCCGCGAGGATTGACACGAGTTTAACTCTTTGAGGTTCGATGAGGGAGGGGTTGACATCTGTGAAGGCATATCTCTATGAAAATATCATAAAGTATAAGTAAAAAGTATTAGCCTGTAATGTCCCTACACTGGGCAAAGGCCACTTATCTGTCTAAGATATCAGAACAGTGAGGAGGATGTCATTATCACCAAGCTTGTCTAATGCGGGTTGGTGATCTGAAACGCGAGCCTTATTTTTAAATCGTAATACACATTGACTATTGTATGAGATGATATGAGTTTAAACCGCTTGCGGTTGCGGTCAAACTCGGGCTGTTTGCGTGCAATCACAACGCAAAGATTTTGACAATGTCAACGCGTTCTGATTGGTCGATTGAGCTCCAATGAAAACGCGTTACCTTTACGTGGTTTGAGCGCTCGGCTCACGATCCGGAGGTTCCAGGTTCGATTCCCGGTGGGGACAATTATACCTCACAAAAATCTCTTTGTGAGACTGCCCTCAGTTTGGTTAGGGCATTGCAGGCTGAATCACCTGATTGCCCGAAAAGTAAGGAGATTCTGTGCTTCGGAGGGCACGTTTAGTCCAGGTTACTTTCTACGAATAGTGTCGTTACATGAGCCATGTCAGAGACCTTTGGCGGCTCAATAACTCTGACGTCAGGATTGGTCAGATTGACCATCAAGTCGATGAAGAAGAAGACCTTTATGTAATAGATCGCGTTACATAAGAAACAGTCTATAGCTGTCTTTAACCCCTGTTTAAGTACTGATTCCCTTAAGTTAGCCCATATTTACGAGGGCTCATATAAACTTAACGGAGACCAGGTCACGCCGGCTGGCGATAAGCCAAATGTAAGCTTCTTTTGACGCGACGGAATAATAAAATAGTCGATATTTTATACATTGGAACGACCCGCGGTTTCATACGTCTAGAAATATCTAGATATATCTATTTTCTGGATAGGGAGGAGAAGACCTAGAATCTATACTTCCCTACATAGTATAAAACAAAGTCGCTTTCCGCTGTCTGTCCGACCCTATGTATGCTTAGATCTTTAAAACTACGCATTGGATTTTGACGCTGTTAAAAAATCCCGCAATTCCCACGGTAACCGGCACAACGTGGGTAACACCGCGGGGCGCTGCTAGTATATTATTAAGGCGTTTTTTTAGGCTAAAATATATCAACGTCATCATTAAACACAAAAGAGCTGGAAATTTATGCAGATTTCTTGACCCATTCCTTAATTTGACTATCTAGCCCGCGTCTACACCCGAGTTGTGCCTTCTTCTTCATCGAGTGGATGGTCAACCTGGCCAATCCTGGTGTCAGAGTTATAGAGCCGCCCAAGGCCTCTGATACAACGCGGGTAAAACCACAGGTGTTGTTAGTAACTAATAAAGTTACAGGGTTAACTAGTGCCTACAGGGTATAGCATACCCACGTCCGTGAACCTCTCAATGTTAACTTATCTAACATCTTTAGGTCACGGGTCGTAATGACCCTCAAGACAAGGCGCTAGTTTGAGGCCGAGGGGGTCAGTTTTATAAGTAGAAGGGCTATTTTTGAATTAACTTGACCTTAAGAAAATGGACAAGAAATTCAGTCTTATTAATAAACGCTATTCAACTGAAATTATGTTATAAAGTGTTTTGTCTCTTTTGCTCTTTGGAAAATAGAGTTTATCGGAAAGGGACAAATTGTTTGACATTACAGGCTTTTTACATCATACCTAAGCCATATTGATAAAAACTAAGTACCTCACCTTTATTAAGGCATAATCTACTATATAATAGTAGTTTATGCAACTGTCATATAAAGAAGGGTATTAAAACACGAGTGTGAGTTTATGAAACGAGCGCAGCGAGTTTCATAATAGTAACGAGTGTTTTAATACCCGTGTTATATGCAGTTGCATACACTACTTTATCTTCACTAATGCAATTAATCAAAAACATTAAATTCACGCGTACGTGTATTGTCACAGTGAACTTGCCGCCATTAAAATCTAACCAATGAGAGCGCAGCTGCGCGCGCAGGGCCGCAGGGCGCGCGCCGCGCAGGGCGCGATGTTATAATGAGATTTTACGATATCGATGTGGATATTATAACATCATGTGCAATTGCTTAAATTGAGTGTTTTAGTTGTCTGCGCTATAACAGTAGTAATTATAAGTCAAGTATTGGAAACATATAGTAGAATGTTACAACATTAGTGTAGATAAACATATTTAAAAAGTCCATCTATGTGCGAGGTAATACAACAACAGACAAACAGATATATAAACCACGATGAACATGCCACAGACAGACAAAATATTAAAACCACGTTAGATATGATTATGTGAAGCCTTCATCCATGTTAAACACATAATACCGCCTTGTTCCCGTCGGGGACGATAATAAACGTAAAGGACAGCAGATTAACGATAAATAAAATGTTTTACGAACTCTTTGTGAGACGGCGGAATTTGAAAAATGTACTGCTGGGAACAAAACTGTTTTCACAGTTTCAAAGACATATATTACACTAGCCGTGCCCCACAGTGTTACCCGCGTCGTACCCGTTCCCGAGAGAATTTCGGGACAAAATATATCCCATGTGTTATTCTGATGTATAACCTATATTACTGTAAAGTTTCATTCAAATCCGTTCTGTAGTTTTTTCGTGACAGAGTAACAAGCATACATAGTATTTCCATCCTCACAAACTTTCGCATTAATAATATTATATAGTAGGACTTGATGCAAAAAGAGTGTGACAACTTTGACTTGTTTTGAATTTAGTATCGTAGCTCTAAAATGGATACACAGATTGATTCATTTTCTTTTTGTTTGACAGATGTCGGTAAAGAGTTTTGGAGAAAAAAAGTTTTAAGTCGAAAAAATACAAAAAGTTACCCAGTACATCACTTTTTATGCCAAAAAAGAACGCATCAATACTGATTTTTTCAATTAAGAGCCAAAATGTTGCCATGACAAGCCAATCTTACTGCCAAACTTAGAGATGTCCATTTTACCGACACTTAATTAATTGACGCAATGTTCTATAGATGACATGTCAAAATCATTAATTTAATCTCTATCTCTACTAAAAAAAACATTTGACGTCGGAGTGTACGGCCTTTAAACACGCCTACTTTATGTTAGGAGTTAAAAGTAAGACAGTGGCATCACATTAAATTTAATACACCAGCCCGGCAAGCATATAACTGAAGACAATGGTTTTCTTTTCGTATTACATATTTCAACTTTTTAGACAAATTTCTCTAACCAAGTATCTACATGCAATGTCAAAAACTCTAGTTTTTATCCTCAATTGAAGACTAAATGGGAATAGTTTTATTATCTGTGGGAGTTTTCTTTACACTTTGTCTACGAACGGCAACACGCATCGCTCTTTTGTCACTCGAGAGAGAGACATAAAATCTCCCGGAAAGAGTAGAGATATGTCTTCAGCTATATGCTTGCCCTGCAGGTAAAAATATTATAAAACCACTTGTGTTACCGTCTGTACCGGGTACATAAAATTAAAAACCTTCGTCTTTGTGGACCTTCATTAACTTCACTGTACCCGCTAGGACCCACCCGTATACCCGCTAGTACTTGCTAGTACCCGCCTCATTGTCTAACAATTCCAAGAATTCTTTAATTTAGATAAGTAGTAATAAATGAGAATATTTAAACTTAATGAAAATTCTTTATGTTAATATCTAGTCTTATTTTCTTAGCTAAAGAAAGAAATAAATACTTTGAGATCATGGACATACTATAGGGAATCTATAATACTAATATAATAAAACTGAAAAGTTTGTTTGTTTGAATGCCTTAATCTCAAAAACTGCCAATCCAATTCGAATAATTCTATTTGAAATGAATAGCCACATTCAAGGGGAAGGTTATAGGCTATTATTCATCCCGAAATTCCCACGGGAACGGGCACAATGCGGGGAAAGCCGCGGGACACTGCTAAAACTAACTGTAAACATATATTTCGATATAGGAGTTTAAGTAGCGCTCTTGGCGTAGTTTGACTGAGTTATATTAGCTCATTGCGATTGTTAAGCAACGTACAACTCCGCCCCTACTCGGATGGGTGGCCGATAGTGGCATTTACGAGTACATTTTTCGATGCAACAGCATCATAAAAACTTGTTCACATAAAGTTAAGACAAAAGTTTCAACAATACTTAATAGTAAACTTGCTCTAATGTAAATGACATTTAACGCGAGTGTCACCGCAGGATACAGCTAGTAGGTATTCAAATATTTGTGTCAAACACAAATGGTTATAATCATTAGTCTAATTATTGCGGCCTCTGTTATAATAATTATCTTTCCAAACTAAACTCAAATTGATTGGCATTCTCATTAAGGATAGTCTAAACGCGGAGTCTTTTGAGGTCATACGACATTTCATTTATAATATTACATTTATTTAATTAAGTATGTACTCGCCTACCAAGACTGAGGTCCCAGGTTCAATTCCCGAGTCGAGCGAAGCACGAAATAGACAAGGTAAGTGCTTCGTCTCTTTCGTGTAGCGAAGCATGTTTTAAAATGGAAAACTTTTCAAACATGGCTCGGATTTAGATCCAACCCGCAGTAGGCAAGCAAGGTGTTTACGAAATCTTCCTCACTGTACTGATATCTTCAGTGAGATGTGAGGCCTTTACCCAGCACTGGGATATTACGGGCTAGTCTGTTATTTTCCCAGATTTAATGAGGTCGCTCCCATACATTTGTTAAGCACGAAAAATCTTCTTCACTACATAGTATAAAACAAAGTCGCTTTCCGCTGTCTGTCTGTCTTTTTGTATGCTTAGATCTTTAAAACTACGCAACGGATTTTGATGCGGTTTGAAGAGGAAGGTTCATATGTTAAAAATTCCCGAAATTCCCACGAGAACCGGCACATCGCGGGTAAAACCGTGGGGCGCTGCTAGTTATTACATAAGTTTTTACATCTGATCTGTTCGCGTCAAAATCTCAACTTCCCTGTTTTTGTAAGGGATGGATGTCGATCGAGTCGATGTTGGAAATAGGTTAACATAATTTTCCATCTATAATTGAGTCGGGGCTCTCGGCGCATCAGAGGCAGGCCTCTACCGCGGGTGTCTGTCGTAATAGTACAGTCATCGAGTAGAGAACTTCCTGACGTCTATACTTATCTATCTATACTAATAAAATAAATGTGAAGACTGATACAGCTGATGTCTTCTGTGACCACTGTTCTTGTAAAGGAGCCGAAACGTCAGATAAAAATGTAAAATAAAAGCGAAGAGAATCTGTATGAGTAGTTTCAATTCAAAGCTGAAGATTTAGAATTTTTGTTTTCTTGTTTGTTTGAACGGTTTAATCTCGGGAACTACCAATCCGATTTGAATAACTCTTTTTGTAACGGATAGCCACATTCAATGGGAAGGATAAAGGCTACTTTTCATTCCGCAATTTCCAAGGCGGCTACTTAAAACCAGCGCCGTGCGGGATCCGCCCCGTTCAGCAACAGCTGAGTTGCAGCCGGCAGGCAAGTGCCCTGTATTTTTCTATTTCTTTGTATACCTATGTGATTTCTATTTTTGGCAATAAATTATTTTATTTCTCACACTGAAATGATTTCGAGGTGATCTCAGGTGTCAAACACACGAGTCGAAACCTCCTTCGCTTTTGAAGGCTGTCAAATACCGTAACCCGATCCTCTGTTTGAACTATGAGACTAGCGAATGTCATCAAAAAGGGTTCTAAAAAACTATTTGCTTGTTAGTCGTGTATAGAAGTCAAAAAAAGAATAAGCCTTTAATGTCCCACTGCTGGGGAAAGGCCTCTCATCTCACTAAAGATATCAGTACAGTGAGGAGGATTAGGAGTAATCACCACGCTTGCCTACAGCAGTTGGTGATTGCAAACCCGAGCCATATTTGAAATAAGGAAACATGGTTTCACTCGACCTGGGAATTGAACCCGGGACCTCAGTCTTGGCAGGCGAGTGCACATACCACTAGACCACCAAGGCGTTCAACTACAGAACAGTGTGCTTAGTGGGAGTTTTCCAAATAACTTTACCGTCATGTAAACGAAATAACTCTGTGAGTCTGTTGTTTGTAAGTTGCCATAGTTATTTTTACGCGTCAACATTAAGGCCGACGCTGACGATGAACGAGAAACGAGTAGAACTAGAAACTATGTATAAACGAGTTGGCGATCAACAGGAAGTCAGTGTGTAGTTTCGATAGTATTGTAGCTGGGATTACTCGCGCAACTCGCCCGCAGTTGCTCAATCCTGAGCAAACCTACTTCTATCTACTTTCATTGTCGCACTGTAAAGAAATGATAATTCGAGCTAGCATCGTTGAACGAGTATCGCTGAGCGAGTTTATTTTTGAAGCTCCTCGCTCAGCGACAAAACTAAGTAGTAAAACGAGTCGATGCCGGCAGTGTGAACAGTCAGCGAGAAACTTTTAATATTTGCACCTCTTTCGTTTATACGGAATATGCATTTATTGTGCGTTTCTTGAGAGAGAAAATCGCCGAGAGTTACTCGTTTTCTCGCCTGCTGTGGGACCACGGCCTAACTCAGAAATATATGTAGCTAAAAAGCGCCCCTAGTGGTCACAATGCGAACTAAAATCTGCCATCGACGATGAGTTGCAAGTTTGACAGTTACGCTCACTGTGCGTAAAGTAAAGTTCTCACTTTGAATTTATTGGTGAGAGACGGGCGAAATGACGTAAAATGTAATTGTTTGTTTGTAACTATAGTGATTTATCAATACATAGTATAAATCAAAGTCGCTTTCCGCTGTCTGTGTGTCTGTCTGTCTGTCCCTATGTTTGCTTAGATCTTTAAAACAACGCAACGGATTTTGACGCGGTTTTTTAAAATAGATAGAGTGATTTAAGAGGAAGGTTTATATGTATAATGATTCCCGAAATTTCTACAGATACGGGCTCAACGCGGGTAAATAAACCTCGGGGTGCTTCTAGTAGTGTTATAAAGAAACGATGTCATGGTCAGCATATTATTTTTTCGCCTGGAAGATGTTTACGACCGCAAGAGCTCAAGATGATCTTTGTTATAATGTCCAGTGTTTGTTCTACTGCTCGAGTTTCTAATGATCCTCTGACGGAATTGACGGAAAACTATTTTTTTAAAAGATATCGCTTTTCCAAAAAATCATATAAACGGTTGAATTGAGAAACCTCCTCCTTCTTTGAAGTCGGTTAAAAATGTCATAAGTAAGGAGCTATGGTAACCTACAAACAACAAACAATGTCAGTCAAGTGCGCGACGTCGATGTCATGGAATTAGTATGTACTACGTACAACTAGAAGGTTATTTTTTTAGACATCGACCATGGAATTAGTATGTACTACGTACAACTAGTACATACTAATTCCATGGTCGAGGTCTAATAAAATAACCCGCATAAATGTTATATGTACTTTATACCTTATGAAAACACAGTCGATATGGTATATTCCATTTTGCCGGTTTATTGTCTGGACTTTACAGAGCTACGGTGAATAAAAGTGAATACTCAAAGAGACTCGCACTCACAATTATTCGATGCTCACTACGTACAGAGTTTAGCATGGGTTCCCAACCTTTTTTAGACCAGAGACCACTTTTTAATTATTGTTGTCATCAAGGACCTCCAGTCAATTTTTTTACATTAATTAGCGATTTAATTTATTTGTATTTCACATTGAATGTGCGCGAGTCCGACTCGAGCATGAATTATTATTATCTTGGACCTCAAAGAAAATGTATTTTCGACTTCATTCAATCAAACATTTGAGCGAGAGCGGAACGCGATCGAAGTTTGTGCATGTTTTACTTGGCCCTTATAGCCATTTTAAGGCCGACTTTACCTTTTTAAACTTACAGAATGTTAATTGAGTGACCAAATATTTTTTTTTACTTAGAAATAAGAATAGAAAAGTTTTCTATTCTTTGTAAATTGTACTGGAAAAGTTTACTTGTAACGTAAACAAGAGACGTAGAGAAGCTTATACATTTCAGAACAAGCGAGCGCCAAGAAAGAAAAGTGTTAACTTGGACGGAAGACGTAGAGAAGCATGTTTATGAGTGTATGTAATCGAATTTGTGAAATATATTTTGTTCAGTATTTTATCAACGACTTTCCTTCAATTTTCATAAATTAATTTGAAAATGTTCGCGAATTATATTTCGACTTTTGGTGCGTCTGTGGACCACATTTTGTCTTCCGCGGACCACCAGTGGTCCACGGACCACTGGTTGGGAACCTATTTAAACGCAAACGTAAAGTAACTTGGAAAACTCGCACTAAGCACTCAGTTAATTAAAATAGTGTTGAAGGTTCAGGACATGAATTAAAAGTTGTTGCATTAAACTATCTTTAGATGCACTTCGGTGATTATAACTTTTACTTCAGTTCCTCTATTTATTTTCAAGATGTTTAATACAAACAAATATTTAAACCGCTCCGCTGTCTAGCCCGCGTTGAACACGTTCCCGTAGGAATTTCGAGATGAAATGTATCCCATGTGTTATTTTGATGTATAACCTATATTACTGTAAAGTTTTATCCAAATCCGTTCAGTAGTTTTTGCGTGAATGACAAACAAACATCCTCACGAACGTTCACCTTTATAAGTAGATCGCCCGAACGTGGTATGGGCACTCGCCTGCAAAGCCTGAGGTCCCGGGTTCAATTCCCGGATCGAGCGAATGTTTCCTACTTTTCAAACATGACTCGGGTTTGAGATCAATCACCAACCATGCAGTAGACAAGCGTGGTGAATACGACATCCTCCTCACTGTACTGATATCTTCGGTGAGAAGAGAGACCTTTGGCCAGCAGTGGGACTTTAACTTTACTTCCTTTTTACTGTAACTATTCTATAACGATGCCCCCAACGGTAACTCTGTGGGTATGAATGTAATTGATTTAAACCGTACACCCGCGCGACATAACCGCGTTACTGACAATTCGTTATCCAGGGAATGTTTTGCAAAAAGGTTTTCAATCACACTATAATATATATGTATAGTGTATGTACAGTGTTGCCGTTTGCTTTGATGGTGACATACGATAGGCATTTGTCCTTTAAACTGCTATAATAGAGGAGCTCTGTGATATAAACTCTATGAATATAAACTCTCTATTGATCTCTCTCTATTGATATAAACTCTGTGAATAAAAATGCGAAAGTTTGTGAGGATGAATGTATATATGGATGTACAGTCCCACCATCTTATCTGTTCAGTTGACAGCGTCGCTAGTGGAGAATTTGGTTTTGCCATAATATAAGAAATTCACCAAGAAACAAAGGTAATTAAAACATGTCTTGCAAGTCAGTCTATAGATATCATTAAAATTTAAGAAACTACAATATCAATCATAAAAAGCCTAACTAAGAGAGAGATTCAATATGACGCGGCTGTAGTTCCCATTTTGCCCACCTGAACAGGTTGGTGGCACTGTACTAGACGCGCCCCGCGGTGTTACCCGTGTTACCCGTTCCCGCAGTAATTTCGGGATAAAATGTATCCCATGTATTATTCATTCATACATCCATACATACATCTATTCTCACAAACTTTCGCATTTATAATATTAGTAGGATTTCTATGTCTAAGTCTAAGTGTTTAATAGTATTCAACATTAGTTTGATGTTAATACAAGTTATCCGGTGAGTTTAACAAGTCTAAAACTACAAGAGAGACGAATACTTTGTCTTAGCAAACAAGTCTACAGATGAAAGTTTGTTTGACTAGACTCTAGAGTTGCTACACAGGTTTTCGTTCACCAGAAGACTGTCTACAGTCTACAATAATGTCTTAAAATAGTCTATAACTATACAAAGACTGCCTAATTGAAGGTCTGCACAGACTCTTACAAGTCTAAATTAACACAACTTGATCAAACATTCAGCTGCCAATATGGACGACAACCGCCGATAACATCTGTTGGTTGTTATTACAAAATATTGACGTTCGCTAAATAAGTTCACAATAATGATCGCCCAATTTATACTTCCTACTAATATTATAAATGCGAAAGTTTGTGAGGATGGATGTATGTTTGTTACTCTTTCATGCAAAATCTACTAAACGGATTTGGATGAAACTTTACAGTAATATAGTTTATACGTCAGAATAACATATTAGATACATTTTATCCCGAAATTCCCGCGAGAACGGGTACTACGCGGATGAAACCGCGCGACTTATATATAATAAAGTTGAAGATTTTTTGTGTTTGTTTGAACGCGTTTATCTCAGAAACTGCCCCTTCGATTTGAATAATTCTTTTTGTAATGGAAAGCCACGTTCAATGTTACAAGCTATTTTTTATCCCGAAATTCTTACGGGAACGTGGACGACGCGGGTAACCCCACGGGGCGCTGCTAGTCTTTAAATTAAACAAACTCGTGATAAACAACGCTTCAAGAGCAAATGTTTCTCAGAAAACGGATGTTTTAATATTAAATTTTTCATCAAATGCGGTACAAAGTAAAACTTAACAATTTTCAGAACAAAGAAGAACTTTTTCATTGTTTTTCGCTTATATAATAAACGGGACGCTATTAGCAAATAGCATCCCGTGTTCTTTAGGACTCGTGTCCCGCGGTGTACGTGTGCCTCTAGAAATTAATATGAAACTAATCACAGACCTTCCTTTTGAATCACTCTGTATGTTGGTGAAAATCACATGAAAATCCTTTCAGTAGTTATGGAGAAAATCAATTACATACAAACAGAGAGCTTTGGGGACTTTGATTTTTATGTTTAAGATGTTTAAGTTCGTAACACACTGTAAAGTATGTACCTAAAAGATACCATACTCAGATATGCTATGCTACGTTTCACATCTTCCAATCATTAAAAAAAGGTAATGTATTAACCTGTAATGTCCCACTGCTGGGCAAAGGCCTCTCATCCCACTGAAGTTATCAGTACAGTGGGGAAGATTAGGCATAATCACCACGCTTGCCAAATGCGGGTAAGAATATCAAATGTCATATTTATTCATTAATAAGAAGAAGATTCATTTCGAGTAGATTATTGGCCAACCCTGATGTCGGAGTTTACAAGCCGCCTTCTCCTTCATCGAGTGGATGGCCAACCTGACCAATCCTGGTGTCATAGTTATTGAGCCGCCAAAGGCCTCTGACATGGCTCATGTAACGACTACTATCCGAAGAAACTAACCGGGACCGACGGCTTAACGTGCCCTCCGAAGCACGAAATCATCTTACTTTTCGGGCAATCAGGTGATTCAGCCTGCAATGCCCTAACCAAACTGAGGACAGTCTCACAAAGAGATTTTTGTGAGAAATTGTCCCCACCGGGATCCGAACCCGGAACCTCCGGATCGTGAGCCGAGCACTCAAACCGCAAGACCACGGAGGCTGTTGCCGCCGCCTAAAGGCCTCCGACATGGTCTAACGATTGAAACAACCGGGACCGACAGCTTAACGTGCCCTCTGAAGCACGGTAGCACTCAAATAGAAATGCCACTGCCCACCCGTCCAAGTAGGGGGCGAGCACGTTGCTTAACAATCGCAATGAACTATGTAATATAACAACGAAGCATAGCACATTTAAAATGGCACCCTAACCCTGTCACTATAAAACATAATTTTCAAAATCAAAATCGAAGGTAAAGATCTCTGGTTTTATATTTCGTACGATTATTTCCAAATCGTGACGTCAGTAATATTCTGTAATGTCGTACTAGTTAGAAAGAGACACACTATAACTCTGTTCTGTTCCAACCCTTAACCTGAAAAAACACTCACATTCAAACTAAAAAAGGTAAAGGGGACAAATGAAATACAAAACTGGCCAAGTGCGAGTCGTGGGTGTACAAAGAGTTCCGTTATCTATGTATCAATCAAAGGACAGTATCTTGTTTCTTGTGAATTGTTAAAGAAATAGATAATTACTAGCTGCGCCCCGCGGTTTCACCCGCGTTGTACCCGTTCCCGCGGGAATTTCGGGATGAAAAATAGACGTTGGCCGATTCTCAGACCTACTCAATATGCTCACAAAACTTGTATGAGAATCGGTCGAGCCGTTTCGGAGGAGTACGCGAACGAACACTGTGACACGAGAATTTTATATATAAGATAATGTTTCAATGCGCAGTCGTCGCTAAGGGCGCGTCTCTATTGAAGCAGAGCTGTGCGGAGTTCAACTGGGCAATGACAATGCGTTACGAAAAGATTTTGAGAATGTCAATGTGTTGTTTGACAATTGCAATTCGTTGTGATTGGTGAATCGACACCGCTCCAATTCCATTGAAACACACCCTAAGGGTTCCTTTCCATCATAGCTGCTACATACCTGCAAATGTTACGTTTCCTATCCACCGATCATGTTAAACATAGCCTAGAAGCAATTGGAAGGCACACTGGTTGCTTAAGTTTAAGCAAACACTACTCATTAGAATTGAAATCATTCTTCTGTGAGCACGGTTCCTTTAGGACACGAAACGTCAGATAAAAATCTATACTAATATTATAAAGCTGAAGAGTTTGTTTTGTTTGTTTGTTTGTTTGTTTGTTTGTTTAAACGCGCTAATCTCAGAAACTACTGAACCGATTTGAATAATTCTTTCACTGTTAGATAGTCTATTTATCGAGGAAGGCTATAGGCTACATTTTATCCCGGGATACATTTCGGGATACATTTCCTACGGGAACGGGCACAACGCGGGTAAAACCGCGGGGCGCTGCTAGTGTAAAATAAAAGCGAAGTGTATCCGTAAACGTAGTTTAAATTCATAATTGGAAGGCACCCTAACCAAGTCCCGCATCCCCGTTTAAAAATACTCTACTTTTTCTTACGAGGGTTGATATGTGGACTAATCTGGGACCCGACTCACCAAGCACAACTCATTGACATTGTCAAAATCTTTTCGTAATGCACTTGATTGGTCAGTTGAGCACCGCTGATCCGACAGTCAAAATGTTTCAAAACAGACTCTCAATATTGAGGATTACATCCTCGGGCTACGGAATCCTAGAAACTATGAATAAGAATACTTTTCCGACGAAAAACTAAATAGAATCACAATTTCTTTGAACTATAGGTAGAACCGCAAAATAAATAATAGTAACTGGAGACTCCGTCGTATACGTCACAGTGTAAGCAACGTCAGTAGGACAGAGTTAACATGTCAACAAATGATGGCCTATTTTACAACAAAAGACAATTTCTTCTATAGTAGTAAAGTAATAAGGAAAGGTAATGTAATCTGATGAAGCAAAAATATTTAAAGTAAAAAGATTTCACTAACATTTTTTTCATATAGCTTGTCCTTTATAACGTAATCCCACTATAGTTAAAGTCTTTAGACTGACAAAAACTATCTGACAACAGCTGTCGGTACAAATTATTTAATCTTACAGACATTAAAGTATGTGGCGGACAAAATCTGTCAGAGTTGTCTTTAGTGTGACTCATATGTTTTCATACACCAAATACATACGAACAAATACACACATGGTTAATTAGACCCAAAGTAAGCTCTAAGCTTGTATTATGGTATCTAATTAACTGATACTACTACATATACATACACAAATACTGTATGAATGTATAATTGACACCTAGACGTCCTTGCTAAAAACTATGACTGCACATATTTTTGACTCCGAGCTGGCTGAAAGACTGTCTAACTACAGTCTAGTCTATAGTATGCTACAGCCTAAAGCTCTTAAAGTCATCTTACCGCATCCCTATTTGAACTGTGTCGCAAGTTGAAAAGCTCGCTCCAACAAAGGATTTAAAATGTTGCTGCGACCTTTATGTAAAAGCAGCATTTTATATTCCTCTCGAGTCGGTCTTAATTCAGAGTAATTTGATCAAAGCAAGTCGCCTGCAATACCAAGGAGGTTTGTATGTGTGTGGATGAAAATGTAAGCAGAAATGGTACCTTAGTTAGACAAAATGATAACTTTTTGGAAAGAACTTTAAGAACGTAAAGCTGTCTACACACCAAAGCCGCCGGCCCATTTTGATCGGCTTTGGTGTGTAGACAGCTTTAGCTGTTTGAGTTTCTTTTTTTCTGTTCCTTGTTTGAACGCGCTAATCTCAAAAAATACCAATCCGATTTCAATAATTAATTTTGTAATAGAAAGCCACATTCAATGGAAACGCTCTAAGCTATTTTTCATCACGAAATTCCCATGGGGACAGGAATAACAGAAATAAAACCGCGGGGCGCTGCTAGTTAATATATGAAGCTGGAGAGTTAGAGTTTTTGTTAGTTTGTACGTGTACGTGTTAATCTCATTCATCGCAACACACGCAAGAAATAGTACTCAATTTTTTCAAGAACTTAATTACGTTATTTTCTCCCTTCAAAAACCCAAACACAACGATGATACTAAACTTATCCGCGACTCTAATAAGTAGGACAAAGGTGTTTGACCTGCCTCGTACACTGAGAAGAAGGTTCACAGCTCTGATGTATCAATGTTATCCGGCGCGCCCTAATATAAGCTTTCAGAGAAAAGTATATATTACGAGGCTAATAAAGTTACTATGTTTTCTTTATTTACTAGCGACGCCTTTCAGTATTACCCGCTTTGCGCCTGTTCCTGTAGGAATTTTGGGATGAAAGTAACATATAACCTTCCTCTTGAATATGGCTATCTATTACAGAAAGAATCATCCGAATCGGACTAGTAATTCCTGTGTGCTTTGTACGTTGAGTTGCGTTTTTACAAACTGCTTCGTTTTACAGGCATACTTATGTATTTGTATATTAACGAATGTATGTTCGACGTATGTATGTAATTCAAATATACTATCAGTATTAAGTTCGATATACAGGGTGATTTCGGGGTCGTGATCCCAACCATTTTTTTCTGACTCAGTAAATAAATGATTGCGATGCTACCTGTATTTATTTTAATTTAAACAAAGATGATTCGTTATTTACGTATTTTTATTTAAAAATTATTATTGACTCAAATTGCGTGGTCACCCTAATTTGAATATTACTTGACTTGACCTAAGTTTTCTTGGGAAATAGTAGGGTGACCATGATCTCGAATTATCGCAGTTTTTTTTGCTGACTACAATAAGTCGCTGGTGTACTGTTACTCCTAACCTATCGTG